>JARQOC010000011.1:120893814-121269840 GCA_033576535.1 Allobates femoralis
TGTTGGTGCATCACAAAGAGTTAGCCTGGCTCAGGTTCAGGGTGAAAATGGAGAGATGAAGTCTGTAAGTGATCAAATGCTGAGCTGCCTCCACTTCTAAAGCACCCAGGGCCTTTACCATGGAAGACAAGGTAATTGACCTTATGAATCAGCAAGACTGATCAAATCCTGAAAACAAGTCGATAATCTGTGCCATAAATTTGGATGGAAAGGTTTGATATAGTTGTGTTGTGCTGTTTGGTTGTCCTTTTCTGTCTGCATGGCTGGGACACGAAAGTGTACAATCAGTGATTTTTTGTTCCCCTTCATCTCCTGTCTCCAAGGAAGGCATAGGAGTCCATGACTTTCTCTCCTTCCAGGCAGAAAATTCTAGAAGAGGCTATACAGAAGCTAATTCTTCTGCCCAATCAGGAACCTCTCCTGAAATACCAGTTGGGAAGATTAACTCTCCTGTGTCTTGGGCTAAACCATCAGGCAAGTGTGATTAGTAATCGACCAAGGTGGTATTGGCAGTAGTGTTCAGACTTTGTCTTCAGGGAATACGCATTGTTCCATATATCTGGATGACTTCCACATCTGGATATTCCTTCTAGAACACTTAGAGATTACTCTTCCAGACTTCAGATGGCTGATAAGTATTGGTTCCAGGAACTCAGTATGTCAACAGCAATTTTAAACTTCACTCCTCAGATCTCAGCCGCTACGCAGTTTGAGGCTGGGAATTACCGACATGGGAATCCCCAATTCCGTCAACATAAAAACCTTCATGGGGTGTATGATCAACACTTTGAGATGACACTATATATCTCTTCCAACAAAAAATGATGCGGAGGAGATTGGTTTTCACACATGGAATCATGGAATCCTAAAAAGAACTGTCATGAGATTGCTAGGGTTACTAACCTCCACAGCGTGGCTGTCCCTGGGATCTTAGCACAGGGACAGAAGGTTTTTTTCCAACCTGGATACCATATGGTTCCTCCACAGTAACAAAACAAACATTCTCTTGGTGGAAACATTCTGGAGGGATAGAGAAATCAGCTAAATAATACTAGTGGTGGTCACCACAAAAACAGGTTGGGAAGCCCACTCAAAGAATACTACCTTTGGGAGGTCTTGGTCCAGTACGGAATTTTTCCTACTCTCCAACATAAGAGATTAACCTTCCTAGCGGTATTCTCGAGTGTGACTCGGGGTTAACTTTCACTGTCAGAAGCGGTAATGCTGAGTCACACTCGGGTTTACTCGCGGGCAGTTCCGGGGGGAAGGAGGGGTGCTATCGATAGTGCGGTCGCGGCTCCGGGGGGAAGGTGCTATCGGTAGTGCGGTCGCGGCCCCGGGGGTGCTATCGGCATCGTGTTCGTGGCCTTCTTTGCTATGGGGGTGCCATCATCAGTGCGGTCCCGGAGGGAGTGCTATCGGCAGTGCCGTCGCGGCCAGTGCAGTCACGGATCGAGGGGCGGGGGCAGTGGTGTTGTTCATTAGGGTTAGGGTCAGGGCTAGGGTTAGGGTTAGGGCTAGGGTTAGGGTTAGGGTTAGAGCCTGGGCTGCAGACGAGAGGAGGGGCAGGAACACCCAAGGAAAGCAGGATGCTTCTCTCACTTACCCTCCTCTCCTCTGTCACAGGGTCACGGGGGCCCCCTACTGATGCTTGAGGGGCCCCTACCCAGTCGGGCAGCGGCTCATTGGAGGCGGAACTGGGCGGGAAATAAAAAAGTATAAAATTTCGGCCCATAATAAAAACGTATAAAATTTCTGCACATAAAAGAAATTTTTACCAAATTTAGTACAAAATTCCTGACATAATCATACCGCCAGGGAGGTTAAGAGCCATCTATCTAACTCTTCTATCCTTCACGGAATCCCTGAGAGGTCAAACAGTGAAGGTTTACACTGATAACATTTCCTATGTTCTTTACATAAATAAACTAAGTGGGATGAAATTTCCCCATCTCATGTCAGAGGTGGCTCGGAGTTTCTTTCAGTGGGCAGAGTCAACGGTAACCAGGTTATTGACCTGTAGTTTGATCACTGAGTCTAGAAGTGTTCAGACTGATTATATTGACGTGGGACTCTCCAAAGATCGACCTGATGGTGACCAGAGAGAACACCAGAACAGTGAACTGTTTCTCCCTAAAGTTGGACAAACCTATGGCGAGAATCGCCATGTCCATTCCGTGCAGCTTACAGCTAGCATATATTTATCTTCCGACTTTGATGATACCAAGGGTATGGATGAATACCAGGCAGGATCAGGTGTCCTTCATAGCCATCCTTCTATTCTGGCTCAATAGGGATGACATAAATGTGCTCTCCCCTAAATGAGTCTGTCTAGGATTGGGCATCACCTTCTGAGCTAGATGTGGCAAGAAGGACCATAGCTCAGCAGACAGGGGAATCTACATTGAAGCAAGAGGTCACCAGCTTTAGGGGTGTATGAGCCTGGGGCAATTTTGGAAAGTTCCACTTAGACCAGGGGCCTCAAACTCGGCTGGGTTGGTGGGCCGCACATAGAAAATTTTTTTTATCGGGGGCCGCATTGCTTGTAGGACTAAGGGTACCGTCACACTAGGTGACATCGCCGGAGATATCGCAGGTGACACACGGGAGCGCGCACATTTTTGGCACCCCGTCAGCGTCGTGTGTTTAGATGCGGCGATACCTTCGGTGATGCTTTGGCGATGTTTCAGGCAATGTCGCTGTTGGGGTGTCTAGAAACCCCAGTAGGGATCCTGTAACATGGGAGCCTATGGCTCCCATCGCCTGTAACATCGCTATTCGCGATGTTACACAGGGCGATGCTTACACATCGCCTGAGAGTGGTTGCCTGGTTTCACAGCAGTGCTGTGAAACCAGGCGACCACTCTGAGCCGATTTTTCGGTGCAAAATCACCATTTTACACGGGGTACCCTGACATTTTTAGTAATACCAGATTTTTTGGTCAATGTAGTAACGTCCAAATCCTGATCCCCTTCTTGTAGTAATGTCCGCATCTTGGTCCCTTTCTTGTTGTAATGTCCCCATACTGGTCCCCATCCTGGTCGCCCTCTTGTACTAATATCCCCAACCTGATCCCCTTCTGTAGTAATGTCCCCCGTGCTGGTCCCTTTTTGTAATGATGACCCCTTACTGATCCCTTTGTAGTGATGTCACCATCCTGTCCCATGCTGGTCCCCTTTTGTAGTGATGTCCCCATCCTGGCCCCCATAGTGTAAATGTCCCATGCTGACCTCTTTTTTAGTGATATCCCCAACCTGGTCTGCCTTCTTTTTACACACTCAGACATATTCACTCACAATCACACCCACTCACACATTAACTCACCCACACTCACATTAACTCACACTCTCACACTCACGTGGAACAAAAGGGGGGGAAAGCACAACCCATGAGCTGTACCTGGTGGTCTAGTGAGGGCGTCAATAACAGATATGGGGGGTTCGCATCTCACCTTTGGAGGTTCTGCAACCCTGCACAACCTCAGCGTATCGCAGTGGATGGCTCCGGACTCCAGCGGTCGGGGTTTCCTCCACGAGCAGCTCCTTCTTCCAGTCAGTTGACACGAGCAGCCGATCACCTGCCCCTGTGACGTTCTCAGCTACGTCACCGCAGGACCTTTGGATTCTGTTAGCGGTGACTCTGGTTCACAGCTGCTCCTGCTGCAAACCTAGGATGGGGATATAATATTTGTACAGAAGTGTGTGATTATAACAGAGCGCTAGAGCACAGGAGGCACACGTTTAATTACCTTTAATATACCACAACGTGTTTCCACGGCGGCCCGCCGTCTTCATCAGGTTAATCCACCTGATGAAGAATGCGGACCACCAAGGACTTTTGTTATAATCACACACTTCTGTACAAAATCGCGCACTCTGACACCCTCGCGCACTCTGACACCCTCACGCATTCACACTCACAGGCACCCCACAGGCTCTCTGACACCCACAGGCACTCTGACACCCACAGGCACTCAAGAGGCACTCTCAAGACAGGCACTCACACACACAGGCACTCACCACACAGGCACTCACGAACACAGGCACTCACGAACACAGGCACTCACGACACACAGGCACTCACGAACACAGGCACTCACGAACACAGGCACACAGGGCATCACACAGGCACTCACGCTCACAGCACTCACGCTCACAGGCATCACTCACAGGACAGCTCACACAGGCACCCTACGCACTCACGCTCACAGGCACTCACAGCACTCACAGGCACTCACACACACACCAGGCACTCACGCTCACAGGCACTCACGCTCACAGGCACTCACACTCACAGGCACTCACCAGGCACTCACACTCACAGGCACTCACGCTCACATCAAGGCACTCAACGCTCACAGGCACTCACGCTCACAGGCACTCACGCCACAGGCACTCACGCTCACAGGCACTCACGCTCACAGGCACTCACAGGCGCTCACAAGGCACTCACCGCTCACAGGCACTCACGCTCACAGGCACTCACAGGCAGTCACGCTCACAGACACTTACAGGCACTCACACTCACAGGCACTCACACTCACAGGCACTCACAGGCGCTCACAAGGCACTCACGCTCACAGGCACTCACACTCACAGGCACTCACACTCACAGGCACAGGCGCTCACAGGCACTCACGCTCACAGGCACTCACAGGTGCTCACAGGCACTCACGCTCACAGGCACAGACACTCACAGGCACTCACACTCACAGGCACTCACAAGCACTCGCACTCACAGGCACTCAGGTATAGTGCTCACAGGCACTCACGCTCACAGGCACTCATGCTCACAGGCGCTTACAGGCACTCACTCTCACAGGCACTCATGCTCACAGGCACTCACAGGCACTCACGCTCACAAGGCACTCACTCACAGGCACTCACAGGCACTCACACGCACAGGCACTCACAGGCACTCACACTCACACCACAGGCACTCACAGGCACTCACACTTACAGGCACTCATACTCACAGGCACTCACAGGCACAGGCACTCACACTCACAGGCACTCACATGCACAGGCACTCACACGCACACTCACAGGCACTCACACTAGCACACACTTTTATTACACTAACCATGCTGGTCCAGTGCATGGGGACCCTGGGGCTTCCCTGTGCGGCCCCCAGCACTTTGGACCAAGAACCATGCTGGCGGCGGTCCAGTGCATGGTGCCGCCGCTTTCTCCGCTATAACATTACTTGCGGCCGCTTCACTGTCTCTGCCGCTCGCTCTGCAAGTTCAATGCGAGTCACCGTCAGCCAATGAGAGGCCCGCAGGTGACGTCAGCGGCCTCTCATTGGCTGAGGGCTTGTATTGAGCTTACAGAGCGGCAGAGCGAGCGGCAGAGACAGTGAAGCGGCCGCAAGTAATGTTATAGCGGAGAAAGCGGCGGCACCATGCACTGGACCGCGCCAGCATGGTTCTTGGTCCAAAGTGCTGGGGGCCGCACAGGGAAGCGCCAGGGGCCGCATGCGGCCCGCGGGCCGTGAGTTTGAGACCCCTGACTTAGACGGAAATCAATCCTAGGACAGATTCAGTGTTAGCGCCCTTACGGATGAAGTAATCACACTCTCCTATGGATGAGTCTCAGTCCAGGACTGGGCATCACATTCTGACGTAGATGTGCAAAAAAGACAAAGGCTAATCTACCTCCACCTCTAAAGCGCCTAGGGCCGTTAGTGTTGAGAACAAGGTCATTGACCTTATGAAGGGTCTGAGGCCACCCTTACTGAGAACCAAGGGTTCACTTTAGGAGTGAAGCAACCAACAAGTCTTACGCACATATAAGGAGGATTCGTGTCAGAGCCTGAGAGCTCAGTCTGACGGTTTGGAGGTGACCACTCATGCTGAGAACCAAGGCTTTTTCTGAACAATGTATTGGTTACGCAAGCTTACTCTAGGAGTAAAGCAACCAATAGGCCCTACGCACATATTAGCAGGGACCACCCTTACTGAGAATCGTTTTTTTCGAACAGGGTTTTAGTTATGCTAGCTCACTTGAGTGAAGCAATCAGCAGGTCTATGCATATATGTAGAGGATCCATGTCGGCATATAAAGAGGATCCATGTCATAGTTGGAGAACTCAGTCTCTGATGCTGACTGCCCTTACTGAAAACCAAGGTTTTTTTAACATGGTGTTGGTTACGCTAGCTCACTGTAGTAGTGAAGCCGCCAACAGGACCTATGCATATACTAACAGAATCTTTCTTGGTGCATTGAGATCTATCAATCAACACTCAAGATCCTTCCATCCCACAGATCTTGCGTTCTTAAAAGATGATTTTGATAGCGGACCTAAGCCTAATAGCATCAGAGTTACAGAACTGCAGGAGAAAAAGGATTATCTGAAGTCCATTTCTGGGTTCAGACCTTGAATCTCTAAGACTGGTTAGCTGGTGGGTGTTGGCTTAGTACTCAGACGGCTGGAGGCCCTCTGAACCCCTGAACTCCCTGAGTGGAGGTTCCTAACTCTTAAGCTATACTCTTACTAGCTGTTACATCATCAAGAAGGATAAAGAAGCTACAGACTTTGTCCTCTAAAGAACCCTACACTGTATTTACGCAGGATAGGGTCAATCTACAGCTTCTTTCCCCCGTTCGGACCAAAATACCCATCATGAGGAAATCTGGATTGGATGAGCTTGATTCAAGCTTATGTCCCTGGAGCGACTTCGTTAATTTTTTGTCTTGAGTTTAAAAGTTTTGTTGCCTTTGGCAAATTGAATTCATCTACATGCCTCTACAATGACTTTATAGCACCATTGTTTCTAGGGTCTAATTAATCTTTTGGAGCAAAATTAAGAGCCTGTCTTATTTTCGGATAAACACCATATATACAGATAATCATAAAAAATGCAACAAGAAGAAGGAGTAATCATATATTTATAGAAATAGCAATGATGAAAAATTATAAACCGGGGGCGTGTTCTGGACATAGAGAGAAGAGGACACTAAAACCTAGCTCCTGCTCCCCACACCAATAACTAAAAGAATCCAGCAGCATCCATCCCTTACGTCGGCTGCATATGCCGGCCAAAAAGTGGAGCACCCGGCCCAGCACCCCCTGGGTCTCCTGGTGAATCCTGCCGCGAGAATTACCCGGTATTGAGGAGTGCGGGCAGGGTAGGCACAGTCCGAGCGGCCCACAAGATGCGGGCCCCGCCGGACAGAGGAGGAACAGCGCGGCACAAACGGAGGACACCACAAGAGGCAGAGAGAAACCCCCCAGTCCATCGAACCCCGGAGAACTACACAGATCAGCGGCACAAAGACTGCAACTCACCACCAACCGGCACCAAAGGGAGGAATAAATACTGCCACAAGCAGTAGCAGCAGAGAGAAACCCCACACCCTGCCGAACTCCGGAGGAGACAGCGCAGACCGGCGGCCGATAGATCCGCAGCCACCCACCAGGCCACGTGAGGCTGCATCCCGGGGCTGCTCCATCCTCTGCACCACCGACAGCACACAGGAAGGAGGAAAGGCCCTGCTCACCTCGCTCCCGGGCACGAGGCCCAACACACACAGGAGGACTCTGGCTGCAGGAGGTAACACAGGGCTGCACAATGTACACGGCCCTGGCAAATCCAGAGGGGCTAAGAGGGACACACAACAGTACAACCCTGGGAGCTAAGGATCCCCAAGGGAGGCAGGGGACGACACAGGCACCATGGGGCATCCCCGGGGGTAATCTAAACAGGTCCCTAACCAGACACGAGCTGACCCTGACTGCATGCCCTAGGGACCCGGCCACAGAATATGGGAGACCTCACACATCCCCAGAGGTCCCCCATGCCCCCAGACACCAAATGGGGGAGTTTGGGATGACCTCAGAGCCCGCATACAAGCTATACCCACCAGGGAAGAGAGGGAGGAGATGGTTCTTCTTTAAGGCTGAGGCTGCTGCACTCAGAGGCGAAGTCCGCCAGCTCACTAATAGAGTCTGCTCACTGAATCCATTACAAATGGCTTCATTAGGCGTATAGAGGCCCTCGAGAGGCAAGTCCATAACCAAACCTCTGAGTTCGAGCGCCTGCTTGACCTAATGGAGGACCTAGAGAACCGCGACAGGCGGAACAACGTTAGGGTCTGAGGCCTGCCATAATCCATCCCGGCAAGGGATCTGGACACTACTCTTCGTGGATTCCTTAACTTCATCCGCAATAAGCCCGAGGGTACGCCGCTTGAATTAGATCGAGCACATAGATCCTTGGGCCCCCCCCATCTGAAGGAGCCAGGCCCAGGGATGTTGTCTGCAGGGTGCACAACTTCAAATCTAAGGAAGACATCCTTGCAGGGGCCCGAACCCGCAAGTCCCTATCATACCAAGGCCACCCTGTCCAACTGATGCCCGACCTGTCCCGCCGCAAGTTGCAAAAGCGCAGGGCCCTCCGTTCCGTACTGGAGCTCCTGCGCAGCAGCAAAACCCTATACACCTGGGCTTCCCCTTCCGCCTCCAGGTACGCAGAGAGGGCCAACTCTTCTCTGTAAGCCACCCAAGAGATATTCCAGCCTTCCTGGAGAGCCTTGGGATCCAGTGCCCCGTCCCCAACATCACGGAGTGGCCGGGTCCGTCCTGGGAGGAGGTGGACCCGGGGCCCCGAGGGAACAAAGACCACGGCGGCGCACAAGAAGGGGGGGAGCTGGGTCAAGGGGAATCAGAAAAGGGGGCCCCAACCCCCCAGTTATGGCTAAGCATTAGGCCGCATGGGCGAACCTACATATGACATCACACCGTACGCCCCTGCTTGCATCATCTGAGAACTGAATATTTCTATTTGTACCTATACTCCGCTACACTTTAATTACTGCTGCTGTTGATTTATATGCCTATGTACTAAAAGCCATTGGTGTGGGGAGGCCCTGCTCTACCTGGAAAGGCCTCGCCCCAAGGGGGATCCGCACACTACAGGCAGGTGTGGAATTTACTGCAACTACCCCCACCTAACCACTAACCACAGAAACTGGGAACAGTCACCTTAATCTCCCCAAAAAGCTCTCCTCACTATCCTACCCCTCTCACTAAGTCTACTTCCCTTCCACCTCGCCCCACCACTAAGCTCAGCCCTATCCCCCCCTCTCAACCCCTCCACTCCCCTCCCACCATACCCAACCCACCTGGATAATTCACCCCCCCACAGCCCGGACCCTAACATCAGACTGCCCGCCTACACTAACAGCCCTATACCGTTACTGCCCCTCTTTAAGGTATCCCACTAGATACCCCCGTAACATGGCCGACCTAAAAATTGGAACTCTCAATGTGAGAGGTTTCAATACCCCCAAAAAACACTATCAAATCCTCTCCGACATGCATAAACGAAATGTCCAAATTTTACTACTCCAGGAAACGCATTTCAAAACCGGGTCCTTGCCCGATTTTAAGAGCAAATTCTACCCGGTATGGTTCCATAGCACCAATGCCGACTCTAGGTCAAAGGGAGTATCAATAGCTCTCCACAAAAGCCCATGAGGTACTAGACTCTTGGCTCGATACAGGAGGGAGGTACATCTTCCTCAAAGTACGCATAGCTAATACCATTCTGACTGTTGTTAACTGGCATCTGCCCAACAGGGACCAAACTAAAGTTTGCAGGTTCCTCTTGACCAGACTAGCCGAATTCGCTGAAGGGACGACAATTATCGGGGGCAACTTCAACTTCACTATGGACCCCCGAATGGACTCCACCTCAGGGAAAGGCGCAGTCCCAACCAAACGACTGAGGGCGCTCAAGAAACTCCTCCACACTCTTCAGCTTGTTGACATCTGGCGTATACTTAACCTTCAAGGTAAAGACTACACTTACTACTCCCACGTACACAACACCTATAGCCGCATTGACCTATTCTTGGTGAGCCACTGCACCCTCTCATGGGCCCCAACTGCCAGTATCGGAGATCTCCTCTTATCAGACCATGCCCCGACATTCTTGAGCTTAACATTACCAGACACCTCCCGCAGGCCATGGACCTGGAGGCTGAACAGTAACCTCTTGAAGGACAACACTTGCCTGACAGAGCTGAAACGTGACATTGAAGCATTCATCCAGGTCCACGAACTTGACCCAACTCCACAGCCCTTCAAATGGGAAGCTTTGAAGTGCTGTCTGAGGGGAATGCTGATAAAGAACAGAGCCAGACTTAAAAAGTTTAGACTCGAATCAATCGAAAAACTAATCTCCCAGATACACGCCTTAGAGACATCACACAAACAGACACTAACCCAATCGACACTAAAGAGACCTAATCCTCAAAAGACAGGAACTCAGAAGACTATTAGACCAGAAATTCAAACGACAGACGGAAAGAACCAAAAACTACTACTATAGAGTCTCTAACAAGTGCGGGGCGCCCCCTAGCACGCATGCTCCACCCCAGAGCAAACTACACCTTTATCCCCAAGATCAGGTCCGCAAATGGAAAGAATATCTATAACCCCTCCGAAATCTTAGAGGTATTCCGCGCCTATTATAAAGACCTATACAACCTTAAAGGGAAATACTCAGACATGGCACCAGACGACCTACTCAAGAAGACCCAGGGATATATCAAATCCACAATGCTCCCTCCCCTAAAAAAACAAGACATAGAGACCCTCGAAGCCGAATTTACAGAGCATGAGATCCTAAACGCCATCAAAGCCATCCCGACATCCAAATGCCCTGGACCAGACGGGTTCACCCCAATCTTTTACAAAACACTCCAGGCCCAACTACTGCCCCAAATGTTAGCCACATATAACTCCATATTTGGCATTTTACCCAAGCCTTGGAGAGACCCTGCCCTGGCCGCCAACTATAGACCTATTTCTCTACTAAACATCGACATAAAGCTATATTCAAAGATCCTAGCCGACCGCCTAGCGCTCCTACTCCCCTCTATAATTAACATGGACCAGGTAGGCTTTGTCAAAGGCCGTGAGGCCAGAGATAACACCATTAGGACTTTGCTCCTGATTAACAAGGCTCAAACTCATAACCTCCCTCTTAACCTACTATCTGTAGATGCTGAGAAGGCCTTTGACAGAGTCCACTGGGGTTTCATGAGGGAGGCACTCGCCCAAATCGGCCTAGGCCCCAAGTTCCTACACGGAGTACTCTCACTATACTCTTCACCAACCGCCAAGGTCAGGGTCAATGGCATCCTATCGACCCCCTTCGCCATCAGGAATGGGACCAGACAGGGCAGCCCGTTGTCACCCCTCCTCTATGTGGTGGTCATGGAACACCTGGCTAATGCCATCAGGGGTAACGACAGTATCCATGGCATACAGACTAAAGAGGGCCACCATAAAACAGCCCTGTTTGCCGATGACCTCCTCCTTTACATATCCCAACCGAGGATCTCAATCCTATCTATCTTGAAGAAACTTGAAGCATTCGGCTCCCTAAGCAACTTCAAGATCAACTTCACTAAGTCGGAGGCGCTGAATATATCCCTCCCCCAAAAGAGGTCTCCTCCTGAAAACAAACTTCCCCTTCAAATGGAAAACAGACTCCTGGGAATACCTGGGAATACATATTCCCTCCGACTTATCGAAACTCTACTCACTAAACTACCAGCCTCTATTATCCCAACTAGACACGCAGCTATCCTCCTATAGACTGCTCAAACTATCCTGGATGGGAAGGATAAACGTAGTTAGGATGGACATCCTCCCTCGAACCCTTTACATCTTCCAAACCATCCCCATCTCACCCCATAGTCTTTTTCTCCAAGCTTCGCTCCTGCATAGGGAAGTTCTTATGGGGATCAATGAAACCCAGGATAAACTTGAAGACCCTGTCAGCCCCCGCCCAACTCGGAGGAGTCGGCCTACCTGACTTCCACAGCTATTTCGTGGCCGCATCGTTGGCCAGGTTAATAGATTGGAATCATAGACACCACACCAAACGACGGGTAGCGCTGGAACAAGAAGGATTGCAGATTTCCCTACACTACCTCCCCTGGACACACCCCTTATACCTACAACGAATTGGCCCTATGTCCGACCTCACTGCAGAGACCCTAAAAAATCTGGCAGTCCTACATAACCCACTCTCCTACGAGAGGGACAATGAGCCCACTTACCCCCTTTTCTCAAACCCCGCCTTCCTACCAGGGTTACACAGGACGACTTTCTTGGGCTGGACGAGAGAGGAGGATATCCGCACGGGGCAAATTTTCCACAATGGCGAATTCCCCTCCTTCGACTCACTACAAATCTTGCCAACAACACCCCTAAAATGGTACGAATACCTTCAATTGCGCTTGTTCCACTTCGACAGTTCAATCGGGGAAGATCAGATCTATCCCCTCCCCCTAGAGGAACTGTTCCAAAACAAATCCCCCACCTCCCACGCAGTCTCTGCAATACACCGCGCCATTGCAGAGGAAAAGACTACTGGGAAGCGCCCCTTCCAGCTTGCATGGGAGAAAGAACTGGGCAAAGAAATCACTTTAGTTGACTGGAAAAAAAGCTTCCTCTTCACACACAAGATGGCAAACACATGCGCAGCCCAAGAGAGAAACCATAAAATACTACTCAGGTGGTACCGATGCCCCGACCGGCTACATGTGATCTTCCCTTTAACCTCAGAGCTATGCTGGCGGTGCAATTCAGAAGTGGGAAATATGCTCTACATTTGGTGGGAATGCCCTAAAATCAAAAGCTTCTGGGAGGGAGTATTTCGGAACTACAACCTCATCACAGGCAAACAAATAATTGGCAGCCCGAGATGGCACTACTATCTATATACCCCGGATCGATTAAAGCCACCAAACGGGACATCCTCCACTTCTGCCTCTCGGCAGACAGGTCCGTCATCCCAAGGTACTGGAAATCTACAGAACAACCTCCTATAGCTGAATGGTACGAGGAGATGGTAGACATTTTCCAGATGGAGGAACTGGCGGCCGAGAATGCGGGATCCATGGGTAAATTCAACGTCATATGGACAGGATAGATCATGTTCCGGAACTCCCCCGACTTCCCAAAATTATTCTCTCGCCCACCCTAAAGCCGAGAGGCAAAAGCCCAGAAGCAGACCCCAGGGAAACTCCAACACCCCTCTCCCTTTCCCCCACCCTTCCCCTGCTCCTAGTTCCCCCCTCTATACCGCATACCCCCCACTCTTCTCGCTGACCTTTTCCCTACCTTTCTTTCTCTTCTCTCTTGCCACATCTTACCCCCCTTCTCTTCTTCTCTCTTCTTTTGTGTTGGTTTGATTATAGTATTACCTTTATATTCAGAAACAAGTTTAGTCTACGGTTAATTATTTCCACTCAAAGTGATTTACTGTTTGACAATTCTGGCCACAGTCAGGCCTTGATGTTTGATTTGTCCCCTATATTCATGTAACATCTTGACCGAGATAGGGCTCGACACCCACAGTCAAGTGCCTTCGCCTCCCAGTCATTTATAGAAGAATTGTTTGCATCCATCCGATTATGAGGCCTGCTTTGCCTACAAATAACACTCCGTAATGTACTGTAACTGTTTCGGTTTTGCTAAATAAAAACAGATTTAACGAAAAAGTCCCATGCACAGGAATGCATGCACTTACAGACCTATGGCTGTCTTAGGAATGTTACATGGGTTGAAAAAATGTAGTGAGAGAAATAAAAACAAGGAGCGCAATGAAAGGGACCCGCTGATCTAGGGGAAAGATTGCAAGCCAATTGAGCACTCACCTAAAGGAGTTGTGCACCCCTGCACAATCCTGGTTACGGGCAGGCACACGCGTCAAGGCGGGCACTCCAGGAAAGCTTCAATATGCGGAAGATCCGGGCAGCGGTCACGTGACTGAACCATGTGACTGAACTACATGACCGTGGGAGGCATTGCTTGTAAACGTCATGTCAGGTCCATCGGTGTAAGAGGTATTGGCAGCCAGCGTGCAGCTCCTACCGCTCACCCACAAGGGGTATAGTATACACGAAATAAAAGAAAGATTGCGGGGTCTATAGGAGCTATATGGCGAAAATCTCCCAAGTATTTAAGCACAAACCTTCTTTATTAGATCTCTTTATGTGCCACAACGCATTTCAACTGTTTTTGTTGTCTTTAGGTAGAATCCATCTGAATTCCACCTGAGGAAGACAGCAAAGACTGTTGAAACGTGTTGTGACATAAAAGAGATCTAATAAGGAAGATTTTTGTGCTTAAATACTTGGGAAAGTTTCGCCCCTTATTGGTCATAGTGCTCCTATAAACCCTGCAATCTTTCTTTTATTTCGTATAGGTTGAAAAAAGACCTAGGTCCGTCAAGTTCAAAATTTCTTCACTAATTATAAATTTTGACTTTAAATCCTCTCTAATCAACAATGTTATGTGTACTGAAGAAATCATCCATCCCTTTTTTAAAAGCTACCATTACTACTTTTTGTGGTAAAGCACAGCCTGACTCCTCTAACTGTAAAGAACACTTTCCTATTTAGCTGCTGGAATTGCCTTTCTTTCACCCACAGTGAGTGCCCCCTGGTCTTCAGTATTGTCTTTGGAAGGAATAAATCATGTGCCAGCCCTGTGTATTGAGCACATTTGTATTTACACACATAAATCAGATCTCCTCTGAAATTTCTTTTTTTCTAAACTAAACAAGCCCATTTTTTCCAAATTCTTATCATATGGGAGGCCTTTCATTCCTTGTAATAATCTAGTTGCTGCCTGTGAACGGATTCTAACTTCTCAAATTCTTTTTAAAATATGGAGCTCAAAACTATATCCCATATTCTACATGTGGCCCTAAAAGTTATATATAGAGGGGTAACAATACACTGGGATCATATGATTTTCTCATATTTAAGGGTGTTTAAAAATTGTTTGCTTTTGAAGCTGCTGCTTGATATTGAGTACTTCTGCTGAGCTTATTTTAAACCAGAATAAATAAATCCTTCTCCCGTTCTGTAGCCCTGAGTTTACTTCCATTTAATGTGTTTGCTCTTTCAGACATTTTATCCAGATCATTTTGTAATATCGTACTATCAAGGTCAATTTGTTATATCCTACTTAATTTGGTGTCATAAGCAAAGACTGAAACTTTACTCTTAATACCATCCACAAGGTCATTAATACAGAGATTAAAAAGAATCAGTCCTTGTACAGGTCCATGTGGTACCCCACTGCTGACTATAACCCATTTAGAAAATTGCTTCTAATTACTTAGAAAACTCTTGTGCATGCCCTCATTATCTCCCGTCTTGATTACTGCAACACCCTCCTCTGTGGCCTCCCCGCTAACTTTCATGCACCTCTCCAGTCTGTCCTCAACTCTGCTGCCCGACTAATCCACCTTTCTCCTCGCTACTCCACTTTTTCTCCCATCTGCAAATCCCTCCACTGGCTCCCAATTTCCCAACGAATTCAGTTCAAACTACTAACTCTGATTTACAAAGCCGTCCACAACCTGTCCCCTCCCTATATCTCTGAACTAATCTCCCAATATCTTCCCTCACATAATCTTTGATCCTCCCAAGACCTCCTCCTCTCCTCTGCACTTATTTGTTCCTCACACAACCACTTCCAAGATTTCTTCCGAATATCCCCTATCCTCTGGAATTCTGCACCCCATCACGTATGATTATTCACTACGCTCAAATCATTTAGATGGAACCTGAAAACCCATCTCTTCAGGAAAGCTTACAGCCTGCAATAACCATTCTGCCGCCTCATCACCACCAGAGCTGCCGCCTCACCACCACCAGAGCTGCTGAACCCCCAAGCATCGGTCTCTTCCCTATTATCCCATAGAATGCAAGTTCGCAAGGACTGGTTCTGCTCCACTCTGTACCAGTTTGTCATTGTTAGTTTGTTTACTGTAAACTATATCTATAATTTTGTATATAACTGACCCGCCCCAGGGCCATGGGGTACCCGGTCCCGGATGTTAATTCATGGCAAATGTCACTGGGGCCTGTGCCCTCTCTCGTGGCCCTGGTGGTTGCTAAAAAGTCGGGAAAAATAATAAAAATGAAAGTAGTTTGTGATGCCACCTACGGTTCCGATATGGTTACGGTGTTGCAGGTCAGACCTCCGGGGTGATGGTAGGGCAGCCAGATGGTTATGCTCCCCATAGGTGGAGCTGGGGCAGTTATAGTGATTTTTTTACACAGGGAGGCAGCTTATCACACAGCCTTGTCACTAGTCCTTTCAATGCAGCAAGTATGCGGCTCCTGAGGCGTAGGAGTTAGATATTGCGGGACAGTCTATGGAATGAGCAGGATCAGGGGCTGTAATAACAGACACACCGGGATGATATTTCCATTACCTTTAAGGCTGGTTTCACACCGCAGTTTTTTTTCCTGATCAGGTTCGATCAGGCTTGTGTGCCAAAACCAGGAGAGGAACCAGGAGAGGAACTTGCAGAGAAAAACTATCATTGATAGATTGACACCTGTTCTGAGTTTTGGAGACACTCTTGGTTTTCACACACAAACCTGATTGAACCTGATCAGGATAAAAACTGCAGTGTGAAACCAGCCTTACTGATGAATCAGGTATAGTCCTGGGTACAGTCTCTGATGGTACGGGTCCGGGTGGTCTGGTAACAGTTCATTATCGGTTCACGGCTCTCTGCGGGGGTTGCTGGCCGCTGAGTCTCTGCAACCGACTGGCTGGTCTCACCCGTTGGACACTGTGCAGACCTTGCTCTCTTATTGCAGGGGGCTGCCACGTAATTGGACGAGGTTTCCTCCAAGTGCTTTTCCTATTAAGGCTCTGCAGCTGCATGTACCTTCTTTACTTGTGAAGAATTGGGAAGACGCTGGGATTAACACACTGGATGAGATTTTGGTGGAGGAAAAGTTTCCTCCTTTTGAGACCTTCTGTGGCAGATACCCTGATTGTCATACAACATTCCTGCAGTTTGTGCAGGTGAGACATCTGATTAAATCAGGTTCCTACCTGGAGGGCTTGAGAGAACCGCGTCTCAAACCTAGAATACAAAAATTTATTCTATCGGATCCGGGGTTTACCAAGGGCATGGCAGGCATATATAAAGCTTTGGTGGGCATGCATTATGAAACCAAGTTGGATTACATGGAAAAGTGGGAGCTGGACTTGGGTTTCTCCTCATCCTTAGAGGATTGACATACCGCTACTTCTGAGGTGAAAAAGGCGACTAGGTGTATAAATGATGTCGAGAACCTCAAGAAAATACACCTCCCCGACCTGTATTTCACAATTCAGTAAGGGACTTTCCCCGCTATGCTGGAGGCAGTGCAGAGAAAAGGGATCCATGTCACATGTGGTGGACATGCCCCAAGATCTCTCGCTACTGGATATTGATACATAGCCTTATACGTTCAGTCACTGGGTTACAGGTAAATCTGTCCCCCAAACTGGCAATTTTAAATATAGGTATTGAGAACTTTTCCCCCCGACTATTCGAGGGACGATGTCCTACATCCTAATTGCAGCCAGATTGTGTCTAGCGGCTAAGTGGAAATCGCACATCCCCCCTACCCTGACAGAAGTAATACAAAAAACAAATTAGATATACCAACAAGAATATTATTTGGCATTGGATAAACAAAGCAAAAACTGCACATTAAATAAATGCCCCCCTCCCCCCAACCAGAGGTAATGTATGAGAGGTCCGGAGTCAACTACGTAGGGTAGGAAATCAGGGGGAAGTTGTGTATCAGGGGGAGTTGGGGTTAGTGAGGTAAGAGAAAGAAGATAAAATCAAACCAGGTTACAGAAATTATCTGTGTCCATACTATTTGGAAAACTGCTAATGCAAATAGTCTAGGATGACTATATAGGCTAACCCTATTAAGGGGTGTGAGTAAAACGCTCAAAACTAAACAAATTAGCTCTTTGGAGGCCTGTCAGTTCTGCACCTTTAATATGGTTGCGAGGTAATTATATACATTCTGGTGACAGGTAAATCCTTATTCATCTCTGCAGTGTCAGGTCTATTTAAAGAGGCAGAGAATGAGTATACAATTATAAATATAGCTAGATGGTGGCCCGATTCTAACGCATCGGATATTCTAGAATTTAGAAATAGAGATTGCATGGGGAAGGCAAGGAGGGCTGAATTGGGAGGAACTTTGAAGAAGGAGCGGCGGGGAAAGGACGGCGTGGCAGGGGAGAGGAGGGAGGACAAGAGCAGTAGGGGGGAGGAAGATGGAGGACAGAGGAGGTAGCGGCGGGGTGTGGGAGGATGTAGCAGCACAGGCAGGGGGAGTAAGGAGCGGCAGGGGGAGGATGGAGCACAGAGAGGAAGGGGGGAGGAGGACGGAGGACGAAGCGGCGGGGTGGGGGAGGACGGAGCAGCACAGGCAGGGGGAGGATGGAGTGGCAGAGGGGAGGAGGACAAAGGAGAGAGGAGGAAGCGGTGGGGTGGGGGAGGATGGAGCGGCACAGGCAGGGGGAGGACGGAGCAGCAGGGGGAGGATGAAGCACAGAGCGGCGGGGGGGTGGAGAACAGGATGAAGCGGCGGGGTGGGGGAGGACAGAGCAGCACAGGCAGGGGGAGGACGGAGGATAGAGTGGTGGAGGTGAGGAGGACAAA
This sequence comes from Allobates femoralis, assembly GCA_033576535.1. NCBI lineage: Eukaryota > Metazoa > Chordata > Amphibia > Anura > Aromobatidae > Allobates > Allobates femoralis. Next base: position 120,912,324 of record JARQOC010000011.1, read on the forward strand.
GGAAGGAGGAGGAAGCAGTGGGGTGGGGGAGGATGAAGTGGCACAGGCAGGGGGAGGACGAAGCACAGAGCGGCAGGGGGAGGAGGATGTAGGATGAAGCGGTGGGGTGGGGGAGGACGGAGCAGCACAGTCAGGGGGAGGACGGAGGATGGAGTGGCGGAGGTGAGGAGGACAAAGGAAGGAAGAGGAAGTGGTGGGGGAGGACGAAGCAGCAGGGGGAGGACAGAGCGTCAGGGGGAGGTCAGAGTGACAGGGGGAGGACAGAGCGACAGGGGGAAGACAGAGCGACAGGGGGAGGACAGAGCGGCGGGGGAGGACGGAGCACAGAGCATCGGGGGATAGGAGGATGGAGGACGAAGCGGCCGGGTGGGGGAGGCCGGAGCAGCACAGGCAGGGGAGGACGGAGGATGGAGTGGCGGAGGGGAGGAGGACAAAGGAAGGAGGAGGAAGCGGCGGTGGAGGATGGAGCGGCACAGGCAGAGGGAGGACAGAGCGGCAGGGGGAGGATGGAGCACAGAGCAGCGAGGGAGAGGTGGATGGAGGATGAAGCGGCGGGGGTGGGGGAGACCAGAGCAGCATAGGCAGGAGAGGACGGTGGATGGAGTGGCGGAGGGGAGGAGGACAAAGGAAGGAGAAGGAAGCGGTGGGGTGAGGGAGGATGGAGCGGCACAGGCAGGGGGAGGACGGAGCACAGAGCAGCAGGGGGGAGGAGGACAGAGGACAAAGTGGCGGATGGGGGAGGATGGAGCAGCACAGGCAGGGGGAGGACGGAGGAGGGAGTGGCGGAGGAGAGGAGGACAAAGGAAGGAGGAGGAACCAGTGGGGTGGGGGAGGATGGAGTGGCACAGACAGGGGGAGGATGGAGCATAGAGTGGCGGGGGGGGAGGAGGACGGAGGACGAAGCGGCGGGGGGTGGGGAAGCCCAGAGCAGCACAGGCAGGGGGAGGACGGAGAATGAAGTGACAGGGGGGAGAAGGATAAAGGAAGGAGGAGGAAGCGGTGGGGTGGGGGAGGATGGAGCGGCACAGGAAGGGGGAGGACAGAGCAGCAGGGGGAGGACGGAGCACGGAGCGGCAGGGGGAGGAGGACAGAGGACGAATCGGTGGGGTAGGGGAGGATGGAGCAGCACAGGCAGGGGGAGGATTTAGTGGCGGAGAGGAGGAGGACAAAGTAAGGAGGAGGAAGTGGTGGAAGAGGATGGAGCAGCACAGTCAGGGGGAGGACGAAGCATGGAGTGGCGGTGGGGAGGAGGAGGATGGAGGACAAAGTGGCGGGGTGGGGGGAGGATGGAGCAGCACAGGCAGGGGGAGAACGGAGCATGGAGTGGCGGTGGGGAGGAGGACAAAGGAAGGAGGAGGAAGCGGTGGGGGAGGATGCAGCGGTACAGGCAGGGGGAGGATGAAGCGGCAGGGGGAGGACGGAGCACAGAGTCGTGGGGGAAAGGAGGATGGAGGACAAAGTGGTGGGGTGGGGGAAGGCGGAGCAGCACAGGCAGGGGAAGGATGGAGCGGCAGGGGGAGGACGGAGCACAAAGCTGCAGGGGAGAGGAGGATGGAGGACAAAGTGGCAGGGTGGGAGCAGCAGAGGCAGGGGGAGGGGAGGCGGACAAAGGAAGGAAGAGGAAGCGGTGGGATGGGGGAGGACGGAGCGGCAGGGGGAGGATAGAGCACAGAGCGGTGGGGAGGGAGATGGACGGAGGACAAAGCGGTGGGGTGGGGAGGACGGAGTAGCACAGGCACGGGGAGGATGGAGTGGTGGAGGGGAGGAGGACAAAGGAAGGAGGAGGAAAGCGGTGGGGGAGGATGGAATGGCACAGGCAGGGGGAGGACGGAGCACAGAGCGGTGGGAGGAGGAGGATGGAGGACAAAGCGGCAGGATGAGGGAGGATGGAGTACTGTACGGAAGCTCAGTGGTTAGCAGAGTATACAGGGGCTCAGTGGTTAGCAGAGTATATGGTGGCTCAGTGGTTAGCACTGCGCGGTGGCTCAGTGGTTAACACTGCATGGTGGCTCAGTGGTTAGCACTGCGCGGTGGCTCAGTGGTTAGCACTACGCGGTGGCTCAGTGCTTAGCACTGCGCGGTGGCTCAGTGCTTAGCACTGCGCGGTGGCTCAGTGCTTAGCACTGCGCGGTGGCTCAGTGGTTAGCACTGCGCGGTGGCTCAGTGGTTAGCACTGCACGGTGGCTCAGTGGTTAGCACTGTACGGTGGCTCAGTGGTTAGCAGTGAGTGCGGTGGGCAGAGTGGTCAGTACAGCAACACGGTGGGCAGAGTGGTCAGCGCAGCAGCGTGGTGGACAGAGTGGTCAGCGCAGCAGCGCGGTGGGCAGAGTGGGCAGTGCAACAGCGCGGTGGGCAAAGTGGTCAGCGCAGTAGTGCGGTGGGCAGAGTGGTCGGCACAGCAGCGCGGTGGGAAGGTGGCGGGGGGGGCAGGATGGATGCGGAGGGGGGGGTTGGATGGATGCGGGGGGGCAAGTTGGAGCCGGCAGGGGCAGGATGGATGCGGGGGGGGCAGGATGGAGCCGGAGAGGCAGGATGGATGCTGGGGGGGCAGGATGGATGCGGGGGGGCAGGATGGAGCCGGGGGGAGGCAGGATGGATGCGGGGGGGGCAGGATGGAAGCGGCGAGGCACAATGGATGTGGGGATCAGGATGGATGCGGGGGGCAGGATGGAGCCGGAGGGGGCAGGATGGAGCCGGCGAGGCAGGATGGATGCGGGGGGGCAGAATGGATTCCGGGGTGGGGCAGGATGGATGCGGGGGGGGCAGGATGGAGGGCGGGGGGGCAGTATGGATGCGGGGGGGGGGGCAGGATGGAGCCAGCAGGGGCAGGATGGATGCGGGGGGGGCAGGATGGATGCGGAGGGGGGGCAGGATGGAGCGGCGAGGCAGGATGGGAGCCGGGGGGGCAGGATGGAACTGGCAAGGCACGATAGATGCGGGGGGCAGGATGGATGCAGGGGGCAGGATGGAGCCGGCGAGGCAGGATGGATGCGGGGGGGCAGGATGGAGCCGGAGGGGGCAGGATGGAGCTGGCGAGGCAGGATGGATGCGGGGGGCAGGATGGAGCCAGAGGAGCAGGATGGGGGGAGGGGGCATGATGGAGCCGGCGGGGGGCAGGATGGAGGCGCTCCTCCTGCCCCCTCTGCTCTTCCTGCCCCCCTCTCTCCCCGCTTGACACGTCCGGGAAGAGCTTAACTGGTGAGTCGTTAAACCTGATTGGGTCAGATTTCCATTCACCTCTCAGTATGTCCATTTTATCTGTGAAGTAATGCAAGTGGCATAAAACATCCCTGGGAGACTCAGAGGCCGTGGGCTGTCTCCTGTTAACCCGATGAACTCTGTCAAACAGGTGTTGATCATCTGGCACCTGTTTAGTGATACTTTGGAAGAGAGTTTAAACCATGGATGATAGGTTTTCCCTTCCTTTGCTTCACGGAAGACCCTTTATCCGTGTGTAATGTCTCCGGCCTCTGTTTTCCTGGCCTTTTAGGAGGAGAGACATATCTTGGACCCAGTTCTGTAAAATGTCTTGTTTTTCTGTGAGGATGCAAATTTTATCTTTAAGTCCTTTGATGGACGTTTCCACCGTAGATGTTCTGGAGTTTAATGTGGTGATATCCTTTTTCACTCCCTCTATTGCCTGTTGGTGGGATGTCTCAATTCGGTGTGCTAGATCATCTATGTCTTGTTTCGTTGGAAGGGCCTGAATAAGATCTTTTAATGCTTGAAGATCCAATTGCGTTTGTGTAGTTTCAGAACCCACAGGCGAGGCTTCCATGTTGGAGGTTGATGATTCTGCAATTGGAGTTGTTGGTGAGAGTCCCTTGCAGCGGAGAATTGTGTGGATCCTTTTGGTGGGGAGGATCTCACCTTGGGTACCTCTTTGGTCTTCTTCGGGGCACCACGTGTAGCCATTGATCTAATAGGCATTGGCAACTGTGACTGTTGGGGTAGCTTGGCTACTTCTCCGGGCCTTGGCTCAAAGTAGTGTCCTATTGGTGTTAGGTTTTTTGATGGAGTGAGAGACTCTGCATGTTGTTGGGGGGGTATCAACTCGACATTTTCCTGGCATACCCCGCAACGTGGTATTATGCAATGATCATTACGGGTGCAGGTCCACTCACGGTGGGCTTATTTGTTAATTACATTTTACTCCTAATGGGATTGAGTTCTTTACACGTTCAAATCCCCTAATTTTGGGGCCCAGGTATCCCCACCCCATGATAGCCTGGCCAGGTGTTATGGTGAGTTCACTTTCTTTATTAGAGATAGGCAGGTCACTTCCAAATGTCATGTGCTGCAGCAGTATTAGGGTGAGATGGGGGTCCACTGGGCTGTGTCCTGATGGTCACGTTTGTGTCTGTCGGCCAGTGACCCTTGTCGCTTTGACAACTTTCCTCTATAGTGGGGAGTGCGTTTTATGTCACACCCTCTCGATGTCCCGCAATGCAGCAGTGGTGTTTTGGTGCTACCAGGGGTGTATTACAGCCCGTGTTAAGATCTTCCAGTAGGCCTTAGGATATAGTCCCCACACTGGGTTAGAGTGCTTTGTTATACATCCTTGGTTGTGTCCCCTGTCCCTCTCCACAGTACCTCTGTGTTTTTCAGCTCCGGTGTTCGTCAAGCCGGAAATGACTTGGTTGCTCCGCCTCACGCCAGGCTGGCCGCAGCAGTCCGCACTTCAGGCCGTGGCCTCTCCCGGAAGTATAAGCACAACCGTCTCTCTGCCATTCGGGGTGACTCCTTCGCTTACCGGATTCAGAATCTGCTTAGTGTGAGGTGAGCGAGATCCCCGGGATTGCATTCGTCTAGCCGCAGCGTCTCCTTTGATGTTTCAGTGGTGCGGTCTGAAGCGCGGGCCTCCAGCTCTGCAGTTCGGCACTCCGGCAGCTCCCTTATGGTCAGCAACACCGTGCACACGGCGAGGCCCTTCGCTGGGGCTAGTGTTTGTTGTCCGGTATCTCTTTAGCACCGGGTGCAGGGGGTCTCAGGTTTGGAAGGGGCAGTGGACAAGCCTCTGGCGACGGTGATGCAAGGGGAGGCTGGAATACAGGCCTAGTTCTGCCTTTGTACTGGATGGTGGTCTCAGATTTTCGCTCTATGAGGTTGCGGCAGTGAGATAACTATTAACCTGCCAGATAGACTACATCCTCCAAGGTGTAGACTGACTTCCTCATTTACATAAGATAATGCTTTTTTTTCACTTTTAATATTACACTATGAGCTCAGACAGTAAAGTTTAGAATAGTACTATGAAGCTGCAGGTACAGATAGTAATAGCTGGGGAGGGGACATAAACTAGCTGACAGGTTCCCTTTAAGCCACAACAGACTGCTCACAGTAAAAAAAACAAACATGACCAAATCAACAAATCCTAGCTGTTAGAGTATGCAGAATGAATACAAGACAGATCAAGCTATTTCTCAGAAGTAGGATTGATGTGACATATCCTCATGAAGACCTCTAAATGACATTGCCCACACAGCTTTGTTAGATTCAAAGAGTGGAGCGTAGTGATTTATTCTGTAATGCATGAGAAATTAGAAGTCACATACCGCATGTGAGGATACATTCTCACATCTGAGTGAGTTTCAATTCAAGAAAAATGGAACAGTTATTTTCCTCAGGTCTCATCTCAGTTGCATCCTAGTTTCCATTTTTTTTCTCACACTTTTTTTTCTGTTAATTGAAGCAAGTACACTGACCTTTTTTTAGCCAGTGACTTTAAAAAATGAATAATAAAGACTTCCGGTTCCGGCGTGGCTGCAGTGGGGTGAAGGAGCTCCACATACTGGCCCGGCACAGACCAACTTATTGTAACCACTGGCAGCCCCAACGCAAATCCGAGGTGCCCGACGACGTCAGCTCCACAGCCGAACACCGTGGATCGCTGGCTCCACAGCTCAGGAGGCGCAGGGAGAGCCGCGGGGCACATCAAAGTAAGCCGTGGGGATCAACAAAGAAGGCGGCGGCAGTGACGCAGAGCGCGCACTTCAAGAATAAAGGGATGCCCAGCACCTCACGCCAGCACAGGTCAGAGCGAGAGGCTGCAAGGGAACCACACATGAGCCCCACTATTACACCTAGTGCTAACACAGATACAGTAGAATAGGGGGAGATGACGCGGACAGTGCATTCCAGGGGGACGCAAGCAGCTGGCAAAGGAGATGGCTGGATACCTGGCTAGGGACATTAGATCTCAGTGAAGGAGGTGGTTAGGGATGCTCTGGAGGTGTTGCATGAAATTACAGCTCAGCATGCCAGCAGGCTGGATTACTTGGAGCAAAGGATGTCAGATTTGAGGATAAAGTAATCAAGCATGAGCAAGATTTGGAGACCTCCCAGAAGCAGGGGTCATGGATGAGGGATAAAATGGAGGATTTAGAGAACAGATCCCGTAGGAACAATCTTAGGATCGTAGGGCTCCCGAAAACCATGACATACCAGCAACTCAATGATGTTTTTGGACAAGAACTGCCAAAAGCCCTAGGAATCTTGGACAAATGTAAAGTGGAAAGGGTCGCACAGGGTGGGACCACCTGGAGGTGTCCCAGCACGAGGTCTGGCTATATCTCACACTGTCCATATTGGCCAACATCTCCAAAAGCCCAGGCAGGCAATAGCGAGGTATTTAGACTTTAAGCACAAAGACAAAACTCTGCCAGATGCCAACTGCTTATGATCCAAGGTCATAAAGTGTTGTCTTTGAGGACTTTTCACCAGAGGTCACCAGGAAACGTAAGTCCTATAGTGAAATCTGCAGTCTGCTTTTCAAAAGGGACATCCAGGTTCAGCTACTATACCCGGCCACCCTCAAGACAAGAAATATGGATATCTCCTTTAAATTCTGGAGTGACCCCATGGACGCTCTGAAGGCTTTTGCGACGCCCTCTGCGAGTTCCCCTGGCGGACAACGTGAGGAATCGAGGGAGAATAATGGTGCCACTGATGACTCTACTCTACAACAGACATAAGACTCGTACTCCGTGGCGAAGACGCAACGATGGAGGTCTCTTCTGGTTGGCATTGGTTTGATGACTCCAGCCAGGTGACTTCAGCTGCTTTTGTGGGACAGCTATAGACCTACCCTTTTTTTTTTCTCCTTTTCTCTCTCTCTTCTAGGATACACTGACACTGCCCCTACCGGCTGCACAAGGACATATAAGCTGCAGCAGGGTGGGACTAGTCGCACTCCGCCCTGGGACTGCGAGCACATAACTATATCTCTTTTTTGGCATGTTTTTATCCCACCTGTTAAATGCTATGGGTATTTCTCCTCTCAAATAGGCCGACACACTTAACGTGCTTTATGAGTCAGGCCGGTGACACTGAGGGAGTCAATCACACCCGAAAAAATGGGAGTGCTTGCTTTATAACTGCCGTGGGGGGATTGGGGTGGAGGGATAGGGGAAGGGATTGTTCTTGTTCCAGTTTTTTCTTATGTTGGGATGTTTACTTGTTGACTTAGTCTTTTCAAATTAGATGGGCTTGATTGGGCTTCAGACATTTTTGACAGGTTGAGACACACCCCTGAAGCTATAACTCGTAAGGAATACTGGTCGTCTCATAAGTTGTTATGCCATGCAACCATGAACAGAAACAGCATTAGGTATGGTTAGGGTTGTGTTGTGGAATGTGAGGGGCCTTAAGACCCCGGAAAAATGGACAATGGTGCCTAGACACCATAAACGATTATGGGGGGACATAGTATTGTTGCAGGAGACGCATCTGCCCTAGCGAGATCTCTTTTGTATGCATCGATTGTGGGTGGGGGGGTCTATGGCTCGGGTGCGAAGGGTCGTCAGACAGGAGTACTTATCTTAATCAACAAATCACTGCTGCACAAGCTGATCTCATGCCAACATGACGACCAGGAAGATTGGGTGCAGGTGGTCCTGGACATGCCCAGTGGCACACTAAATATATATAATACTGTATATATGCCCATAACCAAGCACAAGACCAATTTTTCCGATCGATAAGCACGTCCATACTACCGAATGGTAGCCACAATGTGATAATTGGGGGGGACATGAATAGCATTATGTTGGATCTCGAAGACAGATCAAAATTTGGGAGGAGTGGAGTTGATTCTCATTCCTTGATACAGACCTCGCCACTATGGGACTTTGCAAATGACCTAGCGATTCAGGACGTGTGTAGACTACATCATCCAGTTGAACGACAGTATACCCACTACTCCCATCCGTATAATACATGGTCACGCATACACTTGTTTCTGGTCGGTGAAAGCTTGACCTCAAGGGTAACATGAACTGACATCGCTGACCTAGTCATCTCAGACCACGCACCCGTCACTCTGACATTGCAGCACACCCATCCGAGGGGACTGGACGTCATTTGGAGGTTCCCTCACCTTTTACAAACTGACAAAGACTTCGCCAAACTGATGAAAGAATGGTGGACAGAATTCTTGGAAAACACGGACATTCTACAACAGACTATACACTGTTATGGGAAATGGCTAAGGTTGTGCTACGGCACAAAATTATAGCTCACACCTCGGGGATAAAAAGGAGGGTGACCGCTCAATTCCAAAAAAACAAGCAATATTGTCCGGCAGGCATACACTAGATTCCAGGAAAACACGACAACTCACACCAAAAAGGCATGGCTAGAAGCAATGTCCGACTTTGACAATTGGGGGCGACAGAAGGAAGAGATAGGAAAATCACTGAGAGACGCTGACTTTTTCAAACATGGCGACAAGGCGGGACTATTGGCAAATCTGGCCAAAGGACGACATAAGGTGACCCACATAGCGGCCCTCAAACGACATGATGATTCCATTACAACTGACCTGAGAGAAATAAATAATGTAAACCTTGCCATTTTGATCCTGCACAGAGCCAGAGGTGGTTACAAGGGATCGACCTCCCAATGATTTCTGAGGACTACTTGGAGGACCTAAACAGGCCTATATCAGAGGAAGAGATCCTGGGGGTGATTGGCAATCTTAGAATACATAAGGTCCCTGGTCCGGACGGGTTTGGAGCTAGTCTTTACAAAATCTTAAAAGCCAAATCGTCCCTTACTTAAAGATTGTATATAATGACTTCCTGAGGGGCAAGGCCATCCCTGAGGCGCATATTAAATTGATCCGCAAGGGTGAGAAACCGACAGATGCCAATTTCCAGCCCATCCCCTTGATTAATCAGGATATGAAAATAGTGGCAAAAATCTTAACCGATAGACTGGCAAAGATCATTCCTAAACTGCTGGGTCCCGAACAGGCGGGATTTGTGAGAGGGAAGTCGCCAGTTGGGAACATACAGAGGTCTATGATGGTTCTAGAGGCGGTGAACCTGGGGAGGAATGAGGGGGAAGCTCCAGCCATGGTCATGCTAGATGCAGAAAAGGCATTTGATAGTGTGGGGTGGGCATGGCTGGAGCAAGTGTTGGATAGGTTTAGCATGAGGGGGGAATTTAGGACCTTTTTGGCCTCGATATACGCCAATCCCTGAGCCAGGGTTCACACTCCAGGCTTTCTGTCTGACATGATTCAGTTAGGGAGGGGAACGAGGCAAGGATGCCCCCTATCCCCTCTGTTATTTAACCATGCCATAGAGCCACTTGCCAGGTTTCTCAATTGTGGATCTACTTATCAGGGAACTAGGGTGGGTGATAGAGAGGTCAAATCAAGTCTTTTCGTGGATGACATCATCCTCTATATGGCAAATCCAAGTAGGGATCTCCCAGAGTTACTGAAAGCACTAGACGCATTTGGAGAAATATCGGGGTTCAAATTGAATAAAGCCAAATGCGAGGCTATGTTCCTCACCCACAAATCCATAGGCTATGGGAAACGGGTTGGAGGTCTCATGCTATTCATGGAATACTGTTGAAACACGCAGCGATCAAATACTTGGGAATTTACCTAGGAAAAGACACGAGGGACATTTATTGGCTTAATTATGCACCCATTATCCAAAAGATATTACAGGAGTTAAACAGATGGAGAGACCTGCCTTTGTCACTCTTGGGTAGAAATCACTTAATAAAAATTATAAGTTTCCTACGATTATTATACCCCCTTCAAACTCTACCACTTCTTTTACAACATGTAGATGTCAACAAACTCAACATACATACAGAGAAAAAAGAAAAAGACAGGGGCGCTGTGTAGGAACTGTGGTCACAATTGTGGACAAGTCTGTTATGTGTGATATGCACTAACCTGATACGGTTGTGCCTACCCTCACCAACCCTGGTGACAAGCCTGGATGGAAGGGATCTCTAGTCTGGCTGGTGGCGCCTTGCGGTGCCCTCGCTCCTCTGGTGCGTCCTCTTGCTGGAGCGTCACGTGCTCGCTTGAGGTCACATGACCGGCTAGTCATCACAGGTCCTGTAATTCTCTGGGCTTCAGTCTAAGCTTTACCGCAAGTTCTTAAGTTGATTTTAATTTAAAGTGTGCGTTATCCGTGGTGGTTTTATTCCCAATCACACTGTTAACTCCAAGAGCAGCTCCAGCTTCTACTCCCTCAAAGCCGAGGGAGATATAACAGTGAAAGAATAAAATGTAGAAGTCTCATAGGGAGCTCTAAGGATGACAGTAAGAAGGTATTTGGGCAAAAAATTATCAAACCTTTATTAATAATCCTCCTGCAAGCTCCACAACATGTTTCGAAAGTACATTGGACCGTCTTCATCAGGTGGTTGTAGGAGGTGTATAGGGAAAATGACATTTATAGGGTTCAGTATAGCCTGATTGGTGTGAGTTACAAACCCATTAACCCTCACTTTACCAAAATACCATTCTCATATCTATCTCTTATATGGTCTGGTAATATACTCATACTTGCAAAATCGGAAACAACTCTTAAAAATAATACAAAAACGTTTGCAAGTGTTACTGCAATTACTCCTCTAAAATATCTAAAATACGATTATTATATACAACTTGCTGTAGTACCCGGCTACGCCCGGGTTAATAAATAACTGCTGTTAGCTATAACAAAATAGAATTGAACATGTCATATTAATGACCTGTAGGAAAACAGAAGCTGAGCTGTGACTGGTTGCTATAGGCAGCCTGATAAATCTCCAGCCAACAGTAAACCCTCCCCCCGGCCGGGCAGTATATGTTACCTCACACATACACACAGTAGACAGCTCATGTGATCTGCCTTAATTCCCAATGTGTTGCACATTGGCTGTTTTTAATGAGATGTTTATTTTTGGAAACTAAAGATAGCACACGTATGAGGCGAGTTGTGTGAGGCAATTTGTGTATGTGTCCCTATAAGGGTGTGTATGTGTGTGTGTCCCTGTGTGGGGGGGGTCTGTGTGGTGTGTGTGTGTGTCTCTGTGTTGTGTTTGTCTCTTTGTGGTGTGTGTGTGTTGTCCCTGTGGAGTGAGTGCATGTGTCCCTATAGAGTGTGTATGTGTGTGTCCCTGTGGGGGGGGTCTGTGTTGTGTGTGTGTGTGTGTTCCTGTGGGGTGAGTGCATGTGTCCCTATAGAGTGGGTATGTGTGTGTGTCCCTGTGGAGGGGTCTGTGTGGTGTGTGTGTCTCTGTGTTGTCTGTGTCTCTTTGTGGTGTGTGTGTCCCTGTGGGGTGAGTGCATGGGTCGCTATAGGGTGTGTGTGTGTGTGCCCATGGGGTGTGTGAGTGTGTGTCTCTGTGTTGTGTGTGTCTCTTTGTGGTGTGTGTGTGTTCAGGTGCGTGCTGAGTATCCAATGTTGGGGCTGCACCTTAGTGACTATACACTTGCTGTTACTCTTTGTGTGTGTGTGGTGTGTATACATGTCCCCGTGCGTGGTGAATATTCCATGTCAGGGCCCCACCTTAGTGACTATATGCTGGAATATGCTGTTAGTCTTTGGCGCGGTCATTAAGCCCCTCTCGTTCATAACTGTCAACTGGTAACTGTCACTTTTTCCCCATTATGTAGATAGGGGCAAAATTGTTTGGTGAATTGGAACGCGCGGGGTTAAAATTTAGCCTCACAACATAGCCTATGACACTCTCGGGGTCCAGATGTGTGACTGTGCAAAATTTTGTGGCTGTAGCTGGCAGCTGTCGATTTTCCTCCAATACTTTTCCTTTCACTTTTCCTCCATTATGTAGATAGGGGCAAAATTGTTTGGTGAACTGGAACGCGCAGGGTTAAAATTTCGCCTCACAACATAGCCTATGACGCTCTAGGGGTCCAGGCGTGTGACTACAAAATTTTGTGGCTGTAGTTGCGACGGTGTGGATGCCAATCCCGGATATACACACATACATACATACGTACACACATTCAGCTTTATATATTAGACTAGTGTGGAGCCCACTGATACGGGGTACTCGGTGCCGGACCGGTGTACTGCTGGGGAATGTCACGGCGGTTTGGTCCGGACCGTGTCCCGGGCCCGCACAATAATGGGGTTTTTACAGGGATTTGTCACTCGTGACGCCACCCACATTGTGTGGTCAATGATGGGGACCACTGCTGCTGCAGAACCTCTGGGGATGATGAGACAGCAGCTAGGATGGTGTAGTTCTTGTGGGCAGAACTGGGTTCCCCGGGGCAGTGGTAGTGAAGTCAGTGATGGTAATTGTAGGCTGTGCAGGAGAAAGGGGTGATGTGGAGATGGCTCCTGACGGGGCTAGATGGAGAACTGACAGCTTTTCATACCTGAAATCAGACACAGACAACATAGCGGGGTTCACCCGGGTTTACTGTTCTTATCCTTCAGTCAAACAGGCACGGTACAATTCAATTCTTTACAGCTTTGCCATATTGAATCCGGTATACTGAACCCACTGCAGCCAGGTTATCTTTCCTAGACTCCTCTGTCTTTCTACGTGTCCTTTCAGGCTATTTCTCAGTGTTTTCTCTTCAAAATGGACTGAGGAGCGGCAGCTCGGTCCCTCTTGGCAGCTTCCCCTTTAATTCTTTAGGCGGTAAGCCGGGGTCCTATCTATGCTGCTGTGCTCCCCAATCTTATGGTGGGAATATAGATCTGGAATCTGTATTCCCCGTCAGGTTGTCTGGGGCACCGGGTAAATCGTCAGCCCCTTCAGAGCTGACACTCTGCTTTCAGCCAAACCACAGGTATCCCTATTTCTCAAGAGATTACTGGGTCCCTTTCCTTTCTGTGTAACTTCTTGGTATAATCAGGGAAACTTTCTTATCAGTCAGTTGCTGGTCTTCACTACTTTTCTGGACCTGATGGTACTGGTCTTGTCTTGACTGCTCGGCACCTGCCTACTGGCTAACCGCTTCCTGTCACTCCCTTATATACCCATCCGTTACCATGACTACGCTCCATCCACTCATATCTAGCCTATTACCTCTTGTCTGCCTAGAGTCCCAGACTCAGGGTTAGGTCCCCACGCAGTGGATATGTGTGCGAGGTGTTTGTTAAACAAACTGTCTACCCTCCTACCTGGCTGCAGTATTACCTGTGGCCACCCTGGACGCAGGGGCGCCACACTAGCTGTAGTACCCGGCTACTCCCGAGTTAATAAATAACTGATGTTAGCTATAACAAAATAGAATTTGAATATGCCATATTAATGACCTGTAAGAAAATAGAAGCTGAGCTGTGATTGGTTGCTATAGGCAGCCTAAAAAATCTCCAGCCAATAGTAAACCCTCCCCCTGGCGGGCAGTATATGTTACCTAACACATACACATAATAGACAGCTCATGTGACTGACATCTGCCTTAATTCCCTATATGGCACATGTGTTGCACATTGGCTGTTTTTAATCAGATGTTTATGTTAAGAAATTAAAGATAGCACACGTATGAGGCGGGTTGTGTTAGGTGATTTGTGCACATTTGTGTCTGTCTGTGTGGTGTGTGTGTCCCTGTGGTTTGTGTACGTGTGTGTCCCTGTGGGGTGAGTGCATGTGTCCCTATAGGGTGTGTATGTGTCTGTGTCCCTGTGGGGGGGTCTGTGTGGTGTGTGTCTCTGTTGTGTGTGTCTCTTTGTGTTGTGTGTATGTGTCCCTGTGGGGGGAGTGCATGTGTCCCTATAGGGTGTGTATGTGTGTGTGTCCTTGTGGGGGGGGGATCTGTGTGGTGTGTGTGTCTGTGTTGTGTGTGTCTCTTTGTGATGTGTGTGTGTCCCTGTGGGGTGAGTGCATGTGTCCCTATAGTGTGGCTATGTGTGTGTGTCCTTGTGGGGGGGGTCTGTGTGGTGTGTGTGTCTGTGTTGTGTGTGTCTCTTTGTGGTGTGTGTGTGTGTCCCTGTGGGGTGAGTGCATGTTTCGCTATAGGGTGTGTGTGTCCCCTTGGGGGTGTGTGTGTCTCTGTGTTGTATGTGTCTCTTTGTGGTGTGTGTGTGTGTGTTTGTTCGGGTGCGTGGTGAGTATCCAATGTTGGGGCTGCACCTTAGCAACTATACACTTGCTGTTACTCTTTGTGTGAGTGTGGTGAGTATACATGTCCCGTGCGTGGTGAATATCTCATGTTGGGGCCCCACCTTAGTGACTATATGCTGGTATGTGCTGTTAGTCTTTGGCACTATCATTAAGCCCCTCTCATTCACAACTGTCAACTGGTAACTGTCACTTTTTCTCCATTATGTAGATAGGGGCAAAATTGTTTGGTGAATTGGAATGCGCGGGGTTAAAATTTCGCCTTAAAACATAGACTATGACGCTCCCGGGGTCCAGACGTGTGACTGTGCAAAATTTTGTGGCTATAGCTGACAGCTGTCGATTTTCCTCCAACACTTTTCCATTCACTTTTTCCCCATTATGTAGATAGGGGCAAAATTGTTTGGTGAACTGGAACGCGCAGGGTTAAAATTTCGCCTCACAACATAGCCTATGACGCTCTCGGGGTCCAGACGTGTGACTGTGCAAAATTTTGTGGCTGTAGTTGCGACGGTGTAGATGCCAATCCCGGATACACATGCATACACATACACACATTCAGCTTTATATATTAGATTACACCAATCTTGTCAATAAGAAACTCATCATAAAATACATAAAAAATTCAGCATACAAAATTCATCATAAAAAATTCCTCATATGTTACAAGCGCCAGATGCTGGGGTTAACCCCTGAAGTGAGCAGCAGGAAGGAGCTTGGACACTGAGACTATATTTAATACTGCCATATATCATCCTTTGAACTTTTATAGAAGGTTCCTTATATTGAAAGTACAAAGAAAACTGCAATGATAAGTAGGACTATATACAGTGTATTTCTGATACAATTTTGCAGGTTGGAATATTTAGAGCCTTTTTTAAAGATTGCAGATTCCGGTTCCTGGATTTGAGGAGGATATTACAGATGTGCATATATATAAGGATCCATTTATCTCATTAATGTATAAGAATTAAGAACCATATTTCATAGGATTGCTTATTTTAGGAGTAATTAATTGATTCTTATGTTTTTTTATCTCATTGATGCATGAGAATTAAGAATCATACTTTATAGCATTGCTCAGTTTAGGAGTAATTAATTGATTTTTATGGTAAAGTTGCTGTAAGAGTAACTATATGGTCAAAATATATAATTGGAGAGTAATTACTGGTTAATACTAAGAAAATTCAGGTTAAATATGGAATTTTTTTTAGATCAGATCCTAATCTATACAGGGAATCGCTATTAATAGAGGTCCTTGGTACTGCTCTGAACCCTGATGAAATAACTAATGATCTGGGGAGACTTAATGAAGCTGATATAAAACATATGTTAGATCTGTTTAATGAATATGAGAACAAAATTAAGATAGAAATCATAAATCATGTTGATGCTCTCATTCTTAAATGTTATATTTGTGAAAACTTGGTACCCAAAGGTTTGAAGCTATCCCAAAAGTCCTCGTATCCGCAAGATTTATTGCTTACTAAAGAATGGGACGAATACTCAGTAAAATGTTCCATTAGATTAATGCAATTGTTGATCAAAAAACGGAACTCCCTAGCAGATAAAGCCTTGGAAGAGGCAAATCATTTTAGGAATAATTTAGAATTATACTCCTTTTCAACAGACTATAGAGAATTTACCGTAATTTAAATCTAAAAATAAAATTAAATAAGTTTGAAGAAGATACTATCAAGAAAAAAGCAGGCACATTTTTAAGGGATAGGAAAGGAAAAATAATGATGAAAAAATGGACATTGGTGAACCACAACCATGTCCCCACAATCTTGTTCTCAGGTCATTACAAATGTAGGTGAGGCCTCTGTAAATATTTCATCAAATAATACCCTAATACCATCGAAGAAAAATCCTTTTCTAATTCCACCTAAAACTTTAGCCTGTCTAAATACGGATAAACAAAAATCATTGTATGAACAGCATGTGAAAAGATTACAGATTGCCCCAAAAGACAAGGTTGGAAAGAAAAAATTAGAGTCAACACAGAACGCAAGTATAGACCCTTTAACAAGAGAAACCCCTTCAGTTGATAATGTAAAGGATGATTCACTTATAATGTTCCCTCTATTAGAGAGGGATGCACAGAGAACACACATTGTTACTTCCGCGCAGAGAGAGAAGGAAGTTGAAAATAATGATATTTTACTTTTTACAGTATACGATGTCACCCTAACACAAAATTCTAACCCTTCTCCTTATGACATCAATTGGAGTCATTTGGAAAATGGCACAACCAGTAGAGCACAAATAGAAATGTCACCAGTTAATATAAGAAGAATGCATAATCTAACACAGATAACATCACAAATAGTATCACCTGAGAAACCCATCCTGATACAACCCACTGGTGGGCCTTCTTCTGTTGTTAAAGAAATTATTAGTGTTGAAACAGAGGTTGATTCTTTGGTAAAAACCCCCACTGTTGGGGCTGTGAGGAAAACCCTGGATACCACTTTGGAAATATAACCAACAGTAGTGGACAATTGTATTATGGGTTCCATCCAGGCCCGGACTGACAGGCGGGAGATTCGGGACTTTTCCCGATGGGCCGGTGGTTGTGGAGTGGGCGGGGCCACAGCGCCCGCCCTCCAGCCGCAGGCCAGCTTTTAAATGATTTTGCGTCGGCCGCCACCCGCCAGCATACCGGGTCTGAGGAACGGCGGCGGCCGCTACCTCTTCACACTCACAGACACACCAATCGGCGGGCAGCCCTGGCAGCGGCTCTTAAGGAGAGGCGCGGCTGTACAGCATGTTCTTTGTGGGTGGAGAGAGCACACACTCTGCTCTCCCGCCCACGAAACGGATCGCGGCCACCCCTGCCATTACCAGGTGGGCCCGGCCCCGTGTGCAGGCAGTGGAGCTGGCCTGAAGGCAGCAGCCGGTGACTGTCTCAGTCATAGACTGAGTCTCCTCCTCACTCCTCCTGTGACCCTTCTCAGCTGCGGACCTGGGGGCTGCCAGTGCGGGACACAAGCAAAGCTGAGGCAAGATACTTTCACTTTCGTCTGTCTGACCTGACATGTGTGAGTGTGTGTGTGAGACAGGCTGCTGTATGTGTAATTGTATGTGTGTGTGACAGGCTGCTGTATGTGTATTTGTGTGTGTGTGTGACAGGCTGCTGTATGTGTATTTGTGTGTGTGTGTGTGACAGGTTGCTGTATGTGTATTTGTGTGTGTGTGAGACAGGCTGCTGTACGTGTATTTGTGTGTGTGTGAGACAGACTGCTGTATGTGTATTTGTGTGTGTGTGTGACAGGCTGCTGTATGTGTATTTGTGTGTGTGTGTGACAGGCTGCTGTATGTGTATTTGTGTGTGTGTGTGACAGGCTGCTGTATGTGTATTTGTGTGTGTGTGAGACAGGCTGCTGTATGTGTATTTGTGTGTGTGTGAGACAGGCTGCTGTATGTGTATTTGTGTGTGTGTGAGACAGGCTGCTGTATGTGTATTTGTGTGTGTGAGACAGGCTGCTGTATGTGTATTTGTGTGTGTGTGAGACAGGCTGCTGTATGTGTATTTGTGTGTGACAGGCTGCTGTATGTGTATTTGTGTGTGACAGGCTGCTGTATGTGTATTTTCGTGTGTTGTGACAGGCTGCTGTATGTGTATTTGTGTGTGTGTGTGACAGGCTGCTGTATGTGTATTTGTGTGTGTGTGAGAGACAGGCTGCTGTATGTGTATTTGTGTGTGACAGGCTGCTGTATGTGTATTTTGTGTGTGTGTGAGACAGGCTGCTGTATGTGTATTTGTGTGTGTGTGTGTGTGTGTGACAGG
The DNA here is from genome assembly GCA_033576535.1 of Allobates femoralis. Taxonomy (NCBI): domain Eukaryota; kingdom Metazoa; phylum Chordata; class Amphibia; order Anura; family Aromobatidae; genus Allobates; species Allobates femoralis. The sequence goes on from JARQOC010000011.1 coordinate 120,930,454, forward strand.
CTGCTGTATGTGTATTTGTGTGTGTGTGTGAAGGCTGCTGTATGTGTTATGTATGTGTGTGTGTGTGACAGGCTGCTGTATGTGTATTGTGTGTGTGTGTGACAGGCTGCTGTATGTGTATTTGTGTGTGTGTGAGACAGGCTGCTGTATGTGTATTTGTGTGTGTGTGAGACAGGCCGCTGTGTGTGTATTTGTGAGTCTGTGTGAGGCAGCCCGAGGTGTGTATATTTGTGAGTCTGTGTGTGAGACAGGCTGCTGTGTGGTATTTGTGTGTGTGTGAGACAGGCTGTGTTATGTGTATTGTGTGTGTGTGTGACAGGCTGCTGTATGTGTATTTGTGTGTGTGTGACAGGCTGCTGTATGTGTATTTGTGTGTGTGTGTGACAGGCTGCTGTATGTGTATTTGTGTGTGTGTGTGACAGGCTGCTGTATGTGTATTTGTGTGTGTGTGTGACAGGCTGCTGTATGTGTATTGTGTGTGTGTGTGACAGGCTGCTGTATGTGTATTTGTGTGTGTGTGTGACAGGCTGCTGTATGTGTATTTGTGTGTGTGTGGACAGGCTGCTGTATGTGTATTTGTGTGTGTGTGTGACAGGCTGCTGTATGTGTTTTGTGTGTGTGTGTGTGTGACAGGCTGCTGTATGTGTATTTGTTGTGTGTGTGACAGGCTGCTGTATGTGTATTTGTGTGTGTGTGTGACAGGCTGCTGTATGTGTATTTGTGTGTGTGTGTGACAGGCTTCTGTATGTGTATTTTGTGTGTGTGAGACAGGCTGCTGTATGTGTATTTGTGTGTGTGTGTGACAGGCTGCTGTATGTGTATTTGTGTGTGTGTGTGACAGGCTGCTGTATGTGTATTTGTGTGTGTGTGTGACAGGCTGCTGTATGTGTATTTGTGTGTGTGAGACTGGCTGCTGTATGTGTATTGTGTGTGTGACAGGCTGCTGTTGTGTATTTGTGTGTGTGGTGGACAGGCTGCTGTATGTGTATTTGTGTGTGTGTGAGAGACAGGCTGCTGTATGTGTATTTGTGTGTGTGTGAGACAGGCTGCTGTATGTGTATTTGTGTGTGTGTGTGTGACAGGCTGCTGTATGTGTATTTGTGTGTGTGTGAGAGACAGGCTGCTGTATGTGTATTTGTGTGTGACAGGCTGCTGTATGTGTATTTGTGTGTGTGTGAGACAGGCTGCTGTATGTGTATTTGTGTGTGTGTGTGTGTGACAGGCTGCTGTATGTGTATTTGTGTGTGTGTGTGTGACAGGCTGCTGTATGTGTATTTTGTGTGTGTGTGTGACAGGCTGCTGTATGTGTATTTGTGTGTGTGTGTGACAGGCTGCTGTATGTGTATTTGTGTGTGTGTGGACATTTGTGTGGTGGGCTTGTTATTGTGTGGTGTGAGACAGTTGCTGTATTGTAGTTGTGTGTGACAGCTGCTGTATTTGTTTGTGTGTGAAGCTCTGTGTGTATTTGTTGTGTGTAGGGTCTGTTTTATTTGTGTTGTGTGACAGGCTGCTGTATGTGTATTGTGTGTGGACAGGCTGCTGTATGTGTATTTGTGTTGTGTGGACAGGTGCTGTATGTGTATTTGTGTTGTGTGTGAAGCTGCTGTATGTGTATTTGTGTGTGTGTGAGTGTATGTGATTGTGTGTTGCGCTGTGTTGTGTATTTGTGTGTGTTGACAGGCTGCTGTATGTGATTTGTGTGTGTGTGACAGGCTGCTGATGTGTATTTGTGTGTGTGTGACAGGCGCTGTATGTGTATTTGTGTGTGTGTGACAGGCTGCTTAGGTATTTGTGTGTGTGGACAGGTGCTGTGTGTATTGTGTGTGTACAGTGTGTATGTTTTGTGTTGTTGACAGCTGCTGTTGTGTATTGTTTGTGTGTGTGGGGGAAGGCTGCTGTATGTATTTTGGTTGTGTGTGTGACAGGCTGCTGTATGTGTTTTGTGTGTGTGTTGGACAGGCTGCGTGGTTGTATTGTTGGTGTGTGACAGGCTGCTGTTGTGTATTTGTGTGTGTGTGACAGGCTGCTGTATGTGTATTTGTGTGTGTGGGACAGGCTGCTGTAGTATTTGTGTGTGTGAGACAGGCTGCTGTGTGTATTTGTGGTGTGTGTGTGACAGGCTGCGATGTGTATTTGTGTGTGTGTGGAGACAGGCTGCTGTGTATTGTGTGAATGTGTATGTGTATTGTGTGTGTGTGGACAGGCTGCTGTTGATTTTGTGTGTGTGTTACAGGCTGTGTGTGTATTTTGTGTGTTGGACAGGCTGCTGTAGTGTGTATTTGTGTGTGTGTGAGACAGGCTGCTGTGTGTGTATTTGTGTGGTGTGAGACAGGCTGCTGTTGTGTATTTGTGTTGTTGGCTGCTGTGGAGTTGCTGTGTGTGGTTGTGGGCACCAGGGACTGTGCTGTGTGATGTGTGGTGTGGGTGAGACAGTGCTGCGTGTGTATTTGTGAGTGTGTGTGGACAGGCTGCTGGTGTGTATTGTGTGTGTGTGTGAGACAGGCTTCTGGTGTGTGTATTTTGTGTGTGATGAGGACAGGCTGCTGTTGTGTATTTGTGTGTGTGTGAGACAGGCTGCTTGTGTGTATTTGTGTGTGTGAGGACAGGCTGCTGTATGTGTGAGTGTGTGTGTATGTGTGAGGGTGTCTGTGTGTGAGAAGCCTGTGTATGTGTGAGTGTGTGTGTGAGGACAGGCTGCTGTGTGTGTGTATGTGTGTGTTGTGTGTAGGACAGGCTGCTGTGTATGTGTGTGTTGACAGGCGCTGTTGTATGTGTGTTGTGAGGACAGGCTGCTGTGTGTTGTGTGTGTGTGAGGACAGGCTGCTGTGTATGTGTAGTGGTGTGAGACAGCTGATGGATGGACAGGCTGTACATGTGTACGAGTGCTGTGTGTGTACAGTCTACTGCTACGTGTGTGGGGGCCAGGGCAGGCTGCTGCATGTGTGTGTGAGGACTGGCTGCTGTGTGTGGTGGTCAGGGCAGGCTGTTGCATGTGTGTGGGGCCGGGGCAGGCTGTTACGTGTGTGTGGGGTCCTGGGCAGGCGCTACGTGCGAGTTGGGGCTGAGGCAGGCAGCTACGTGCGTGTGGTGGCCGGGTCAGGCAGCTGTGTGTGTGTAGGGGCCAGGGCAGGCTGCTACGTGTGTGTGGGGGCTGGGGCAGGCTGCTACATATGTGTGTGGGGGGGCCGAGGCAGACTGCTGCATGTGTGTGGGGGCTGGATCAGGCTGCTACATGTGTGTGGGGACTGGGGAAGGCTGCTACGTGTGTGTGTGTATGTGAGAGGGCAGGCTGCATGTGCGTATGTGTGTAATCCTCAGTATCTGTATTCTTATGTATATATATTGCACATTACTGCTTCTTCTGTCCTGTATACTGGGTGTAATCCTCCGGATCTGTATTATTCTGTATATACACACTGCACAGTACCACTTCTCCTGTCCTGTATACTGGGTGTAATCCTCAGTATCTGTATTATTCTGTATATATACACTGCACAGTACCACTTCTCCTGTCCTGTATACTGGGTGTAATCCTCAGTATCTGTATTATTCTGTACATACACTGCACAGCACCACTTCTGTCCTGTATACTCGGTGTAATCCTCAGTGTCTGTATTATTGTGTATGTATTCACTGCACAGTACCACTTCTCCTGTCGTGTATACTTGGTGTAATTCTCAGTATCGTATTATTCTGTATATATACACTGTACAGCAGGGATCTCAAATTCCAGGCACACGGCGCAGGTTTTCAGGACTTTCTTTATATTGCACAGGGGTTGGAATAGTCACCAGTTCCGGTGATTATATTGTCACCTGTGCAATATAAAGGAAATCCTGAAAACCTGCGCCGTGTGCGGCTCTCGAGGCCTGGAATTTGAGATCCCTGCTGTACAGTACCACTTCCCCTGTCCTGTATACTGGGTGTAATCCTCAGTATCTGTATTATTCTGTATATATACACTGCACAGTACCACTTCCCCTGTCCTGTATACTGGGTGTAATCCTCTGCATCTGTATTATTCTGTGTATATACACTGCACAGTACCACTTCTCCTGTCCTGTATACTGGGTGTAATCCTCAGTATCTGTATTATTCTGTATATATACACTGCACAGTACCACTTCTCCTGTCCTGTATACTGGGTGTAATCCTCAGTATCTGTATTATTCTGTATATATACACTGCACAGTACCACTTCTCCTGTCCTGTTGTCAGAGAGGTGGTTTTGAACTTTGATTTTCAGCATTTAAATGTTGCTTAATTTGATTATCCCTAATATGGAGTCATCACTTCTCTTCTGTATAGGTGATGATTTGCCTTTCGCTGTGTATCTGACTGCTGGGACCCCACAATCCTGAGAAATGTGGCTTTGTAGAGCACCATGTGAATGGAGCTGTGGTAGAATGTATACTCTGCTGCACCATTCACATATGGCTCTTCAAATAACTCCTTTAAGAAAGTGATGAGGCCACGGCAACTTAAAGGGAACCTGTCAAATCCATAAAGCCCCCAGACTATCACTACCTGTCCCTGCACCTTCCTATTACTACTCTAACTATCCCTTTCTGTGCTAAATGTGCCCTGTGACTGTGTAATAAAAGCTTTTTATCACTCACTCATTAGTATGATAATGATCCAGGGGGCTACCATTGTTAGACCCCCTGGGCGTCCTCTCTGTGCCCCATGGCCGCCTCCTGTATAGTCTATCATGCTCTGATGGGCGTGATGTTGACATCCAAATGTGCACCCCCCAGCCTGGCTCGCTCCACTCTGCAGAATGGCGGGTATGAAGCCGAGTGTTGTCACTTCCGGTACTCATCCACAGAGCTGCGCATTGCGCATGCTCTGTGGAGCACATTACGTTAGCTCATCACAGATATCATCACAGATGAGCTGACGTAATGTGCTCCATAGAGCATGCTTACTGTGCAGCCTGAAGTCCGGCCTGCGGAGTGCCGGAAATGACGCGTTTGAGTGATAAAAAGCTTTTATTACACAGTCATAGGGAACGTTTAACACAGAAAGGATAGTTAGAGAAGTAATAGGAAGATGCAGGGGCAGTTAGTGAGAGCCTGGGGGGGCTTTATGGAGGTGACAGGTTCTCTTTAAAAGCAAACTTCACTGATCGGGGCTAATGGGTGATATAGTCTGTGGGCTGGTGGGATTTGTTTTCCAGGGCTGCTGTCTGGTCCCAGTCCGGCCCTGGTTCCATCACTACTACTCAGATTGATTCTATACAAAGTGAAGAGGCAGGAAATAAAGAAACATCTTTGGATATCATTCCTAGACAGGATAAAGGAGCGATAAGCTTATGTCCTTATGTAAGACAAAAAATTCTACTACCCTTAAAGATTCCAAAATAACTCAGTTTTTTCAATTGATTCAGGGAAGACAACCCAAAAGAAAAGAGGGAGAAAGGATGTAGAGGAAGTGGTGGAACATACAGAAGGGTTATCAGTAGATCAGAAAAAACTAAAAGCCATGTAAATAAAAAACCAGAATCAACATCCGGCATTTTTAATTTGTCCCAATATTGCCTTACTAATGCAGAAGCCACATTACTGAATAAAGGGTTATCTTTTAGCCCGACCTCAAATATAGATACTTTCTCCCTATTTCTTGACCTGAATGAATTTTTTAGAAAACAGACGGTACAAAGACATTTTATTTTGGAGGAGCGTAATAAGACGGGAAATGGAATATTCCCACAATCATAAATTATCTTCGCAGAAACATCTAATACTAAAAACGTGAAACATGTAGACGTTAGGAATGATAGCAGATTCTATCCGGTCCATCATAAGGGCTCACAAATAGAGACGTTCCAACAACTCCTTCTTAAAGAAGTTCGTACATTAACAATCCCTAATTTAAAAGACAATCTAACCAGAGGAGAAAGGGAAGCTATCAACTCCCTTCAAAAAAATGCTAACATTGTTATAGTAAGTGCAGATACAGGGGGAGCTGTGGTACTAATGGATAGGGTTTTCTATTTTGAAGAAGGGGAAAGAATTCTGGGAGACCAGGAATATTATGAAAAACTGGGTGAGGACCCCTCCATAGGAATATTCTTGAGATATTATAAACTTATCAAGAGTGCCTATGGGGAGGGCATATTAAACAAAAAGGAGAAAAAATTTCTTGATATCCCGAGATATAAACTTCCTCACTTTTATTTCCTCCCCAAACTCCATAAGGACCCTCTAAATCCCCCGGGGCGTCCTATTATCTCCGGGGTGGAGTCGATTACCTGTAATCTCTCACACTACGTGGATCTGTGTCTTCAGAAACTTGTTGGGATGTTAGATTCACATCTAAGAGACTCCACACATTTAATAGAAGAGATAAGGAAATTGCCCCCCTACCAAATACTTATTATTATTATTATTATTAAGTATTTATATAGCGCCATTAGGTTACATGGCGCTTTACAAGTGAGAGGGTAGACAAAGACAAGGTAGTAAAACGACGACAATACCGTCACACTGGTACAATAGGGCAGAGGATCCTGTCCACGAGGGCTCACAGTCTAGAGGGGGTGGGTTGGGAAACAGTATGAAGTGGAGAGGACAGGGTGATGTGGTGCAGTGGGTGTGACTTAGTGCGGGCCGTAGGCTTGTAGGACGAGGTGGGTCTTCAGGTTTTTATTGAAGGCTCCCAGAGTGGGGAGTGTCTGATGTGGTGGGGGAGGGAGTTCCAGAGTAGGGCAGAAGCACGAGAGAAGTCTTGTATATGGTTATGTGAGGAGAAAATGCGGGGGGAGGAGAGGAGGAGTTCCTGGGTGGAGCGCAGGTTGCGCGAGGGGAGGTAACGGAGATGTAGGAAGGGGACAGGTTGTGTTTGGCTTTGTAGTCAGAGTTAGGGTTTTGAAGTGGGATCTTTGGGAAGTGGGTAGCCAGTGAAGGGCTTGGCAGAGGGGGAAGGCGGGGGAATAATGGGGAGATAGGTGGATGAGTCGGGTACAGGGTTGAGGATGGTGCAGAGAGGTGCAAGGGAGGAGGCGGGGAGGCCGGTGAGCAGGAGGTTGCAGTAGTCCAGACGGGAGATGATGAGGGCGTGGACAAGTGTTTTAGTAGTGTTGTGGTCAAGGAAGGAGTGTATACGGGTAATGTTTTTTAGCTGGAGTCAGTAGGCGGTCTTGAGGGCTTGGATGTGGGGCTTGAAGGAGAGGGAGGAGTCGAGGATTACCGCGAGGCACTTGGCGTGGGGGACGGGTGAGAGGGTGCAGTCATTGACCGTGATGGATAGGTCAGGAAGAGGGGGAGGGTTGTTGGGGGGGAAAGACAATGAATTCGGTCTTGTCCATGTTGAGGTTGAGGAATCGAGCAGAGAAGAACAATGCAATGGCGGATAGGCAGTGAGAAATTTTGGATAAAAGGGAGGAGATATCACGGCCAGACAGAGCTGGGTGTCATCGGCATAGAGGTGGTATTGGAGGCCATGAGTTTGCCTAGGCCGAGGGTGTAAATGGAGAAGAGTAATGGTCCCAAGACCGAGCCTTGGGGAACTCCTAAAGAAAGGGGGTAGGGCGAGGAGGAGGTGTGGGAGTGAGTGACGCTGAAGGGTCCTGTCAGGTAGGAGGAGATCCAGGAGAGGGCTAGGTCAGTAATGCCAAGAGATTCAAGGATTTGAAGTAAGAGGGAGTTGTCAACAGTGTCGAATGCGGCAGAAAGGTCAAGAATGATGAGGACAGAGTAGTATCGCTTGCTCTTGGTGATCAGTAGGTCGTAGTGACTTTGGTTAGGGCTGTTTTGGTGGAGTGGTGAGGTCAGAAGCCAAATTGTAGGCGGTCAAAGAGGGCGGAGGAAGAGAGATGGGAGGACAGTTCGGAGTAGACATGTTGTTCAAGACGTTTTGAGGCGAAGGGGAGGAGAAATATGGGGCGATAGTTGGAGACTGTTGTAGGGTCGAGGAATGGTTTTTTAAGGATGGGCGTGATTAGGGCGTGTTTGATGGGTGAGAGGAAGGTGCTGTATTTGTGTGATATGTTGAAGAGATGTGTTAGGGCAGGGATGAGGACTCTGGTGAGGTTAGGGATAAGGAGGAAGGGGAGTGGGTCGAGGGCGCAGGTGGTGAGGTGTGATCATGCTAGAAGGGAGGAGAGGTGATCTTCTGTCTTGGAGGAGAAACTACATTTGGGCAAGGAGGGTTGGGCAATGGAGGGGGTGGGAGCAAGGGAATTGTGGGTTGAAGCTTTGTCTGAGTTTGTCATTTTTTTCTTTGAAAAAAGTGGCGAAGTAATCGGCGGAGATGAGGGGTCAGGAAGGGGTGCAGGGGACGAAGTAGAGAGTTGAAGGTTTTGAAAAGTTGTTTAGGGTTGTGAGACAGGGCAGTTATTAGGGAGGAGAAGTAGGCTTGTTTCGCGGAGTCGAGGGCAGTCTTGAAGGCGTTGAGGGAGCGCTTGTAAAGGATGAAGTGCTCTACGGAGTGGGATTTCTTCCATTTCCATTTGGCCACCTTAGCCGTCTGTCGAAGTTTTTTGGTGAGGGTCGTGAGCCAGGGTTGTCGTTGTTCTCGGGTTGTTTTAAATGAGAGCGGAACAGCCTGGTCAAGGGCTGTGGTGAGAATAGTGTTGTAGAGGGAGGCGACTGAGTCCGCGTCTTGAGAAGAGGCCAAGTCTGAGAGGGGAAGGAGGGACTTTGAGAGTGAGTGGAAGTCTATAAGCTTAAGGTTTCTGGGGGTGAGGAAGTGTCCGGAGGGGGGGAGGGAGTGGTGGGGGGGAGAGGGAAGAGAAGGACAGTAGGTTATGGTCGGAATGGGTGAGGGTTGAGTTTGCGAGGTCAGTGAAAGAGCAGAGGCGGGTGAAGACGAGGTCGAAGGTGTGGATCTCCATTGGGAGAGGCCGAAAGAGGAGGTAAGGGACAGGAGTCTGGCGGTAGCGTCGTTGGGGGTGTCGATGGGGATGTTGAAGTCACCCATAACGATGGTGGGGATGTCTGAGCAGAGGAGGTGGAGGAGCCAGGTTGTGAAGTGGTCGAAGAAGGTGGAGGAGGATCCAGGGGGGAGGTAGACAACGACCAGTTGGAGGTTGCAAGGGGAGTAGATGCGTACAGAATGTGCCTCGAAGGAGGGGAGGGGGGAAGAGGGGGTGGGGTAAGTGGGGCGAAGGAGCAGTCATTGGCCAGAAGTAGGCCAACACCTCCGCCGCTGGTGTTGATGGGGCGGGGGGTGTGGGAGAGTGTGAGTCTACCGTAGGAGAGGGCAGCCGGGGAGGTTTTGTCAGAGGGGGTAAGCCAAGTCTCCGTGATGCTGAGGAAAGAGAGTTTTTTGCAGATGAAGAGGTCGTGGATAAATGGGAGCTTGTTACAGACCGAGCGGGCATTCCAGAGTGCACTAGATAAGGAAACCGGGGAGGTAGGGTTAAGGGGAATAGGACGGAGGTTATGAGGGTTACGAGGGTTGGCGTAGGGTCGCGGGAGTGGGGTGGAGGAAAGTGTGTTTTTGTGATGGAGTGGGCCAGGATTAGGGGAAATGTCGCCAGAGAGTAGGAGGAGCAGGGAGAGGGTTAGGAGGTGGGGGCAGGAGAGCTTGCATGGTGTGCGTGTACATCTAGAGATGGTGGGTAGAAAGTGGAGGAATAGTTCAGAGGATCGGATGAGGTGAGTAGGAAGGATGGAAGGTGAGAGAAATATTTAATTGGTCAGTGGAGGGATGAGTGGGGGAAGTAGGAAATGGAGAAGGATGGGAGTGAAGGTGGGGAGAAGCTGGAACATGGAGAGGTGAGTAGGGAAGGAGAGGCAGCAGGGGTCAGAGGCAGCCAAGGGTCGGGTGTAGTGAGGGTGAGTTCAAAGTGAAGGGTGACTGGCCACGTTTGAGGAGCGGTCAGGTGATGAGATGCAGTCCGGGGGAAGAGAATGCAGATCAGGGATGGGGTGCAGTCCGGTGAAGAGGTGATACAGTCAAGGACGGTGAGGCCGGGATGAGTTGGCGCAGCCAGGGACGAGGTGATGCAGCTGAGGATGAGGGGATGCAGCCGAGGACGAGGTGGTGCAGCCGAGGACGAGGTGATGCAGCCGAGGATGAGGGGATGCAGCCGAGGATGAGGGGATGCAGTCGAGGATGAGGGGATGCAGCCGAGGATGAGGTGATGCAGCCGAGGATAAGGGGTTGCAGCCAGGAATGAGGTGATGCAGCTGAGGATGAGGTGATGCAGCCGAGGATGAGGTGATGCAGCCGTGGATGAGGTGATGCAGCCGTGGATGAGGTGATGCAGCCGAGGATGAGGTGATGCAGCCGAGGAGGAGGTGATGCAGCCGAGGATGAGGTGAAGCAGCCGGGATGAGGTGAAGCAGCCGAGGATGAGGTGATGCAGCCGAGGATGAGGTGATGCAGCCGAGGATGAGGTGATGCAGCCGAGGATGAGGTGAAGTAGGCGGGATGAGATGAAGCAGCCACGAAGGAGATGATGCAGCCAAGGAGAAGATGATGCAGCCAAGGAAGAGATCATGCAGCAGAGGATGAGATGATGCAGCAGTGGGTGAGACAGTGCAGCTGGGGTCGATGCAGCCATGATGGAGCTAGGGGTTCAGAGGCAGCCAGGGGTTCGGAGGCAGCCAGGGGTTTCAAAGCAGCCAGGGGGTCGGAGACAGCCAGGGGATTGAATATAGCCAGGAGGTCAGAGGCAGCCAGAGGGGTTAGTTGCAGCCAGGGACCAGGTGTAGACCAGGGGCTAGATGCAGCTGGGGAACCAGATATGGTAGGGAAGTTAGTTGCAGCTGGGGTCAGAAGGAGGGCCAGGTATGGCAGGGGCCCGATGTGGCCAAGGGCGAGGAGCAGACGGGGGCCAAGAAGCCCGGGGGCTCGGCCAGCCAGCTTGCTGTTGTGTTCCCTTGGTGGTCCCACGGCTGCTCTGTGCGGCAGCTGCAGGGTTGGTGCCGCACAGCAGCAGTGCCCGCCGCGAGGAGTGATTAAGAGCGGCGGCCACAGGTTTGCGGGTGTCGCACAGCTGTTGTGCCCGCTGGGGTGCCGGGGCAATTCTGGGTTGTAGCCGCAGAATTGGCGCCACTGTGCCCGCCTGGGGTGCTGGGGCTTGCGATGGTAGGCCGTGGGACTGGCCCTGAGAGGGGCCGCTCACCTGGGTGTCCGCTTGTAGTGCTGGGGGAGCTAGGCCGGTGCTGAGTGGAGGAGCCTCCAGCTCTTGCCTCAGCACGCAGGAGCAGCAGGGCGCCGCTGGAGATGGTCAGTTGCAGCGGATCCCTGAGCAGGAGGAGCGGCGATGAGGTCATGCTGACTCGCTGGAGGTGAGCGGCCTGCCACCCTGGAGCCGGTGCGGTACTTATAACATTACCCTAGACGTATCGGCATTATATAGCAATATCCCCCATGATTTAGGGATTAAAACGATGGGGATTATCTGATGACTGACAAAGATATATCTCTAGAACAAAGAGAATTCTTACTAACTGCTATAGCGTTCATTTTGAACAATAACTATTTTCTTTCAATGGGTTTGTGTTACAGGCAGAAAAGGGGCTGCGCAATGGGGACGAGGTTCGCACCAAGTTATGCTAACATATACATGGGTGCTTTTGAATCCGTCTCCATTGCACAGTCCAGATGGGCCAAGAATCAGATTGCGTTTTATAAACGCTTCATAGATGACCAGATTTTTCTTTGAAAAGGAACAAAGGAAGAGGCAACAACCTTCGTAATGGAATTAAACAATAACACATGGGGACTGACATTTACCATGTCTATCTCCAATTTAGCCCTCCAGTATCTGGACCTGTGGGTGCGTTTTGACAGCCTGGGGAAGGTGTACACCTCCACTTACTTTAAGCCCATAGACGTCAATAGTTATCTGGACTTTAATAGTGGGCACCTCCCCAGGTGGTTGATAAACGCACCTTGCAGTACTGGAGGGTGAGAAAAAATTGTACTAATACGTGTGACTTTCAGACAGAATCTAAAACTCTTATATAAAAAAAAAAAAAACAAAAAACCTTTCCTTGAAAAAGGCTATCCAAAAAAATGATTACCGGACGCTTATAAAAAAATAAAAAATTAGGGGGCGTGTCCAGCAGCTAATGGCGCCGGACGCGTATTGAAGAGGCTCTGCCACATAGATCCTAAACGCGGCACCTAACGGCTCATCCCGAGCTCCAAAAAGCAGCCCCGGTGCTCATCTGTCACCACAGCAGAGCCGGTCATGCCGAGAGCGAGTTCCAGACGGAGGGAAACCGGGAACAAGCTCACGAACTTCTTCCAGCCTGAGGGGCAGAAATCCTCCAAGATGGCGCCCGCCGGGGAAGACACAGCAGCCCCGGTCTGCGACTCTGCACATTCTCCCCGATCTCCCTGCCGCACAGCAGACCAGAACTCGGTGCATAGAGATGACTCACCGATCACTAAGAGGTATATGAGAGACATGTTGGGAGCAATGCGGGACTCTATGCTAGGGCAACTGCGTAGCATGAGGGAGGAGATGAGGGCAGAAATGGCGGCCATAGGAGAGAGAACTTCTAAAGTGGAAGCTAAAATGGCCGACTATGCCTCGGCCCATAACAACCTAGCAGACAGTTATGATGTCCTGGACAGGGAAATGGGCTCTGTGCAGGCCAGGCTGTGCCATCTGGAGGATGGACTTCGTAAAAATAACATTAAACTGAGGGGGGTTGTGGAGGCGCAAGAAGCAGAGGATCTCCCGGCGATTGTAGCTGCTTTTCTGACCGCAGCGTTGCCGGACACCCCTCCGGAGATGCTTGAAGTTGTGAAAGCTTATAGGCTCCCAAAACCGGCTAAGCTTCCTAAAGAGACTCCTAGAGACATTCTAATATCATTTCTGAGACCTGATTCGAGAGACACACTTCTTCATGCCATGAGAGCAAACCCCTCCTTACCAAAGCCCTTTGACAAGGTGGCAACTTATCCGGACCTGTCGCCGGGAACGTTAGCCAGGAGACATGAATTCTCTTCCAGCTGCCGTATATTACGTGAGAAGGGGATCCAATATGCATGGGGCTCTCCATCAGCTGTTAACTTTCGCTACAAGGGAACCAGGCACTCCTTTGCGTCCCCTACCCTGCTCAGAAAAGCTTTAAAATCATGGAACTTGGTGACCTCCAGCCCACACTCACCAAGATCCCCACAAGAGGGTGCCCAGGCTCCACATCCACGGGGTCAAGATTAATTGCGACGCAGCTTGGGAAAAGAAATTCTGGATCTTTGTGACTTAGTCTCCATGTTTGGCTATTTGCCAGTTTAGTCCCACCGAACTTCCTCCGCAGGTTCGCTGGTGGACCTCCTGGACTGGGGGATTCCTCCTGATTCCGGGGCTTACCCGGGCCTGACCTTTTCTGGGAGAGATTCTGGTGGGACTGCTATTTCTCCCCCCATAAGCTCAGACACTTTAGTCTGACTATATTGCGAGTTTACATTTGTGTTACTTTCCCTGTATTTAACTTCCCTTCCCTAATCCCTCCCAACACCCTCCACTTCCCCCCCCCCACCCCAGACCCAGCTGTTCTCTCTCTACATACCCTTACTCCCCTTCCCCTTCTTTTCAATTGTCATCTTTCTCTTACTTCTCTAGGAGCTGTGTCTCGGCTGTCCACTTGGGTGCTTGCGCACATTTGTAGGGCTCTCACAACTTATAACAATGTCCCAATTTGTCATGTCTGACTCACCTTCCATTCTGCAGATAGCGTCGCTCAATGTAAGAGGATTGAACTCTCCAGTGAAACGCTCCTTTTTGTGGCGAGAGACCAAGAGACTCAAAGCAGACGTTCTCTGTATTCAGGAAACGCACCTACTGTCGGAGGACAATCATCGGGTAAGACACTCCTCCTACCCCCACATATTTTTCGCTAATAACAAAACAAAGAAAGCAGGAGTTTGTGTGATGGTGAGCAGCAGAGTCCAGTTTCAGTTGAAATCAATGGAAGCAGACCCACTGGGGAGATACCTCATATTAAATTGTTACATAGCAGGGGAGCTGTTCACCATAGTGACGGTATATGCCCCGAACACAGGCCAAATGAGATTCTTGAGGTCCTTCTTTAAAAGAATAAGTGAATATACAGCGGGATCCTTGGTGGTGTGCGGTGATTTTAACCATGTTTTGGAAGCTAGACTGAACTCTTCTGCGCCTTCCACAAGGAAGGGGAGGGACATGGCCGATGTGAGTAGAGAATTCAAACTCCATGATGTGTGGCGGTATCTACACGCGGAAGAGAGGGATTACACCTTCTTCTCCAGCTCCCACAAATCCTATTCTAGGATTGATTTCTTTCTAGTGGGAGACGACATTTTGCCCCGCTGTTCTGCAGCTTCAATAGGCCTGATCACGTGGTCGAATCATGCGCCTGTGGCACTGTCGATCAGACTGGGGCAAAAAAGCGGTACCTACCATCGCTGGAGGATGAACGTTGGACTCCTATCGGACCAACACACTCTTGACTTCCTGGATACAAAGCTGGAGGAATACTTCCACATAAACGACAACAAGGAAGTGACAGACGGCACCCTCTGGCATTCTCATAAGGCAGTCCTTCGGGGCCTCCTTATTCAGAAAGCTTCGCAGCAGAAGAGAGTGCGGGAGAAATTGTGGAGGGAGTGGACGGATCAAATAGTGGATTTAGAGAAGGTAAACAAAGTTAGCCCTTCCCCCCTTCTGACCTCTCAAATTCTGGAGTTACGCACAAAACTTAGAGCCCAATTGCTTTTCTACCACGAACTAAGCTTGAGAAAAATAAACATTCAGTACTACTCGGCAGGGGATAGAGCAGGTAAACTACTCGCTAAAAGACTGAAAAAGCGGGTAACACGTTCCATGGTGACATCTATGTCTACGCCTGAGGGAAGACAGGTTAGGGACCCAATGGAGATAGTGGAAGTTATGGCGGACTATTATTCCAGACTATACAACCTTGCCGACGATCCCCAGACTCCACAACCCTCGCAGAACCTAATACAAGACTATTTGTCGCGACTTGACCTCCCGACCCTACAGCCGTACATACTGTCAGACTTGAATAAACCGTTCACGCTCTCTGAAGTGACAGCAACCATCCAGACACTCAAATCTAACTCAGCTCCAGGCCCAGATGGGTTTGCCAATGAATACTACAAGGTGTTCTCGTCGCGCTTGGCACCCTACCTTCTCCGACTTTTCCAGTTTTGGCAGGGTGAGGGATCTCTTCCAGCCGAAGCACTGGAAGCCACGATCACCACCATTCAGAAGCCGGGGAAACCTCCTGACATGCCGGGCAGCTATCGACCCATCTCGTTACTCAATACAGATGTGAAGATATACGCTAGGCTGTTAGCCTCCCGTCTAGCACGGGTGATCCCGCTATTGGTGGACTCGGACCAGATGGGCTTTGTGGCGGGACGTCAGGCAAGAGACGGGACCAGACGTATGTTGGACCTGATTGAGATAGTGGAGGGGAGGGGGACCCCCAGTGTATTCCTGTCTCTGGACGCCGAAAAGGCGTTCGACACGGTACACTGGGGATACCTGAGAGAGGTCCTAGGAAAGTTTGGATTCTCTGGCCCGATCCGGAAGGCTATCCTGAGTTTATACTCCAATCCCGGGGCTCGAGTGTCTATGTCAGGATACTCATCACAACATTTTGCCATCACAAATGGGACGAGACAGGGGTGTCCCTTGTCTCCCCTGATATTTGCCCTGGTCATGGAGCCTCTTGCCGCCTCAATCAGGTCTAACCCACATATCACGGGTATTCAGGTGGGATCTAAACAACATGTCATAGGATTATATGCAGATGACGTTATAGTGACATGCACGAACCCCGACAACTCCATCCCGGCCGTAATTCAGGAACTTGAAACTTTCTCCAGTATATCCTACTACAAGTTGAATATGGGAAAGTCGATGGCACTCCCGATTAATATAACGGGGTCGGAGCTAGGGGACCTCTCATCACGATTCCCCTGTACATGGGCGCCGGAAGGCATACCCTATTTGGGAGTCGTGTTGTGTGCTTCACAAAATATAGCACGTGTTAATATACTGAAACTGATGGATTCTCTGAGAGGCTCCCTAGACTCTGGTCCCTGTCCTCCTTTAACTTGGATGGCTCGCATCCAGGCTTTCAGGATGATATGGTTGCCAAGATTGTTGTACCTGTTCCGATGCCTCCCACTGAACTACCCGAGTAAACTACTCACACAGTTACAGAGACAAATTAACAGTTTTGTTTGGGCGAAGGGCAGACCAAGGGTCAATAGACAGACGATGTACCTGAAGCTTAGGGGCGGAGGCATGGGAGTGCCAGATGTGGTGACATACCTAAGAGCAACGATCCTCGAGGCGTCGAGGGAGCTGTGGAGGGGCCGCTCGGATTTGGGCTGGGTCCAACTGGAGACGGAGATAGCACCAGAGATTGCGCCGAGCAAGCTCCTGGCTGGAGTTGGATTGGGTCCAGTAGGGGTGGTTCACCCACTAGCCACGATTCGATCAATGCAGAAAATCTGGGGAAGGGTTCCTGCTTCCTGGACCAGACTGGCCCCTGAGAGGCTCCCCATGGAGGCTCTCCAGGTCCATATACCAACGTTAAACCTGGCAACGTGGCGAGATTTGGGAATCGACACCCTGGGAGTCTTGATGAGAGATGGTAAGCTGCTCTCCTTCCGGGATTTCACCGGAGGGAAGGGTGAGCTGCAAAATACCTTCCTCCAATATTCCCAGATTTGTCATTTTCTCAGATCTTCAGACTGTACACACGATCTGAAACAGCCTATTCCCTCCCCATTTCAACAACATATTCTCTCCGAAAGTACTGTCCATAAGGGCCTATCCTCTATTTATGAGGGTCTGTTGGCCCAGAACTCTCCTAACAAATTACATTATATGGAAATTTGGGAGAAAGAATTGAACTTTTCTGCAGATGTAGATGACTGGGAGGGAGCAATCAGAAGTGTCACCCAATCCACAAGATGCATAAATCACTTGGAATCTCTCAAATAAATGCACTTAAGATGGTATACCCCCCCATCCAGGCTGGCTAAATTTGGTACAGGTGGCTCACCCCTGTGCTGGAGACAATGTGGACAGAAGGGGGATTTGGCCCACATGTGGTGGAACTGCCCTAAGATATCCCAGTTCTGGACACTGGTGGCTAGCCTGATGGGATCGGTTACAGAGACTTTCATCCCCTTAACCCCACAACTAGCAGTATTACATGTAGGGGCGGAAGCCCTTCCTCCGATCCCCAGACATGTTACCTCATACATCTTAACCGCAGCCAGACTGTGAGTGGCGGCTGCATGGAAGAGTACAGCGCCACCGTCTCTGAGGGACGTTACCAATAAATTGAATCTAATTTTCTGCCATGAATATCATCTAGCGATGGACGCTCCAAGACGCAGATATATTGCTGAGGCTTGGCAGCTGTGGGCGAATCACCCGGCTGCTATGAAACCTATGTTTTAGGCGACAGCCGGGGCAGCCGGGAGACAGCCCTTTACCTCATAATTTACCTCATAATTTACTCCATAATTTACTTCACAATCTATAACTTTACTTCTCTTTCTCTCTCAATCTACTCTCTCTCATTCTTCCTGCCCCTTACTTCTCTTCTTCCCCCCTTTTTCCATCTAAGTCTAAGAACTTCCCTCCTTTCCACCCTCTCTTCTTAAATTCCTGATCTCTCCCCTCCCAGTCCCCCCCCTTCCCCCCCCAGTTGTTTTTGTTCTTTCCCCCTCCCAATCAAATTTTGGGGGTTGAGAGTTTCCACCTTAATTTCATCACTTACAGGCCGGCCCCAATACGGAAAAAGCCCGCCGATAACCTGGTCTTGTGGCCTCTGTACCCGCTCCCAGACTAGAGATTATAGCGTGCCTTCAACTTTGCTACATCCATACGTGCCCTGGGTCTTCGGATTATACCTGAGATCTTATTGTATTACAAAGGTCGTTGTTCCTCTTCAACCTACCCCCAATAGATTCCCTACCCTCCCCTCCTCGTCTCCTCCCCCCATCCTATCCTAATATAAACTCCCTGGTGTTTTATTATTTCTGAAGCATTGTCAAGCTCTAAATATATGTTATTGTTATCGATGCATACTTGTACATTTCATGCTATTTTGTTCACCTCTTACACCCAATAAAAACTTATTGAAGAGTAAAAATAAAAAATTATACACAAGAATGCTGTTTCAACAAAGTAACAACTAGAGAAAAAAAGAAGGAAGAAAAGGCCTCGGATTTGGCAAGATGGAGTTTGATGACCATGTTTTGGCAATCAAGAGGGATAATTCAGAAATTGATGGATAAATACTGGTTTGTGTTACAAAGTGACCCCATCCTTTCAGAACATCTCGCTAGTAAACCAATCATTATTTATAGAAAAAATCAAAACCTACGTAGCCTGTTGGCACCAAGTAATGTAAGGAATAAAAATAAAAATATTGAAAAAGCAGGGGGAGTCAGGGATAGTGTGTACAGGGGTTGTTTCCCCTGTAACACCTTGAAATGCCTTTGTTGTCCAGTTATTGGAAATGGTGTTAAAACTTTCACCTCATCTACAACAAAAGAAACCTTTAACATCAAATTTAGGGCTGATTGCCAAACCTCATATATTGTATACCTCATGGAATGCCCATGTGGGATCCAATATGTGGGTCGTACTGTGCAGGCGATGCATAATCTTCTTAATGGGCACAGACACAATATTAAATCAGGATACCTGTTACATAGTGTCTCCAAACACTATGCACTCTGCCACAATAAAGATGCAAGCAAGATGAGATTATTAATAATAGATCTTGTTAATGAGGGGGTCTCTGACCGTTTGGGTACACTTATTAAAAGAGAACATTTTTGAATTTATAAGTTGGGAACACTGAGCCCATATTCATGCATCATGCTGTCTAAACATTAATTATCTTTCCAATGGAGAAACAGACATAGCACACTATATAGATTATATGGATCATATTTAGGAACACATGCACCATTTTTATGATGGTATTTTTATGAGGAATTTTTTATGAGGAATTTTGTATGATTAATTTTTTTACGTATTTTATGATGAGTTTCTTATTGACAAGATTGTTGTAATTTTATATGATAATCGTATTTTAGATATTTTTAGAGGAGTAATTGCAGTAACACTTGCAAAAGTTTTTTCATTTGTATTATTTTTAAGAGTTGTTTCCGATTTTGCAAGTATGAGACCATACCATATAAGAGATAGATATAATGAAAATGGGTATTTTGGTAAAGTGAGGGTTAATGGATTTGTAACTCCCACCAATCAGACTATACTGAACCCTATAAATGTCATGTTATACACCTCCTACAACCACCTAATGAAGACGGTCCTATGTACTGTCGAAACGCGTTGTGGAGCTTGCAGGAGGAATACTAATAAAGGTTTGATAATTTTTTGCCCAAATACCTTCTGACTGTCATCCTTAGCGCTCCCTATGAGACTTCTACATTTTTTTCTTTCAACAAACTCAACACGGCCTTTTCCTATTTCCTATGGAGGGGAAGAAAATGTAGGATTAACAAACAGAAACTAATGTTTCCACGGAAGGAATCAGGACTAGCGTTGCCAAACATCAGAGGCTACAACTTGGCTTGTATTACTCGGCACATAGTTGACTGGCTGAGATGGACGAGTAAACACTCTGACTACACTCTGGAGTCGGAGTGGCGCAGGCCCTGGGATTTTGTGGCGATCCTACACTTGTCGAGCCAGGCGCTTGACCAGAAGGTGAGGGAGTCGATTGTCTTCTGTGACACTAGAGGGGCCTGGAAGGCCTTACGTTGCAAGATGGGAATGTGTTGGAGGATATCTAAGTATTTAACACCCTGATCACACCCTGACTTCCGTCAGGGCAAAGAGAATGCCCTGTTCATTACTTGGAAAAGAGAATGGGGTGAGAGTCTTGGGTAACCTAACGCAGGTACAAAAGCGTGGGTGGATGACGAGGTGTTGGCTAAATGGAGACTCAACAATTCCCATGTCCTACAGTATGCCCAACTACGACATCATGTATTTGCTAAACTACACGACATACACAAAGAATGCTCCACGTCGGACCTTGATACACTCCTATCTGGAGATATATCCAACGTAAATATATACAACATGTATATGACCATGAGATGGACGCTGCTGCCCTCTGGGCCTCGGACACTGTTCAAAGGCTGGGAACAACGACAACAAGATGAAGACATAGGAGAGGTAGTCACATCTGGAAGGAACGAGCTGTGCAAGTATGTACAGAACGAAAGGCTGAGAGATACACACTGTGCTGTGCTGGGCTCCAATTTGCCACTTACAACAGCCCACCAAGACAAACGACAGGCTTGCCTGAAATGCGACACCCACAGGACAGACTTATTCCACGGACTGTGGGAATGTGGACGTGTCAATCTCGTTGGGGGGAGGTAAGAAACTGGATAAATGATTTGATAGCCAATTACCACTAGACGTACGACTATGGGTGTTTAATGATACAACAGGCATACAACTAGCTAAGCAGAATAAACAACTATTACACATGACGGTGATATTGTATACGCAACTCATTCTGAAACAATGGCTAGATGGGAGCGCTCCATCTCTTCGACAGTTAGTGCTGGAATTAAAGAGAGTGATGTCGCTTGAGAAAACGGAGGCTGAGGGCGACAAGGACGATAAAACACCGAAATTCTTCATGAAGTGGAGGAATTCCATAACGCGACAACTAGCTGAGGACGAAATACATAGATTAGTATTGCCTTTCCGCAACACTCCCTGGTATTGTTTGGAAGATTTACAGGGTACTTTAGGGGATTTAAAGATACCTGATGGTACTCCGGCTGGAGACAGTGAGTGACTACGCGGACAAAGAACATTGAGACACGTCGAATGACACCTACCTAATGATAATAGTTCTAGAACACACAGCCCAAATGACTGTGAATAAGTGATTATGCGTTAACTAAGCAGTGAGGGAGGGGAGGAGTTATTGTGTTGGGAGTTAATATTTTGGGAATTATGCACAGAGCGATGGTGGACTTGGCTACTCATTGAAGTGAGTGGGTTCCACTGTCCCAATCGGGGATGTAACATTAATGGACCCTGAATTGTTATTGAACTTTGATTCACACAATTTTGTACCTGGTACTGATATATTTTGTATATTGTTAATAATTCAATAAAAAAAAAAAGAATAATAATAAAAAACTGGATTATACTTGGTTAGAAACTTGAAAAACGTATTATTATGTCTTTAGTGTCTCATCCATTTTACAGAGATCTCCATAGACTTTAATGCCCGAGTCTGATCAACAAAACGCATGGAATTAATGCATGATCTGAGTCTCACAGAAGAGACACTAATCTGTTTATTTAAAATGATGGATGAATTAAACAGGATCTGTCACCCCTCTGGTGCTTGGCAAACCATAGCAGCATGTCTGCTGCATTCAGGGAAGGTGTCCCCCATGTCTCTATCCCCTCTGTAAGCTTTAAAAAAGACTTTGGAAACCTTACAGTTAAGAGGTCCTCTGGGTTGGATCTAAATAAGAGGTCCTCGCCACTGGCACAATCCTCCCTGTTTTCTCCTTGTGTATTCCGCCCCCTCTATGTATCTGCCGCCGCCTCCTCTTCTTCTGAGTCTGCCCTCCTCTTCTGCTCCTGCTCCTTGTGACGTCAGGAGCAGAAGAGGAGACGGAGGCAAGACCAACTCTCCTCCCTCCTGTCAAAATCACACGTCACCACCAGCACCCACGATCCGCTTCCATCCCACCTCATTCCCAACCACACCTCCATTTTCATCCCAGCCCTCACCCACCTCTTCAACCTATCACTTAACACTGGCACCTTCCCCTCGGCCTTCAAACAAGCCCTAATCACGCCCTTCCTTAAAAAACCCTCACTCGACCCCAGCTCTGTTTCTAACTATCGCCCCATATCTCTTCTCCCATTCGCCCCTAAGCTACTTGAAAAGCACGTTCCCCCTGAACTGTCCTCTCACCTCTCCTCCTGCTCCCACTTCGACCACCTACAGTCCGGCTTCCGGCCCCTTCATTCCACCGAAACAGCCCTGACCAAAGTCACCAATGACCTACTGGCCTCCAAGAACAAACACCACTACTCCATCCTCCTCCTCGCCTGTCTGGCGCCTTCGACACGGTTGACCACTCCCTTCTTCTCCGGATCCTGGAATCCCTCAGCATCACCCACCTTGCCCTCTCGTGGATCTCCTCATACCTAGCGGACCAGACCTTCAGCGTCTCCCACTCCCACACATCCTCCTAACCCTACCCCCTTTCTGTCGGAGTCCCCCAAGGTTCGGTCCTGGGACCCCTACTTTTCTCCATATACACTCTCGCCTAGGGCAACACATTGAGTCCCACGGCCTCCAATACCACCTCTATGCTGATGACACACAAATCTACCTGTCCGGCCCCGACATCACCTCGCTACTCTCCAAAATCCCACAATGCCTTTCCGCCATCTCATCTTTTTTCTCTGCCCACTTCCTTAAACTCAACATGGACAAAACTGAATTCATAGTCTTCCCCCCAAGAAATTCCCCCCCACTTCCCAACCTATCCATCTGCGTCAACGACTGCACCCTCTCCCCAGTCCCCCAAGCCAAGTGCCTCGGGGTAATCCTTGACTCCTCCCTATCCTTCAAGCCCCACATCGAGGCCCTCACCACATCCCTCCGGCTCCAGCTTAAGAACATCTCACGGATCCGCTCCTTCCTTACCCACGACACAGCTAAAACACTCATTCATGCTCTTATCATCTCCCGCCTTGACTACTGCAACCTCCTTCTCACTGGCCTCCCGGCTAACTCCATCACACCTCTCCAATCTATCCTCAATTCCGCTGCCCGACTAATCCACCTGTCCTCCCACTACTCCCATGTCTCCCCCCTCTGCCAAGCCCTTCACTGGCTCCCCCCTCCAAGAGATCCCAATTCATAACACTAACCATGGCGTACAAAGCGATACACAACCTGTCCCCACCATACATATCCGACCTGGTCTCCCGATACCTACCCTCACGCAACCTCCGTTCCTCCCAAGAACTCCTCCTCTGCTCCCCCTCATCTCCTCTTCGCACAGCCGCATCCAGGACTTCTCCCGGGCTTCTGCCATACTCTGGAACTCCCTGCCCCAACACGTTAGACACTCTCCGACCCTGAAAAGCTTCAAGTGTCACCTGAAGACTCACCTAGTCCGTCAAGCCTACAACCTGCCATGAGACCTAGGCGACCGCCCCATACCTGACATTCCCCATCTTACTGTATCCCCAGCCACCCCTCGTAGACTGTGGGCCCTCGTGGACAGGGTCCCCTCCCCTCCTATACCTGTGTGTCCCGATCGTCTAGATTTAGTGTACTTGTGCTTGTCTCCCCTATCCTCATGTAGAGCGCCATGGAACCTAATGGCGCTATATAAATAAATATTAATAATAATAATAACACGTAGAGGGGGAGAACACACAAGGAGAAGGCAGGGAGGATTGTGCCAACAGCGATGACCTCTTATTCTGATCCAACCCAGGGGACCTCTTAAAGGAAAACTGTCAGTTCAAAAATCCACATGTAATTGATATTATTTTCTAATTCCTCACTCTAAGCTCTCTCTATTTATGTATTTCTATTATTTATATTCCTCTCCTATCTTCTGTAAACTTCAAATAAAAAGAATCATTCCATCTGTCACTCATAGTAAATGATCCACTTAGTTCTCTGCTATCCACTCCCCATCCATGATTTCACATCACAGCACAGGAGATTAGTGGGGGGCTGTATCCGCCTCTTTTCTCTTTGTGTGCAGCATCACAAGAGGTGAGCTACAACACAGAAACTGGCACAGCACAGCAGGGTATTTCTTTACAGAAACAAATAAGGCAGACCTGCAGTAGCTCTCTCCCTCTGTGGTGATATCAACTAAACAGACCTGTAAGTGAAAACTAACACTGCACTGTTGGCAGAGGGAGGAGAGAGCTGCAGAGAAGGCGTGCATAATTACATCAGTTTATGCAGCACAGGACTAATCGTCTCTTATAATTGGACAGGACTAATGCAGCAGCTCTCTGCAGGGTCTGACCATGCTGATAACATGCAAACTACTAACGATACAATAATGAGTTTAAATGTTTTTAAGAGGTATGCCCAGGCACTATTGAAGGGTAATATTAGTATCATACTGAAAAATGACCTGACAGTGTCACTTTAACTGTAAGGTTTCTAAAGTTTGTTTTTTTAAAGCTTTAAGGTGGGCTAGAGACATGTTGGACACCTTCCCTGAATGCAGCAGACATGCTGCATTCAGTTTCCAAGCACCAGAGGGGTGACAGGGTCCTCTTTAAACTCTATAGCGCAGTTTGCTCTACAAAAAAAAAATGGACAGCACTAGTATATATCACATGGATGTGTGAATGCAGCTTTAGGCTTCAAAACAGTGCTTTTGCAAACCATCAAAATGCATCTGCTTTACATTGATTGGCCTACAAGCCAGACTTCCAGTTACAGGTGTTTCATTAATTCCATGACTCAAGGCCTATCATAGTAAAGAGCATGACAGCAATATAGGCTGGAATAGAGGTTTAACTCTTCAGTGATGAGTCCCACTTTTGTCTTGGATGCAATGATAGCTGTAGATTGGTCTGAAGACCATCATAAGGGGCCTTCAGAGGAAACGTGAAACATATCCCATATATCATTTTTCAACATGACAACACCAGGCTGCATGTTGCTTGTGCTACTGCGAGCAGCCTGCGTGGAGCAAATGTGCTACTATAGCCTGCAACATCTTTGGACTAGTCTCTTATTGAGCTCCTCTGACAAGTCTTTGGTCAACAATTGCACAGGGGGTAATGAAAGGGGTTTTCCCATGAACAAAGTTAATTTTAAAGTTAATTATAATCGATAGATCTTGGAATAATAATCCTTGTTGTAATTAATAATAATATAATAATAATAATAATAATAATATCATCTTTATTTATACAGCGCCAACATATTCCGCATTACTTCAGAATTCAGAGGTTCATATTTAAACAATCATATAAGAAACATTTATACAATAGAAAGCATAATACAATACAATAATTAGAGCAAAATAATTACAGCCCTGCTCATAAGAGCTTACAATCTAACAATGAGCTGAGGGTGACACAAAGTACAGGTGTTTATTTACAATGATGGTATTGTCAATTTGAGGAGATGGGGAACAGATAGGAGCAGTATACGTGGCCACCAACCATTATTTGTGATCCTCTTGAGACTGGTGGAGCGGATAGGCTATGTCTAGATAACTTTGACTAGGGATCATGATAGGATAACCTAAAAAGATGTGCTTTTAGAGATAGCCTGAAACTATGTAAGTTGTGGATATACTTAATTTCTTGGGGTAGAGCATTCCAGATAATTGGTGCAGCTTAGGAGAAGTGTGGGAGCCAGAATTGAGAGTTTCGGAATAATGCAGAAGTGAGTCTAAAGTAAATTCCAGAGCAAGAGAAACGAGTGGGGTGATAGACAGATATGAGGGAGTAGATGTAGTTGGGTGCTGCTCTGTGAAGAGCTTTGTGGGTGAGAACAAGCAGTTTGAATTGGTTCCTATAGTGTATAGGCCGCCAGTGCAATAACTGGCATAAAGCAGAAGCATCTGAGTAACGGTTGGCTAGGTAGGTGATTCTGGCTGCTGCATTAAGGATGGACTGAAGAGGATAGAGTCTAGTGCGGGGGAGTCCAATTAAAAGAGAATTACAATAGTCAAGGTGGGAGTGAATCAGGGCCACAGTGTGGGTTTTTGTGGTTTCTAGGTGATAAAGAGGCGAATTTTAGAGATGTTCTTCAGGTGCAAGTGGCCAGAGCGGGCGAGAGATTGTATATATGGGGTGAAGGAAAGATCAGAGTCAAACATAACACCCAGATAGCAACCTGCTGACTAGGCGTTATCGTGGTGCTGCACACTAAAAGAGATGCCATATTTACGAAGGTTAGTGGAGGGCGGGAGCAGAAGTTCAGTTTTGGAAAGGTTGAGTTTCAGATAGAGAGTGGACAAGATATTGGAAACTGTGGTTAGACGTTCATTGATGCTTTTTATTAGAGCAGGAGTAAGGTCAGGGGAAGAAGTGTATAGTTGTGTGTCATCAGCATACAGTTGTGGCCAAAAGTATTGACACCCCTGCAATTCTGTCAGATAATACTGAGTTTCTTCCTGAAAATGATTGCAATCACAAATTCTTTGGTATTATTATCTTCATTTAATTTGTCTTCAAAGAAAAGCAAAAGAATTGTCCTCAAGACAAATTGGATATAATTCCACACCAAACTTAAAAAAGGGGTGGACAAAAGTATTGGCACTGTTAGAAAAATCATGTGACCTGAATGTTCCTGTGTCTACCGTGCGCAGTGTCATCAAGATGTTTAAAGCCCATGGCACTGTGGCTAACTTCCTAGATGTGGACGGAAAAGAAAAATTGACGAGAAATTTCAATGCAAGATTGTGCGGATGGTGGATAAAGAACCTCGACTAACATCCAAACAAGTTCAAGCTGCCCTGCAGTCCGAGGGTACAACAGTGTCAACCCGTACTATCCGTCGGCGTCTGAATGAAAAGGGACTGTATGGTAGGAGACCCAGGAATACCCCACTTCTTACCCCGAGACATAAAAAAGCCAGGCTGGAGTTTGCCAAAACTTACCTGAGAAAACCTAAAACGTTTTGGAAGAATGTTCTCTGGTCAGATGAGACAAAAGTAGAGCTTTTTGGGCAAAGGCATCAACATAGAGTTTACAGGAGAAAAAAAGAGGCATTCAAAGAAAAGAACACGGTCCCTACAGTCAAACATGGCGGAGGTTCCCTGATGTTTTGGGGTTGCTTTGCTGTCTCTGGCACTGGACTGCTTGACTGTGTGCATGGCATTATGAAGTCTGAAGACTACCAACAAATTTTGCAGCATAATGTAGGGCCCAGTGTGAGAAAGCTGGGTCTCCCTCAGAGGTCATAGGTCTTCCAGCAAGGACAATGACTCAAAACACACTTCAAAAAGCACTAGAAAATGGTTTGAGAGAAAGCACTGGAGATTTCTAAGGTGGCCAGCAATGAGTCCAGACCTGAATCCCATAGAACACCTGTGGAGAGATCTAAAAATGGCAGTTTGGAGAAGGCACCCTTCAAATATCAGGGACCTGAAGCAGTTTGCCAAAGAAGAATGGTCTAAAAATCCAGCAGAGCATTGTAAGAAACTCATTGATGGTTACCGGAAGCGGTTGATCGCAGTTATTTTGGCTAAAGGTTGTGCAACCAAGTATTAGGCTGAGGGTGCCAATACTTTTGCATGGCCCATTTTTGGAGTTTTGTGTGAAATGATCAATGTTTTGCTTTTTGCTTCATTCTCTTTTGTGTTTTTTCATTGAAGACAAATTAAATGAAGATAATAATACCAAAGAATTTGTGTTTGCAATCATTTTCAGGAAGAAACGGAGTATTATCTGACAGAATTGCAGGGGTGTCAATACTTTTGGCCACAACTGTAAAGATGGTACTGAAAGCCAAATCTGCTGATGGTCTGTCCAATCGGGGCCGTGTACAAAGAGAAGAGAAGAAGTCCATGGATTGAACCCTGAGGGACCCCACTAGTAAGAGGAAGAGGGGAGGAAGTGAATCCAGCAAATTATATACTGAAAGAGCGGTCAGAAAGAGAGGAAGAAAACCAGGAGAGAGCCGTGTCCTTGATGCCGATGGAGTGCAGCATGGAGAGTAGGAGATGGTTGCCAACAGTGTTAAAGGCTGCAGAGAGATCAAGAAGAATAAGCAGAGAGTGGTCACCATTACGTTTTTCTGTCAGAAGGTCATTGGTCACTTTGGTGAGGGCAGTTTGAAGTAATGAGTGAGGTGGGAGTAGCCCAGGTGTCAAGCGCTTAGATGGCGCTGACATTGCTGGATGCTGCTGTGTATGTGGTTTGTCTTTAAGAGCTGCATGGTTGATAGTTGAGAAGGTACTTGCCCCCTGTGGGGTGCTCCAGAACTGCAGTCACTATTATGTTCAATTGCTGGTTCAGGAGTTAATGTGTGACTCACCTGGAATCCCCTCCCCCTGGCTTTAAATAGCCTTCCCTCTCCTCTGTCAGGTGCTGCGGATAGCTATGTGCTCTAGGTCTTGGTGCTGTGCTGATGCTTAGCTGCTGGGCTAAAGTCTTTCCTTGGGAGAAGCTGTGATTCCTGACCCGTGGGTGGAGGTAGGGGCCCTCAGCCTAGGGCTAATCAGGAGTTTTAGGGTACAGGGTGGCGGCTCGGAACTCCTCACCTTCAGAGGTAACTCTGAGATCAGGGCGAGCCAGGGACCCCAGCATTAGGGTCAGATCAGACTCTCCTGACCCTCTTTTGCCCAATTCCCCTACCTGTTACCTGATTCCCTTACCTCCCAAGTGTGACACCAGGCGCTCCAGGAGTTTAGAGATGAAGGGGAGGTTGGAGACTGGTCTGTAGTTGTTTGTGCAGGATGGGTCGAGAGAAGTTTTCTTTAGTAATGGAATAATGATACAGTGTTTGAAGGAGATGGGGAAGATGCCAGAAAAGAGGGAGAGATTGAAGATTTTGGTTAGGTGAGTGATGACCACCGGAGAGAGAGACTGAAGTAGGTGTGAGGTGATGGGGTCAGCAGTTGTATGTGGTGGGACGAGAAGAAGAGTGGAGCCTGAAGATTTCTTCTGTAACTGGGTCAAAAGTTGAGAGTGATCCGGAGGAAATGTGGGGAGTGGCAGAGGAAACAGCGATTTGTGGTTGGGAGCTGATTTCCTGATGGATGTTTTCTACTTTCTCTGTGAAGTAAGAAGCCAGATTATCAGCACAGAGGTCAGTGATAGGGGCCTGCACTTTAGGACTCAGGAGAGAGTGAAAGGTGTCAGAGTTTTTTTTGGATTGTTGGATAGTGAGGAGACCAGGGTGCTGAAGTAGGTCTGTTTGGTGAGGTGAAGGGCAGAGTTGTAAGTTCTCAGCAAAGATTTGTAGCGAATGAAGTTTTTTGGAGTGCAGGTTTTCGTCCATAGATGTTCAGGACTCCTAGAGCATTGCTGGAGGAATCGAGTTTGTGATATAATCCAGGGCTGTTTCACTCTGTGTTTGGAGGTACTGAGGGTGGGGGGGTGCTACTTGGTCCAGGGAGCTTCTGAGAGAGTCATTTAAGTGATTGCCTGATCGGGACAGGAGAATGAGGAGATTGGGGACAGTGATGAGTGTATAGAGTCTGTGAATGGATGAGGGTTAATGGCTTGTAGATTTCTGAATGTGTGATAGGTCGGACTGTGCTGGGGTTTGTGAGGGTTTGTGAGCATGAAGTAGAGAATGTTGTGGTCAGAGAGGGGAAGAGATGAATTATCTAAGGGGGAGGTTGAGCAGAGCCGGACAAAGATCAGGTCAAGGGTGTTACCATCCTTGTGTGTCTCTGAGGTTGAGAGCTGTGAGAGGCCAAGAGATGTGGTTAGAGATAGGAGCTGGGATGCAGATGGGGAGATAGGGCTATTTATGGGCATGTTGAAGTCTCTCAGACTAAGGGCTGGTAATTCTGAGGACATGAAATGCGGCAGCCACACGGAGAAATGGTTGAGGAACTGGGTGGGTGACCCTGGGGGGCGGTATAGCACCACTATGCTGAGGGGTGGGGTCAGAAGAGCCTAATTGTGTGGACCTCAAAAGAGGGGAATAAGAGTGATGGGGCTGAGGGAATGACCTGGAAAGTACATTATGTGAGGTAGTGCCTCGGGTACTCGCTTGGCACGGGGAAATGACACCATACTCATGCTTAAATGTATGTAACAAATGACTACCCGTTTATTTCTCACATACATATCATAAACTGGGTAGCACATCAAACATTGACCATAAGCACATCACATAATACATTACATTACACTAGAGAAGCACATCACATAACACATTGCATTACATATATTATACAACACATACATTTACCATAACTATCTATCACCGGGCCCTGTGGGTCCCAATGGCAGTTCCAGCCGCCTAACTCTATTTACTCAACACTTCATACTAACCCAGACCCCACTCCCATGATCAGGGTACAGGCCTGTTCACACAGGTCTCACACGGGCTGCTACACTGTGGACAGCCCTCACACACATTCCTCCAAGATCAACGGGACCATATCACGACTCCTGGTCGGTCCTAATAGTGGTTACGACCGCCTGGCCCTTGAGCTGTATCACCTGGTAAGGTAGAGGTTCAGCCTGACCGATACCTTCCACACCGCATGTGATCTATCATACCACCTCCTTGGATCACATACGTCCTCACACACGCTCACAGCCCATCATACCATATCCATTGACTGCGGCTTCTCTGGGTCCCTAACAGGTATTGGCAAACCTGAGTAACTGGGTAACCATGCGTCCCCAAGGCCTCCTCACCACGTGTTCAGGCCAACAGCCGCCACCAAACCTCCATCCTGTGGCAGGTCTCCAGGTTGACGATTGTGCCCCACGCCTGAGTCGAGGGCCCTCCAGGATCAGCCCTGGTTCCTCACTCCAGGAGCTCTCTTAACCCCTGTGTCTGGCCACAGGTTCACACGCACCATCGGAGAGATGGGTGCCTCCCGCATGCAGCAGGCCAAGCCTCCCTCTCGTCCCAACAGGACGGAACGCCTCCGATCTCACACCCACACTGCCTTGGTCTCTCTCTCAGACTGAACTGAACTCCCCACTCTCACACAACAGGCAGGTTAAGTCCTGATCAGCACAGCCACCAAGGCTGTCAGCAATCAGCACCCTTTACTTTCCTTTGGTCACTCATTGGTCTCATCAGCTACTCACAGCCGCTCATTTGGCTCATGAATTAACCCATTGTGTACCGGATAGGTTTACAGCACTCACACAGGAAAACCAGCTCATGTGAACAGGTTCCTAAGCCAAAAACCCATGTGGTGCACCCTGGCCATTGGACCATGCCAGCCGTGCCTCACAATTAGTACTTAGATTAACTTCACTGGTAGCCTCTAGGGGGATATAAGAGAGAAAAAGTCCCGGCACAACTCTAAGTGCAGCAATTAAATTTCAACATAGAGATGTTATAATTCAATATTGCTCACCTTTTAGGTGTCTTGGTTATATTGCATATAAGATCTCCTTTGGTGTGCAACTCTCCTACTCCAGATGGATCAGATCTAGGAACCCTGGTTCGTCACATGTAGTAATAACTATACCAGTCTATTAGGAAGTGATCCAATTCTATAGTGGCCGCGCTCCCCGTGGTAATGATTTTAAGAACTTCTTGTCCACAAAAAATTTTATTCCTCAAAACATGCGAGAATATAAAAAACGGATACAACGCGTTTCGGCGGAGACAACCGCCTTCCTCAGGTATCTGAATAAAAATACATCTGACACTTTGCTTTATAGGTAAAAGATAATTACAGCTTGCTAGGTAATGACATGAGGGTGTGGGTATAACCACACCTGTCCAATCAGTCTCATTGTCCGCTTCAGCTATAGTGCTTCATTACATAGTAAAAACAAACACCCACAAACAGCAATCACTACGCTAAAAAACCACTAAGAACATTTATCAATAAAATTACTAGTCACAAAAAATCTTAAATTACATAAAAGTTAACAAAAAACAAGAAAAAAAAAAAAAAATTGCAATGTTTTAAAAAGTGCCTTTTTTTTTTTTTTTCCTCTTTCCTTCTTTGTTCTGTTTTTTGTTTTAAAAGGGATCATATTCATATACTGAATACTGAATACTAAATTCTTTCCACAATATCATTGAGACCATTGGGATGCAATGTTTGAAGGCGATAAATCCAATATGTCTCTTTGCGATTAAGCAGAGAATTTCTATTGATTGTTTCCACAGGTATTTGTTCTAGAGGTGTCACCATTATATTAAAATTCTTATTGTGCTTGAGTAATAAATGTCTCGACAAGCTATGTTTTAAAAACTCATTTTTTGCTCTATTTCTGTGCCCATTCATGCGAGCACGTAAAGTCTGCATTGTACGCCCCACGTACTGTAACCCACAGCTACAATCAATAACGTAAACAATATAATCGCTATCGCATCTCAGATTCTGTTTTATTTCAATTACCGTATATACTCGTGTATAAGCCGAGTTTTTCAGCCCAAAATTTGGGCTGAAAAGTCTCCCCCTCGGCTTATACACGAGTCAATACGGGGGGGGCTGTGTCCGGGGCTGTGGAGGCTTCAGGAGGCGGGGGGGGTGCTGCTGTATGAGCGGCCCCGTCACGTGGGGCCGCTCATTAAATATGCACTGCTTCCCCCTGTCAATCAGCGGCAGGGGGAAGCAGTGCATATAGCCCCCAAATGCTGGCACTCGCCCCCCCTTGTAAGGGACACCCCCCCCGATGGTTATATTACCATTCCGGACTTCTGATCCGCGCCGCTCCTCGGTGCTCCTCGCTGCTCCGTCCGTCTTCTACATCCGGGATCTCCGGCCGTCGCAGGCATGTGACGTCATCGCGCGACGGCCGGGGATCCCGGATGTAGAAGACGGACGGACGGAGCAGCGAGGAGCACCGAGGAGCGGCGCGGATCAGAAGTCCGGAATGGTAAGAGAAGCGGGGGGGGCCCTTGTAAGGGGGGGCGAGTGCCAGCATTTGGGGGCTGCTGGGGACCCCCAGGGGGCTGCTGGGGACCCCCTGGGGGCCGCTGTGTACCCCCATGGGGCTGCTGGGTACCCCCTGGGGGCTGCTATATGTACCCCTGGGGCCTGCTGTATACCACTGGGGCTGCTGTATACTACCACTGGGGCTGCTGGGGCTCCTGTATACTACCACTGGGGCTGCTGGGGCTCCTGTATACTACCACTGGGGCTGCTGGGGCTCCTGTATACTACCACTGGGGCTGCTGGGGACCCCCTGGGGGCCGCTGTGTACCCCCAGGGCTGCTGGGGACCCCCAGGGGGCTGCTGGGTACCCCCTTGGGCTGCTGGGGACCCCCTGGGGGCCGCTGTGTACCCCCATGGGGCTGCTGGGTACCCCCTGGGGGCTGCTATATGTACCCCTGGGGGCCTGCTGTATACCACTGGGGCTGCTGTATACTACCACTGGGGCTGCTGGGGCTCCTGTATACTACCACTGGGGCTGCTGGGGCTCCTGTATACTACCACTGGGGCTGCTGGGGCTCCTGTATACTACCACTGGGGCTGCTGGGGCTCCTGTATACTACCATTGGGGCTGCTGGGGAATCTGTATACTACCACTGGGGCTGCTGGGGAATCTGTATACTACCACTGGGGCTGCTGGGGCTCCTGTATACTACCACTGGGGCTGCTGGGGCTCCTGTATACTACCACTGGGGCTGCTGGGGCTCCTGTATACTACCACTGGGGCTGCTGGGGCTCCTGTATACTACCACTGGGGTTGCTGGGGCTCCTGTTTACTACCACTGGGGCTGCTGGGGCTCCTGTATACTACCACTGGGGCTGCTGGGGCTCCTGTATACTACCACTGGGGCTGCTGGGGCTCCTGTATACTACCACTGGGGCTGCTGGGGCTCCTGTATACTACCACTGGGGCTGCTGGGGCTCCTGTATACTACCACTGGGGCTGCTGGGGAATCTGTATACTACCACTGGGGCTGCTGTATACTACCACTGGGGAGGCCTGTATACCACACTGCTGGGGTCTGTATACCTGTGCTGGGGTCCACCCTCGGCTTATACACGAGTCAATAGGTTTTTCCAGATTTTTGGGGCAAAAGTAGGGGGGTCGGCTTATACACGGGTCGGCTTATACACGAGTATATACGGTATTTCACCTGTACTTTTGCTTGCAATCTGTTTCGCACCATGGTTCAGAATCCCACATGTATGACATTTCCTGGAACTGCATCTAAAAACTCCAATCTCATGATCTTTACTTTTTCCATTTTTTGCAGATCTTTTTTTATTGTCTCTTAACCTACTTGGGGCTATTTGACTTTTTATCATTTTCCCTCTTCTAAATGTTATACCTGGTTCCTCAGGCAGACATTTTCCCAAAATCGGATCACGTTTTAAAATATACCAGTACTTTTTCAGAATCATGCGTATCGTTTTATTCCCCCTGTTATAAGTTGTGATAAAATTAAATTTCCACCTGCCTCCTTCTCTATCCTTTGTTTTTTTACAAATCACCTCATTTTCTTCCCATTCTTTTTACTCAAACAATCCTCCTGCTTTTTTGCCCTGTTTTTTTCATATGCAGCATGAACCAATTTTTTTGGATATTTCTTTTCCTCAAATCTTTTCTTTAAAATATCAGCCTGGGTTTCATAGTCTTTCTCTTCAGTACAATTTTTCCTGATGCGAAAAAACTGACTGAATGGAAAGTTTTCTTTCCACTTTTTGTAATGGGCACTTCTAAAATCCAAAAATCCGTTGGAATCAACTTTTTTAAAATGCGTTTTTGTGATGATACATGTCCCCTTGTGGCTAATTTCTAGATCTAAATACACAATTTTTTCGTTACTTATTTCTGAGGTAAATGAAATGCCCCAATCATTTTTATTCAACGTATTTATCATTTCCATTGCTTCTTCTTTTGTACCATTCCAAATAATTATCAGATCGTCTATGAAACGCCTATAAAAAACTATTTTCTTTTCAATTTCCAGCTTCCTTAAAATTGATGAGGACTCGAATCGCCCCATAAAAAGATTTGCGAAACTTGGGGCGACCCGAGTCCCCATCGCGGTCCCGAGCAGCTGCAAGTATAGTGAACCTTCAAAACTGAAAACATTATGCCTCAAAATAAATCCCAAACCGTTCAACAGAAAATTCTTTTGTTTTGTTGCAAGACCAATCTCTGTGAGATAATAATCCACCGCATTTATCCCTAAATCATGATCTATGTTGGAATATAATGCGTTGACATCCATGGTGATAAAATAAAAATGTTTTTGCCATTCTATATTTTTGAGATCGTTAATTAATTGTGTGGAATCTTTTAGATATGACGATAAAGATTTAACTGGGTCCTGTAAAAAAAGGTCTATATAGTGAGATAAATTTGTAGTCAGGGAGCCAATTCCAGATATTATTGGTCTCCCTGGGGGTTAACAGGATCTTTATGCATTTTTGGCAGATGGTAAAACAGTGCCATTGTTGGTGTAGGAATCATCAGAAAATTTTTTTCCTTTTTATTTAAAATATTTTCCATAAAAGCTTCATTGATAAGGGTCCTATATTCTTTAATATATATTTGTGTTGGATCATTCTGTAATCTCAAATAATATTTAGCATCTGAAAGGATCCTATGCGCTTCTTCTATATAGTCTTGTCTATTTTGGATAACCACCCCGCCCCCTTTATCTGCTTGGCGTATCACAATGCTTGTATTGTTTTTTAAAGACTCCAAAGCCTCTTTCTCCTGCTTACAAATATTATTCAATCTTCTTCCTTTTTTAAAACCATGTATGCTTTTACAATTATTTTTTGTTTTACCTTTCATTAATTTATCACTATTATTTTGCTTATTTACTTCCAGAAGTCTGAATTCCTCCTGCACCAATGCAAAAAACGTCTCTATATTATGTCCTCTATTTTGTATGGGATAAAACCCAGATTTTGGCTGTACCTCTTTATGTACATAATTATTAATGATTTTAATAGATTCCATATCACTCATAGGCTTAATGTTATCAGTATTTGGTATCTTTTTTTCTTCCAACAAAAAATGTCGTTTGAGGGTTAATTATCGTGTGAAAGCATTCAGATCCAGGAACAGATCAAATGGATTTGTGTCCTGTGTTGGGCAAAAATTTAAACCTTTACTGAGAATCTCTATTTCTGATTCAGATAGAATATATGAGGATAAATTAAATATCTTCACTGTTGGTATAGATATGCCTTCAGATTCTCCATGTTCAATTTTTTTATTTTTATTATTTTTATTCCTTCCATTTTTCCTTTTCCTTATTGTGTGCCCTCTCCCTCTTGATCCCCTTGCCTTATTTTTCTCTTTTTTGCTCTTTGATTTACTAGTGGTGCAAAATATTTTGTTATGTGATTCTTTTGCACTGGGCTCAGGTTCTGAGCTAATTGGGAGCAGCTGATTAAAGGGGGTAGAATAACTATATCCGATGTGCTGGGTCTCGTTGGACCTATTTCTAAAAAAGAAATATTAGATATTACTGATGATGGTGATGGCGAAGGAGCCTGTAGCACTGTGGTGAATATTAATGATGGTTCTGTCTCCTCATGTATTGTTAGTTCAAGTGTATTTAGATCTGTTTCAGTTTGATTTTGCTCCTCTGCAGATTCTGATATCTCCACAGAGAAAAAATCTGGACCTTGTAATGGTTGTAACGGAATGTGTTTTTTAATGATAATATTTGGTTCTAAAGGGGGGCGATTCTCTATCAATACATTGGCTTTCTTTTTTTGTATTTTCTTGCTTATTGTCTGATCTTGCGGGGTGGAAGTATTAGGCAATATTTTGTTTTTTAATTTTGGTATAACTTTTCCGTTATTACTTCCTTTTTTTGTAATGGATTTATCTGCCAATTCTATGTTTTTTGGGGGTTTGGAAATGGTGTTTAATTTTGCAGATTTTTCCATTATTATCTGCTCCTTGTTCTTATTTTTTCCTTTCTCATTTTCCCCATTCAGTCTCTCTGGTGGTTTTTCTAATGGCTCATTTTCTTGTGGTTTGGTTTTAATTGTATCCCTTCTGAATTTTTTTATTTTTATATCTACCAAATCATTTTCGTAAGTTTTTAATCTCCTCGTAATATCACTATCAATAATATTAAAAAAATCAAACGATTTATATTCTTCAAGTTCTGTTAGCTGCTCCTCACAGAGTTGCGCCACTACTCTCGCTAGTCCATGGCGCTTCTCAATCAAAAGCCGCATCAAACTATATGAACAGTCATCTAACAGATTATTCCATTTATCAGAGAATATCTCATCATCTGGAAAAGTGCTATTAAAATGTATTTTCAGGCCATTTGGCACAATGCCCTGATCAGTACAAATTTGTACAAAATCAGCATCTATTTGATGTCTTATTTCTAATTTCATGTGTTTTTCAAACTCGAAAAATAAACCTGTTATAGTCTTTTTTACTTCAAGGTCTATTATGGGCTCCAAGGATCTGTTTGCTCTCCCAGGACCCGCTGCATTCTTAATGGACGCTAAAAGTTCCTTTCTCCTTACTGTCCTGTTAGTATAATATTCCATCTTAAGAAAGGCCGCTCGCTCCTTCACCGTTCCTTGGTGTTGGTTGCTTGTTTTTCAGCTGATGAGGAGGAATCCTCTCAGTCACAATATGAAGTAAGGTGATTCCCTGTAGGGTATATATAAAAAACAAACATGCGGCGCCAATCTCAGCGTGTTACCAATGTAACTCTCTGGTGCCCTTCTATATAGAAGAAGCGCATAGGATCCTTTCAGATGCTAAATATTATTTGAGATTACAGAATGATCCAACACAAATATATATTAAAGAATATAGGACCCTTATCAATGAAGCTTTTATGGAAAATATTTTAAATAAAAAGGAAAAAAATTTTCTGATGATTCCTACACCAACAATGGCACTGTTTTACCATCTGCCAAAAATGCATAAAGATCCTGTTAACCCCCCAGGGAGACCAATAATATCTGGAATTGGCTCCCTGACTACAAATTTATCTCACTATATAGACCTTTTTTTACAGGACCCAGTTAAATCTTTATCGTCATATCTAAAAGATTCCACACAATTAATTAACGATCTCAAAAATATAGAATGGCAAAAACATTTTTATTTTATCACCATGGATGTCAACGCATTATATTCCAACATAGATCATGATTTAGGGATAAATGCGGTGGAGTATTATCTCACAGAGATTGGTCTTGCAACAAAACAAAAGAATTTTCTGTTGAACGGTTTGGGATTTATTTTGAGGCATAATGTTTTCAGTTTTGAAGGTTCACTATACTTGCAGCTGCTCGGGACCGCGATGGGGACTCGGGTCGCCCCAAGTTTCGCAAATCTTTTTATGGGGCGATTCGAGTCCTCATCAATTTTAAGGAAGCTGGAAATTGAAAAGAAAATAGTTTTTTATAGGCGTTTCATAGACGATCTGATAATTATTTGGAATGGTACAAAAGAAGAAGCAATGGAAATGATAAATACGTTGAATAAAAATGATTGGGGCATTTCATTTACCTCAGAAATAAGTAACGAAAAAATTGTGTATTTAGATCTAGAAATTAGCCACAAGGGGACATGTATCATCACAAAAACGCATTTTAAAAAAGTTGATTCCAACGGATTTTTGGATTTTAGAAGTGCCCATTACAAAAAGTGGAAAGAAAACATTCCATTCAGTCAGTTTTTTTCGCATCAGGAAAAATTGTACTGAAGAGAAAGACTATGAAACCCAGGCTGATATTTTAAAGAAAAGATTTGAGGAAAAGAAATATCCAAAAAAATTGGTTCATGCTGCATATGAAAAAAACAGGGCAAAAAAGCAGGAGGATTGTTTGAGTAAAAAGAATGGGGAAGGAAATGAGGTGATTTGTAAAAAAACAAAGGATAGAGAAGGAGGCAGGTGGAAATTTAATTTTATCACAACTTATAACAGGGGAATAAAACGATACGCATGATTCTGAAAAAGTACTGGTATATTTTAAAACGTGATCCGATTTTGGGAAAATGTCTGCCTGAGGAACCAGGTATAACATTTAGAAGAGGGAAAATGATAAAAAGTCAAATAGCCCCAAGTAGGTTAAGAGACAATAAAAAAAGATCTGCAAAAAATGGAAAAAGTAAAGATCATGAGATTGGAGTTTTTAGATGCAGTTCCAGGAAATGTCATACATGTGGGATTCTGAACCATGGTGCGAAACAGATTGCAAGCAAAAGTACAGGTGAAATAATTGAAATAAAACAGAATCTGAGATGCGATAGCGATTATATTGTTTACGTTATTGATTGTAGCTGTGGGTTACAGTACGTGGGGCGTACAACGCAGACTTTACGTGCTCGCATGAATGGGCACAAAAATAGAGCAAAAAATGGGTTTTTAAAACATAGCTTGTCGAGACATTTATTACTCAAGCACAATAAGAATTTTAATATAATGGTGA
Organism: Allobates femoralis; assembly: GCA_033576535.1. Classification (NCBI taxonomy): domain Eukaryota; kingdom Metazoa; phylum Chordata; class Amphibia; order Anura; family Aromobatidae; genus Allobates; species Allobates femoralis. Next base: position 120,969,484 of record JARQOC010000011.1, read on the forward strand.
CACCTCTAGAACAAATACCTGTGGAAACAATCAATAGAAATTCTCTGCTTAATCGCAAAGAGACATATTGGATTTATCGCCTTCAAACATTGCATCCCAATGGTCTCAATGATATTGTGGAAAGAATTTAGTATTCAGTATTCAGTATATGAATATGATCCCTTTTAAAACAAAAAAACAGAACAAAGAAGGAAAGAGGAAAAAAAAAAAAAAAGGCACTTTTTAAAACATTGCAATTTTTACTTTTTTTTTTCTTGTTTTTTTTTAACTTTTATGTAATTTAAGATTTTTTGTGACTAGTAATTTTATTGATAAATGTTCTTAGTGGTTTTTTAGCGTAGTGATTGCTGTTTGTGGGTGTTTGTTTTTACTATGTAATGAAGCACTATAGCTGAAGCGGACAATGAGACTGATTGGACAGGTGTTGTTATACCCACACCCTCATGTCATTACCTAGCAAGCTGTAATTATCTTTTACCTATAAAGCAAAGTGTCAGATGTATTTTTATTCATATACCTGAGGAAGGCGGTTGTCTCCGCTGAAACGCGTTGTATCCGTTTTTTATATTCTCGCATGTTTTGAGGAATAAAATTTTTTGTGGACAAGAAGTTCTTAAAATCATTACCACGGGGAGCGCGGCCACTATAGAATTGGATCACTTCCTATTGAACCTTTATGCCTGTGGGAATCCGTGGCAGGACCCAATACAGGATCAATTCAAGGCGAGCAGCAGACCCGGATAAATATCCAAAGTGTGAGGATGCTTTGGAAAAACCATATGCTTGAAGTTTTATGGCAAGAGGTGAGTGCATAAAACTTCTTTAAAAGGGCACCAGAGAGTTACATTGGTAACGCGCTGAGATTGGCGCCGCATGTTTGTTTTTTATATATACCCTACAGGGAATCACCTTACTTCATATACCAGTCTATTGGTACAGCTCTTCCACAGAAGACCCAGAGTTCAAATAAATTTTCCTTTATTCTTAAAATGTATATCACAGTGGGAAGTACAACGCGTTTCGACCCTTTTAATGGGTCTTCCTCAGATACAACTGAAAGAAAAATTTATTTGAACTCCGGGTCTCCTGTGGAAGCGCTGTACTAATAGACCGGTATACTTATTACTACTGGAAAGTACATTGTGGGGACAGAAGTAAGCCAACTCCACCACCATGTCTGTTCCCTGGTCTCGGCGAATGAGAGAAATGTAAACCGCCATAAGAAATAACGGTAGGGGACACTGTCTGAATCCTTGATCCAGGTTTCTGTGAGAGTCAGGAGGTTAAGAGAGTTAGTGAGAAAGTAGTTGTGGATGAAGGGAAGCTTGTTGCGTACAGACCGTGGATTCCAGAGAGCTCAATTAAAAGAGGAGATGAAGATGTGCAGGTAATGTTGATAAGGTTAGCATGGTTTCTGTGTGTGGTGGGAGAGGGGTTTAAGTTGGTGGAGGATGGACCAGGATTTGGCGAGATATCACCTGACAGGAGCAGCAGTAAAAAGAAAAGGCAAATAGTTTTTGTAATTGTGACTTGGTTTATGATGAAGGACAGAATGTTGTGGTCAGAGAGGGGAAGAAGTGAATTATCTAAGGAGGAGGTTGAGCAGAGCCAGACAAAGATCAGGTCAAGGGTGCTACCATCCTTTTGTGTCTCTGAGGTTGAGAGCTGTGAGAGACCAAGAGATGTGGTTGGAGATAGGAGGCTGGAATATGGTGGTCTGAGTTTATTCAGTATGTTGAAGAGAGTATGGGACCTCAATAAAGTAGAGGGAAGGAGAGAGGGGATTATGTGGATCAGGGGTGATAGAGGGGGGGATGGGGCGGTAAAGGTGAATGGCAAAGGCACATAGAACAATAGACATTGAATTTGATGTGTTTAAAAAAAATGAACTTTAAAATTAACTTTTCGTAGGAAAAACCCCATTAGAATAAAACATTAATACATTCCGTTTCTTCAGTTGGGGGAAAAAATTTTTTGACACATTTCCTTTAATGTTATTTGTTTTCCTTTTTACAGGAATTTATTTATGACGTTGTGGAGAAGATGTTAAAATCAGTGTATCCTGACCCTGTAACAATGTCAAGTAGCAAACCAGATGAACAGTCCAAAGATAATTATATGGAATATCCAAGTACAGATCAGCAAAAAGTTAATACTGCAAATAATAATAGGGAAGAAAAAAACTTGTCCTTGTCTCATAAAAATAATAATGGTAAAAGTCAGATGCAAATATATTTGTATGCAAAAGATCACTCGGAGAAGGTCGCTGGCAAAGAATATTCTGGTGAACCTACAACTAGTTCCTCATCAGATCAAGAAAATCAGAAAGATGTTGAAGGTAGTCTTTATGCTGGTGCGGAGATTCAAGAGACAGACCCAATGAGACCTACAACATCCAGTAAAGATGCTTTAATAACTGATGATACTTGGAGCAGAGGCAATGCTTTCAGAAACACTATAGACAGTATACAGCCGGTAACTGTAATGTGTCCTTTAGCTGTAAGCCACTGTGGTGAGAAGTCAAATGAAGCTACTTTGAATAAGAGCCGTCGGGTAAATTCTGACCAAAAAACAGCAAGTATAATAACTGAGAAGCCTGGCTTTATTACTGCCTATGATCTCATGAACAATCGAGTGATCAGGAAACCTATGTCTGCAATAGATATATTTACTCAGGAACACAGAGCTTCATTGCTCAATGACAGTCAAGAGGTTCCATTTGATGAAACTTCTTCAGTTATTTTGGTGCTATGGGAAAAACTTAGTGAAGGAGACAAACTCAGGTAAGATTTTGACTCAAGTTACCACAGCACTGTGAGAAAGAAACCCCGTCCTTTTTGTTTTGTGCTATGTTTAGTATTCATATTAATATGGGGATCTCCGTGCACATTAAAATGTTTGAGTGCATCTGCTGAATTGAGGTGACTTCTTTACATAACACCCTATGCCCAGACATCCCTCAATTGGGCATATGCCTCTAAAATGAATTCAGGACATGTTACATCCAGCATTTAAGGTAGTATGTTGAGTGGATTGATTGAATATAAATTTCATTTGTGCCAGAATATTCTGAAATGCACTGGACCAGCAAATCCAAACAATTTGAAATTCAACTTGCACAAAGCACCACAATAAGTCAGCCACAAAGCAGTAGATTCATCCAGGAAAGGCTCACAAGACTTCAGGCGCTTCCATGTAGTGTTCCTGATATTTCCATGCAGCTTTCTCATCACATGGTGCAGCACGGCCAATCAAGAGGGAATATCATAACCTGTATTTTATTAATCCCTTAATAATAATAATAATAATAATAATCTTTATTTATATAGCGGCAACATATTCCGCAGCGCTTTACAATTCAGTGGTTCATATACAAATGGTCATAGGTAACAATTGTGTAAAAACAATACCATACATTAATTAAAGTAGAGAATCAATGTAAAAACTACAATACAATAATTAAAGCAGAAAAACTATGTAAAAAGTACAATGCAATAATTAAAGCAGAGAAACAATGTATAACAAACAATACAATAATTAAAACAAAATAAAGGTGACGCTGCTCAAAAGAGCTTACAATATACGAGATGGAGGTTACACAAAGTACAGGGGCTTATTACAATGCTGGTCCAGGCATCTTGAGGAAGAGGGGGATAGGAAAAAAATATATGAATAATCACCAGCCAATCTGTGTAGAGCTTTTGGGTTTGGTGGAGTTTGAAGGAGAGTTATGTCCAGAGAGATAGTGAGTGGGCTATATACAGTATAAAGGACTTCTATTAGGGAGCATGATAGGCCGTCTTAAAAAGATGTGTTTTTAGGGAGCTTGAAGATGTGTAAATTGTGGATAGTCCTAATTTCTTGGGGGGTAGAGCATTCCAGAGAATTGATGCAGCTCGGGAGAAATTTTGGAGCCGGGAGTGTGAGGTTCTGATTAATGCAGATGTTAATCGAAGGTCAATTGTGGAACGTAGAGAATGGGTAGAGTGATAGACCATGATGAGGGAGGAGATATAGGGAGGTGCTGCACTGTGAAGAGCTTTGTGGGTGAGAACAAGCAATTTGAATTGGATCCTGTAGTGTGTAGGCAGCCAGTGCAGTGACTGGCACAGAGCGGAGGCATCCAAGTAATGGTTAGCTAGATAGGTGATCCTGGATGCTGCATCAAGGATGGACTGGAGAGGGGAAAGTCTAGTGAGGGGGAAGCCAATGAATAGAGAATTGCAGTAGTCAAGGCGGGACTGGATCATGGCCATGGTGAGGATTTTTGTTGTTTCCATAGTGAGAAAGGGGCGGACTCTAGAGATGTTCTTCAGGTGCAAGCGACAAGAATGGGCAGGAGATTGTAATAAGGAGGTGAAGGAGAGATCAGTGTCAAACATAACACCCAGACAGCGAGCCAGCTGCCTCGGCGTTATCGTGGGGCCGCACATTGAGAGGGAGATGTCAGATTTAGGGAGGTTAGTATAGGGCGGAAGCAGGAGAAGTTCAATTTTGGAAAGGTTGGTTTCAAATAGAGAGCGGACATGATGTTAGAAACTGCAGCTAGACAGTCATTGGTGCTCTTTAGTACCGCAGGGGTAAGGTCACGGGCTGAAGTGTATAATTGTGTGAATATCCCTGATGAAGGTGCCAGGATAGGCACCGAAACGCGTAGGAGGAAAGAGAATAAAGCTTGGAAATCTGCTTAAGGAAAGTTTGACTCTTTGGTGAGTTTTTAAGCCTGGAGCAGCGCGGACCGTGACACACCTGCACTCCCATCTTCTTTCTGGATTTCACCACTGGTTAGTGGTCGGTGGAGGTCTTGCAGCAGCTCTTGATTGTTTCACGCTTTCAAACCAGTTGTGGGGATCACAACCACACCAGATGAGTGGCTTCATAACACCGCCCTGATTCACAGTGTCACTAGTGATAGGGCACTATTGCGCCTCTTGTCCCCCACCCCTTTTATATTTTCTATCAGCATAGAGATGATACTGGAAGCCAAATCTGCTGATGGTCTGTCCAATAGGGGCCATGTAGAGAGAGAAGAGAAGAGAGCCAAGGACTGAACCCTGAGGGACCCCAATAGTGAGAGGAAAAGGGGAGGAAGTGGAGCCAGCAAATGATACACTGAAAGAGCGGTCGGAAAGATAGGACAAGAACCAGGAGAGAGCAGTGTCCTTTATGCCAATGTAGTGCAGCATAGAGAGTAGGAGATTGTGGTCAACAGTGTCAAAAGCTGCAGAGAGATCAAGAAAAATAAGCAGAGAGTGGTCACCATTACATTTTGCCATCAAGTCATTGGTCACTTTGATGGGGGCAGTTTCAGTAGAGTGTAGGGGGTGGAAACCAGACTGTAATGGGTCTAGAAGAGAGTGAGTGGAGAGGTAATGGGTGAGGCGGGAGTAGACCAGGCGCTTCAAGAGTTTAGAGATGAAGGGAAGATTGGAGACTGGTCTGTAGTTAGTTATGTAGGGAAGTTTTTTTAATAATGGGGTAATGACAGAGTGTTTGAAGGAGGAGGGCAAGATGCCAGAAGAGAGGGAGAGACTGAAGATTTTGGTTAGGTGAGTAGTGACAACTGGAGAGAGGGACTGGTGTAGGTGTGAGGGAATGGGGTCAGTGGTGCATGTAGTGGGATGAGAGGAAGAGAGGAGCCTGAAGACTTCTTCTTCTGTGACTGGGTCAAATATGGAGAGTGAGCCAGAGGAAATGTGGGGAAGAATGGGAGTAGCAGTCCTTGGAGGCTGGGAACTGATTTTCTGGCAGATGTTGTCTATTTTCTCCATAAAGTAAGAAGCCAGATCATCAGCACCGAGGTCGGTGATGGGGGCCTGCACCTTAGGACTGAGGAGAGAGTGTAAGGTGTCAAAACGTTTTTTTGGGATTGTTGAATAGTGAAGAGATCAGGGTGGTGAAGTAGGTCTGTTTGGCAAAGTGAAGGGCAGAGTTGTAGGATTTTAACATGAATTTATAATGGATAAAGTCTTCTGGTGAGCGAGTTTTCCTCCATAGGCGTTCAGCACTCCTAGAGCATCGCTGGAGGAATCGAGTTTGCGATGTGAGCCAAGGCTGTTTTATTCTGTGTTTGGAGGTTCTGAGGGTGAGGGGCATTACTTGGTCCAAGGTGCTTCTGAGAGTGTCATTGTAGTGAGTCACAGCCAGATTCGGACAGGAGATTGAGGAGATTGGGGAAAGTAAGGAGTGTAGAGAGTCTGTGAATGTATGATAGTTAATGGCCTGTAGATTTCTGAATGTGTGATAGGTAGGAGTATGCTGGGGTGTGCGAGGATTTGTAAGCATGAAGGAGAGAATGTTGTGATCAGGGAGATTAAGAGGTGAAATATCTAAGGAGGAGGTTGAACAGAGCCAGGTAAAGACCAGGTCAAGGGTGTTAATATCCTTGTGTGTCTCAGAGGTTGAGAGCTGTGAGATGCCAAGAGAGGTGGTTAGAGATAGAAGCTGGGATGTAGATGGGGAGATGGGGCTATTTATGGGGATGTTAAAGTCAACCAGAATAAGGGTTGGTAATTCTGAGGACATGAAGTGCAGCAGCCACGACTGTCGTGCCATAGAAAAACGGCGGCAGTTAAGGGTACTTCTTTCTTTCTTTCTGCTGTTTTTATGTGTCTGAAAGGAAAAGTTTTGTAGCGCCTCCCCAATGATGGAAAATCTCTGTGGTTTCAGCTACAGGGGATAGAAAAGACCCTGGAAATTAGGACTTTGGCCGTTTTTTTCCATTTTCGGTCATATGATCAATGGTATACGCCGTATACTGGCGATCACATGAATCAAAATGACATCGCTTGTAAAAAAAAATATTTCTCTATCATCTGACATGATCAAACATGTCAGATTATAGAGCAATGTCTTCCTCCGATGCCCCAAGTTCTTCTGACCGCAGCGTCATTTTTTCTGCGGTGTAGGTTGTCGCGCTCCAGCAGCTCTGCAGTATGTTAATTCCATGCTATGGAGTTGGGAGTGACCTCCTGCGGGTGAATGTAGGGAGAATCCGCCCTGCATCCCCTGCAGATGGTGAGTTGAGGGCAGTTGCAGTCTCCTTGCATTCACCCACAGTACCCACAGTTGCAAGACGTAGCTGCTCCGGATAGTGAGTACGTACCGTTACTGTAGCAGTGAAGATGAGTGAAGCAGTTGAAAATTAAGGGTTTGCTCACATCTGCATATAAACACGCTGAGTTCAATCCCATAAAAAAATCAGATTGCGCTCACATCAGTGTTACACAAGAAGGCAGTGCGGATTTCCATTTTTTTCCTCCGCTGCATTTGGTCTGACGAAAAACTGTGGCATGGTGCGTATGGTCGCCATTCATCAATGAAAGTCATGAGTATCATGACGATAGAAGGCAAGAAAATAAATCTCACACTCGCATAGCACTTGCATGACATACGGAATACCAAATAGATGTCACTTGTCTAAGGGTGGATTCACATTTGCGTTCCCCTCCGCAGCGTTCTGCGGAGAGGAACCGCAATGTGAGCGCAGCCACCGCAAGCCCCTATGTTTATAATGGGAGTGCACGGTGCTGCGTTTGACTGCGCATGACCGTGCGCTCCCATTCATTTGCCTGTGTGATTTGTATGCATGCGTATTCTTGCATGCAAATCATACATTGTCCTCCGCACCAGGAACGTGACATGTCGCGTTCCTGTGCGGATGAGAGATAGTGATTTGTACGCAAGCATGCGTACAAATCACACATGCAAATGAATGGGAGTGCAAGGTCATGCGCAGTCAAGCGCAGCACCGTGCACTCCCATTATAAACATAGGGGCTTGCGGTAGCTGCTCTCACATGGCGGTTCCCCTCCGCAGAACACTGCGGAGGGGAACGCAAATGTGAAGCCAGCCTAACTTTTCTCGATGAAAATTGGACAAATATTTTATACACAGATGTGAACTAGCTCTAATACAGAGATTCACTTGCTAGAGGTAGTGGTGACACTACTAGTCTGATTGTTCACACTGTGATGTATATTAATTAGCAGAAGCCACGCTGCTTTTGAATTACAGTAACATTTTTCATGCACAACAAGACAAATTATCTTTCTATAAGTTTAAAAATAATCAAAATCTTGTGTCACTCCGAGAAAGTGTGCATGTCACAAGTGACTATACGGAGTTTTCATATTTCTTGACCAATTCTTTTTGCGAAAGTATAAATATCTGTAAAAATTTTCAAAAGCAAATACAATAATATCTTGACTCAGGGGCGGACACAGACTGTAGTGGGCCCCTGTGCAGACGTTTTTTCGGGCCCCCGCCCCTCATAGTGCAACAACGTTTGCCTGTTGCAGCCTCCAAATTATATATACAGGCCAGCACAGCCTCCAAATAACATATATAGCCCACTAGCCCAGCATTGCCTCTAATTAATATATATAGCCCAGCACAGCCTCAAAATAAATTATATAGCCCAGCATAGTCTTCAGTTAATATACACAGCCCAACACAGCATCCAAATAACATATACAGTCCAGCACAGCCTTCAGGTAATATATACAGAGCCCAGTACAGCCTCCAGTTAATGTATACAGCCCAGCACAGCCTTCAGGTAATATATAGAGCCCACCACAGCCTCCAGGTGATATATACAGCCCAGCATAGCCTCCAGGTAATAGATACAGTCCAGGATAGCTTCCAGGTAATAGATACAGTCCAGCATAGCCCTGAGGTAATATATACAGCCCAAAACAGCCTCCAGGTAATATAAACAGCCCAGCATAGCCTCTAAATAACATATATAGCCCAAGACAGCCTCCAGGTAAATATATATATAGGCACCCCGTTTCCTTTTGTTTCATGATGCTCTCCCCCATATGCGGTCCACTTTTGGCATAGTGCTTCTCGCTCTATGTGGCCCCCCAGTTTATGCTGCTTCTCCCCATGTGGCCCCCCAGTTTATGCTGCTTCTCCCCCTATTTGAGCCCTCCGATTCATGTTTCTTCTCACCTCATGAGCCGCCCCATTCATGAGCAGCCAAGCTTCTCCCCCAGGGCCCCCTTCATTCATGAGCAGCCATGCTTCTCCCTAGGGGCCCCCCCACCCCATTCATGAGCAGCCAAGACCATGCATTTCCCCAGGACAGGGGCCCCCCCATTCATGAGAAGCCAAGCCATGCTTCATGTTCTCCCCAGGCCAGGGGCCCCCCATTTATGAGCAGCTAGGCCATGCTTCAAGTTCTCCCCAGGCCAGGGGCCCACCATTCATGAGCAGCCAAGCCATGTTTCAGTTCTCCCCCAGGATGGAGCCCCCCCAAAATCATGCCTGCCGGTCCCAGTCCCTTGGTCCTGCTCAGCTTCATTACTCTTACCTGGGGCAGGCCAGACCAAGAGGATCATCCATCCACTGTGCGCACATGAGCTGCAGTGTTATGGGGCACAGTCAGTGTGTGACTTCACAGACACACACACACTGATGCTGGCGCTGCGGCTGCAGCCACCGTCCGGTCAGCGCCACATGCACAATGAGTGAAAATATTATCACTCAGTTTGTCTCCTCCTCTCCTCCCCACAGCAGGGAGGCCGGCAGCGCAGCACAGCACTGACGCTGAGGCCAGGTGCATCAAGTCTCCCTGCTGCCTGAGCAGTGAGGAGCAGGGGGGGGGAGGGGTGCTGTCGGGTTCCAGCACCGCCGCCCTCCTGCAGCATTAGCTACGGAGCAGGATTCGGATGGGAGAGAGGGCGCATCTTACCTCAGGGCTGGCTCCTCGGCACCGGTTCTCACGCAGTTGCACATTCGCACTCGTCTCTCTCTCAGGACTGGCTCCCGCCTCCTCCGGCAGCGCTGCTCTCCTCCTTGCGCCTCGGCGCTCCACATGGCTAACTTAAATAGGTAAATAATTAGCCTTTGGTGCTGGAGGCTGGAGTGGCCCCCTCTCCCTCGGGGCCCCCGTTCAATGAACGGACTGCACAGGCGGTAGGTCTGCCCTGTCTTGACTTCGAGTTGAATTTGTTCCATGACTGAGCTGCTCTTAACTCAATTTGCTCTTTAGTCAAATTTAATTTCCCCATTAAAATGTATTGAAATGCTATTGATCCGTTCCAGCCCCTACTTATGGACCCCCATTCTGGTATATGGCCCCCATCCTGGTTCCCTTAACCTGGTATTATGCCCCCATTGTGTTAAAATGATCCCATCCTGGTACACGACACCCCCATCCTGGTACATGGCACCTCATCTTGGTACATGGCACCCCATCCTGATTCAGGACTCTCCTCATTCTGCTACATAGCACCCACAACCTGTTATATGGCCCCCATCACTCCGCACAGCGTTCTCATTATGCCGAAACTGACTGTCTGAGAGCGCAGCGCTAATCAACTGACCTGTGCTCACTGATCAGCTGAACAACTCTCACATTCTTATCAGCTGACCGACGCTTATTGATCAGCTGACGTGCGCTCATGCTGTCAACTGCCTGCATTATGAGAACGCCATGCTGGGGACCAGAGAGCATGCGAGTGTAATTTTTTTTTTTGTGCACATGATCGTGTAGGGTGATGCAGAGAACATAATTACTGTGTAAGAGCCCTGTGCTCCCACACACTGATTAGCTGATCAAGATACTGTATTCGCTGCTCTCCACGCTCAGGATGATGAGCAATGGGAAGCAGGGAATACTCAGTTGCTTAATGAGTGGGATCTGGTGATGACGAAGCAGCTGTGTGATGCACATTTGTGGTCGCATCATAAACCACAAAAGACACAGAGAGACGGTTCCTAGCTCCAATAATTTGTATGTTGGTACATTGTGAAGTCGAGGCACCACTGTATACCAAAATCCAGACATTTAACTGACAGCCTCAAAAGTGTGCAGGTCACAAACTTTTTTTTTTTTTTTTTGCACAATTATTTTAGTGAAATTTGATATCTGTACATGCCATACCAATACAGTGGTCTCTGGTATCATTTGTCTTTTTGAACAGCTATATAAAAACAAAACCAAAGAATTTAGAAGGCACCATAATAAATGATAACCATAACTCCCATATATCCATACATAGAACCCACAATAGAGAAGAAATGGGTTTCAATGTGTTTTATAAATTGTGTGTCAATACCCGCCAAGGTAAAAATTTCAAAAGAACTCAATCATTTGCAAAAGCATGAAAATTTATTAAGAGACTCCTGAAAATATACAGCAGAGTAAGGGTGCTTTCACACTTTGCTTCTCCGATGCTGCCCAATAAAAATCGGACAGCATCAGATCGAAACTGAATCCTGCAATCGGATGCCAAATAGGCATCCGAATCCTACTTTTTGCAGGATAAGTTTGGGCTGTGTCACGTAGCTCCCCCTCCTCTCTCCCTCCTGTCATCTTGCTGTCTCCCTGCTGTCCCCCTACTGTCCCCTCTCATGTCCCCCCTCATGTCCCCTGTCATGTCCCCTCTCCCCTCTCATGGCCGCCCTCATGTCCCCTCTTATGGCCCCCCTCATGTCCCCTCTCATGTGCCTCTGCTGTCATTGTAACATAACAAATGTTTATTCTCACCTTCCAGCGCTCCCTCGGCGTCTCCAGCTGCAGCCGATCGGGTGTACAGGACCTGTGATGACGTCAAAAGCATCGGCGGTTACTGCGGTAACCGGTTATGTGACCTGATCAGCTGATCGGGTTCTGACATCATCACAGGTCCTGTTACCGAACGGCTGCAGCTGGAGACGCCGAGGGAGCGCTGGCAGGTGAGAATAAAGATTTTTTATTTTAAACACTTGTTTTAACTTATATTTAACTTCTGCAATGTATGTATATACATTGCAGAAGTTAAATTAGGCGGCACACAATAGGTTTAGTGTACTGAGCATGTACGGAGCATGCTCAGTACACTAAAATCGGGTCCGAGGAAACATCAGATGTTTCCTCGGACCCTGCTCCATAGGGCCCCATGTTAAAGGGATCGGTCGGATCGGATGTGCACTAAATGCCATCCGATTTGGTCCGATCCGATTTTGTCCGATTTTATTTTCGGTGCAAAAATCGGAGCATGCTCCGATTTTTGCACCGATAAAAACATCAGACAGAATCGGATCGGACCAAATCGGATGCCATTTAGTGCACATCCGATTCGGTCCGATGCCCATAGGGCTGCATGGGGCCAAATTCGGATCCGATGCTGTCCGATTTTTATCGGACAGCATCGGATTTGCAAATATCGTAGTGTGAAAGCAGCCTAAGATCAAAACACAGGAGTATAACAATAAATAAGGACCAGATAAAAGGTGCCAAGAGGACAGAAAAGTAGACCCCTCAGGAGAAATAAGCAGCGATAGTAAATCACAAGGGAGATATATGTATATATATATAAACCTAAGCCGATGTACTTTCTATAGGTCTCCTGCATGAATTACCAAGCAGAGAAACAGCTCACGGGGCAGTTAATGTAGTAATACATATAAGTTTCCCAATGGAATGTCCCACATAGTATACACATCCCGAGTGCTGTATATACAAAAGTCCAACCAGGGCAATATAGGTTTTAATAGCAGAACTCACTCATAGCATCCAAAACAGCTGCCTATAAACATCGGAGTCACCTCTACCATTATTTAGTGCCCAAAGGCAATTCTTCAGGAGCCAGTGGAATTGTGTGTACTAAACATACCTATATATTGGTATACATTATGGACTAATCATCAGCACATCTAACCGTGGGCTGAGTCAGGAAGCTAGCCAATGACGCATGGTGTTTTGGTGTGACCTGCAGGAGGGAAACACCTCCACGGACGTTATTACACAGGTTATTGTCCGACCAGAAACCGCGTCATCGGGACTCCGGTCCCATCTTGCACATACGTACGCTTCCACCGCCAATTTAAATTATGGGCAAAACTGAGAGCACCAAAAACAACAAGGCATTTTAGCAGAATCCCAGCGATATTATGTTCACATAAGAAGCGCATAAGGACAACAGAGGCACTAAAGTAATCATTTGACATCCAATAAAGATCACAATTAAGAGATTATTGGGGCATTCCAAAGAATCGTTGACTGGAATGAAAATTAATTGCCCAAAGTTACAAGAAGGTAGTAGATAGATAGAAAGGATGCAGCTGTGAATGGCAGAACAATAAAACGAGGCACTACATAGAAGAAGAGAGGTAGATGTGAAGGGGAAATATAAGAACATGAAATATAATGTATAAAATAGCCATATAAATATTCCACAGCAACATTTGTCGATGTAACTGGAATCTATGTTATCATTCTCTCCCCCATCATCCGTCAGAGTAAAGTCCAGGTATCCATCGCAAAACCATTATATAGGGAACAGGGTCAAAATATAAACACTAAGGCTATGTGCCCACTGTGCTTTTCTGCTGCATTTTTGTGCTGCATTTTCTGAATCAAAAATGCATGACCCATACTTTTGTAGTGAAAGTAAATGTGATTTTCAAAAAGCTGTGCCCACTATGTGCGTTTTTCAGTGGTGCCAAAATAGCATGCGTTTTTAAAAGTTCCTGTCAATTATCTTGTGCTTTTTTGGGGCTGCGTTTTCCAGTTGCCAGCTATTCTAATGAGCTGAAAAATGCAGAAAACACAGCAGAAAAGCACATTGGGCACATAGCAGAAAAGCATGCGTGCTTCCATGAATGTGCCATTTTCTGGGGAGGCTGCGGGCTGCAATTTGCAGCGAGGGTGGCCCAAAAGCCTGGGCTTCTTCACACTGAGGATTCCAGCTCCCAGCTAACTAGTTGTAACTAACTGGACCAAAAATACAGCGAAGCCCCATGTGGTTTTTTTTTTAATCATTTCTAGAAATAATTAAAACAGATAACAATGTCGGTTTTCCACACATTTTTAGTTGCCAACCAGGTACAACTAGGCAGCTGGTGGTAGGTGGCAGCCCGAACCTGCCTAGTTGTATTTGACAGCAACCAAAAATACAGCGATGCCCAATGTTGTTTCTTTTTACATTTTTTCTAGAAATAAAAAAAAAAGGGTTCCATTGTGTTTTTGTTTACCAGCTATGTAAAACTAGGCAGCTAGGACTGGCTGACAGCTTGTACCTGCCTGTTTTACCTGTGCTGGTGACCAAAAATACAAGTGGAGCCCCACATCATCGGTGCAAAATTTCCGCTAAATGCACAACAAATATTCATTGTGTGAACAGTACTGTATGTTTGCTGAGTATTCTGGAGCTGATCTTGAGCTCTATGGTTAAAATTGTGGCAAAATACATTGAAAGAATGACATGCTGTAGATTTTTCCGCACAAAAATGTGCGCCATTTCCACTGCAGTAAAATCCGCAGCATGGGCGTAACACTTCTAATTTCCCATACAGGGAAGGTGCGGTACTCCAGAAGTGTAAAAAATATGTCGAAAAGAAAGTGAGAAAATCGCATCAAAAAATGCAGTCAATCTGCAGCGTCAGCACATAGGCTAAAATTCACATACCAGGCCAAAAACGTCACTTTTTCCCTTCTGAGCCCAAAATTTGTTTTCCCACCACATATGGAGTATCAGTGTACTCAAGAGAAATTGCCCAACATATTTCGGAGTCTGTTTTATCATGTTGCCTGTGTGAAAATTAAAAAAAAATCTTTTTTTTTTCCACAAAAATGTTCTTTTAGCCTCCATATTTTCATTTTCACAGCTCAACATTATAAAAATCTGCGAAGCACCAGGGAATTCAAGGTGCTCACCACACATCTGAATAAATTTCTTGTGGGTCTAGTTTCCAAAGTATGGTCACTCCACTGTTTAGGCACATCAGGGCCTCTCCAAACGGAACATGACACCCACAGACCAATAAGTTTGACTTTTTTTTTTTTTTTGCAGTAAGTGAATGTGGTCATTTAGGAGCGCTAAAGAGAAAAAGAGGCTGGCAATAGGTTTATTGTGGGGTCCACAGAAGCCACATAACTTCCCGGCGTGTATGATGACCGATCCCTATGACACAGGAAGTTATGCAGCACACAGCAGGCCAGCACTACCACATCCGTAGATTCCAGTTTCATATGCAAAGGCATATGAAACACGCGGAATCTATTGGCCATGATCCCGAATGCATTTTCAACCACACGGTGTGCCGGGATAGCCAGTAATTGAAAATGCGCTGCTAAGAAATAAGCGTTCTCTGGGGATATGGCCGTAGTAGGTGAGCCTGAAATGGGAAGGCTTCATCCCCCACAAACGCAAAGTGGAGATGACCGGTTGTCTCATCATTTGAGGGCAAGTTCAGCGCACCTCTCCTTAGGTCTTGGCCCAAGCAGCAGTGTTCAAACACACCACCATATAGCACGGCTGTTCATGCCAACGTCCACGTAGAGGAACTCATAGTGAGCATCCACCAGGGCCATGATGACAACGCTAAAATATCCCTTGTAATTAAAATACAAGGACCCCTAGTTGTGGGATTTTGTGATCCTCACATGCCTGCCATCCAAAGCACCGCCGCAGTTTGGAAATTGCCAGCGGTCCCCAAACCCTCTGGCAACATCCATCCATGCAGCGGGGGTTGTTGGAAACTGCATGTAGGATGGCAGCAGAGCACTCACAATGGCCTCACACATCTCGGGGATCATGCGACTCAACAGTGGCCGTGAGACAGCTGCAGTGTATTGCAGGTCTGTTCTCGAATGACCTGTTGCCAGGAACCTCAAAGTAACAGCCAAATGCTCCTCAGGTGGCATAGCTCGACTTATCAAAGTGTCCTGTCGGGTTATCAATGGCCTCATGCGTTCCAACAGGAATGTGAACGAGTCCTCTGACATACGGAGATAGTTCCGGAAATCATGCAGACTAATATCCTCCAGCTGATGCAGCAGGCGCATGTGACTCAGGTCAGGTCGTTGGCAAAGCCAATCCCAAGACCACACATGCCGTGGTCTGCGAGCCCACAATCTCGCAACTCTCTCCTCCAGCCACAAGTCTTCATCCACCAAGCCAAGAGCCACGATACGATCTCCATCAGGGTCCATGATGATCTCACGTGCTAACCCCTGCAAAAGGAGGAAAAATGCTTTCAGCTACAAGAAACCTTCTCAGCCTTCAAAATAAACAACTACCTCCTTCCCTATACATCTCCTACGCATTTAGCAACATCCCACCAGACTGTGCTGCTATGCCCACCCACATACATATTTGCCCCCATTCTATGGTCACAAAGAACATCACACTGGCTCACCACAACACCTGTTACCACTACACCCATGCCCCTCCTACCCAAGTATATGTGCCTCCTCAAAATTGTGATCTCATTACCACACCCTATATAGATGCTCATAAAGTATAACTACGACTACAAGGGCTACGAAAATACAAAGCTCATACACACACATAGATGCTTAGTCCCAAAGGATGAAAATAACATGCTAAACGTACCAGAGCCATGTGCTACTCACTAATTATCATCCCACGGAGCTGACAATCGCAGAGTCATTATTTCCAACACACATCCCTGTGGTGGTGCTAACGGCGGATCTTCACAGACAGACATTCCCAATCCACATGCCCCACTCCACATCTCATTATGGCCAGATGAATTCCATTCAGTGTGGTAAAGGGCAGTAGTATGTCGACACATTTGATATGTGCAACTCAAATAACCATAGAGCCCTCCTTGCTACATGATCCTGTATGGTGAAGGAAAAAGGGATTGTCAATGAGGAGGGGGTTTGTGTCAATGCAAGGCAGCCATCCCTTTTGCGCCACAAAATAGGCCAGGACTTGGGCGTCTGATAAAGTACACAATAACGATCCTTAGGGCAAAGAAGGATCAAACGCTATACACAGTCTTATCAACAATCGTGTGTGAACATCAGTACTTACCTAATGGCTCTGGGCAGCAAGCGTGCAGTAACACTGCCGTTAGCGGCTGTTATGTGGTAACCATCCAATCACAGAGCATCAGCGTCATCTAATTGGCGTAACCACCTGGCCGTTGCCACATGCGACTACTGATTAGACGCTTGGGCTGTTTTCTGATGGTCATGCTGTGTATAAAATTGTGGGCAGCTGCTCCGCTACCCATCCCCCTACTTCAATGTGCATTGTCCTAGCAGCATCTCATCAGCAGAACTCTGTTGGATTGACGGTAAGTCGTTGTATATGTTGTTGTGCTTCTTATGTATGCTAAATTATTGTCGCCTTTCCAAACATATTTAGCGTCGTGTATGGCCTTGTTCTGTGGAGCTTCATGTTGCGTCCTGTAGATGTGTGGTTTGCGATGCGTATGCATCGTTAACCACCTCCGTGTCCTGTTGCACACATAATTATCCTTTCCACCAAATGACATCACAATCTGTCCTATATCACTACATCGTTATAGAAATATTTGTAGAGGTCCTTCCTGGGTGTACATTTTTTGTGGGACGCCATGTGTCCCATTTCAACATGATTCAGATTTCAACATTAGCTTGCCTGCGACCAAAGCACATATGCCCCATGTCATGTGCAGCATGTCACATCTGTGTACACATATAAAGACCATTAATGCTTCTGCACACACAAGCTAACTACCAGACCTCCTGTGCTTGCTACTGCTGGACATGGATTGGCCACACATAGTAGGGTTTAATATGATATGGACAGGTATGTTTTTGGCAACAACAGTATGTTTTCTTTTTGCAGATGGCTACGAGTCCTGAGTTTGTGCACGACCAGGACCATGTACCAGGACCATGAATGCCTGTGGTGGGTGGCATCGCCAGACTATAAGAACAAGGCGGCGCGGGATGTGGCCAACCAGCACTTGATCGAGCTGGCCAACCAGCTCGACCCAAGTAAGAGCTGGACAGTGCGGATGGTTGTGGAGAAAATAAAGCACCAGTGCACCGTGTTTACCAAGGCCCACAATAAGTGGCTGGACGCTCGGTCCGGGGCTGGAGCTGAGGAGGAGCCTAAGCCACGTCTGTGGTAATATGACCTCCTCACCTTCACCCTGGACCAGGAGTCAACATGTCCAACACGGTGCGGCATGCACCGTCCACAACCATCCTCGGCCACATCCCAAGATCGTGGCCTGTCACAGGAGGTGCGTAATTGTGTTTTGCTACGTATGTACACACCTGGTTGGTTCCACTGATGTGTGGGTTACACCATTCTTTCTGTGTGTTCTTTTGTGTTTAGCCTCCTGGCTGTTAGGGCAGATTGGGTTGTCTTATTTTTGTGCACTTGCCATATCAAATTGGAGCATCAGGTGAGTACAGAGCACTGGTCTACTTGTTTCTTCCTCTCTGTTTCCAACCCTGCTATTGGTAAATTTGGTGTGTGGCATGCTCAGAAAGGCACAATGTAGTGTTGGGTGGTTGGTAGTGGAATTTTGTGTCAGTACATTGCTGCTTTGGTTAATTTGTCCTTGTTCTATGTTTGCTTTACAGGCCCCTAGGGAGTCCAGCTCCATTGCCGAGGACCCACCCGCTGGCCAGGCTACACCCTCTCCATCTTTGGTGGAGCCGGTGCCTGATCGTAGTGGTGGGGAGGCCTGCCCTGGGCTAAGCATGTTATTCTGGACAGAGAGCGGACCCCCACTTCGGCACATGGCCAGTGAGTGGCTGTGTAGAATGGAGCCGGAACAACATGCCATCGCCGAGAGGGCCATCATTCGGGTCCTGGAAGCTGGTGTAGATGGGGCACTCAGATGGGGTGTCTCCATTGCCACCCCAAAGAAGACACCCCCAGTGCCCCCTGCCCAACAACAACCCATGGCTAGAAGTCGCCGCAGTCAGGATCCTCCCATCCCGGATGACAACAAGAACACAGACGGCCCACCAATGTCTGGGAGTACGGGATGAGGGGGAGGAGCTATTGTCAGACTCACCAGAGGATGAAGGAGCAAGACGCTACTAGGCAATGCACAATATTGCCACAAGGACACTTCATTATGTTTTTGATTGATGCTGAACCAGTAATAATTATTTAAAGTTAAAATGTTGGTGAATAAACCATCCTTTTATTTCACCTTATTTACGTCCACATATGTGTCAGGTTCTGCAGTATGGTTGTGTGTGTAGTGTGTTGGGGGTGTCATGGTGATGTTTGTGTGCCAGAAGGAAAGGCCTCATGTCCACAAGAACATAGTTGGGTGATTGTAGCTGTCACGTGCCTATCCCTAGGTGACATGTGTGAGTATGGTGAGGTTAGGAGTCTTCTGTGGGCCACATAGGCGAGTCCGTTTCTGTGTGTGTTTGTTAAAGTGGGTGTGATCTTGGACAGAGTGTAGTAAAATAGGGTTACTTTGTGGTCCAATGGTACAGTATGGTGACGTCTTTGTCATGGCACACTTCACACCTACACAATTCATTAGGCATGTGTTGTGTTTTACAATGTAACCGCGGAAAGGTGTTCATGTGTGTGCAGTGACAAGGGATCACACAGTATAAATGTGTTAAATATAATTTATTTAGGGTTGGTTTTGTGTTAAAAGGAGTTGTTTCAGAGGAGTAGCAGGCAAACCATATTACCCACTTTCCCAATGTGGGATACTATAAGAAAATAGGCCAACAGGGCCTAAAGTACAAAGGTGCCAACATGGCAACAGGGAACAAAACAAAGGTCCCACATGGACAACTAGAAAATTGGCCATTGGCCACATTATTGTGGGCGATATATTGGCGTTGGGGCATGGCGGACTTAGCTTCCTGGAGGGCCTGGATATTGGCACCCAACCGGTCAAGATGTTGCTGCCCTTGTTGTTGTGCCCTCTCCATATGCTGCTGTGCCTCCCGGTGAGGCAGCAGCACAGTGACATGTGTAGGTGGGTGGGTGGTTGACGTCATTGTTGATAATTTAACTTACGCAGCACATCACCATCCGGTTTCCATGTTGTGGAGATGGGGAGTGGCTAACAGCCCAGCCTGCCGCGCAAGCTCTTTCACATTGACAAAGAAAGTGTGAAACAAAACAGCTGGACTCACATACTGCTGTTTTGGACACACACCAACATGGAGATTACAAAGCAAACACTTTGCAAACACTTACCACCAAACACAAATCAGCAGGCACAAGGTCAGGGCTGGCCAGAGAGCTGGAGATGCTTGGTGGGGAGGTTGCTCCTGGGCTAGATGTGTGTGGCCACAGGATGGGGCTTCTTGGTCCTAGGCCTCTAGGGCTGGCTGCAGCCAAGCCCTGTGTTCCTGGTGTTGAGGGAATTCCGGGGCCCTCCTGGACAGCTGAGGGTGGTGTCCCGGATGGTGAGGACTTCCTGGGCCCTCCCGAGAAGGGGGGGAAGAAGGGGTGGGTTAGGGGAGCGTTGGCCCTCCACAGACGGGGAGTCCTCCTCATCTGTAATATGAAACATGACAAGACACAGATTTTATCAAACAAACACAACATAGGGCATACATGTAGTGTGTGTGTATGAATGTCATTAGGGCATGAAGGCTAGCCTAAAAGGTTTGGGTGTGGCACTACCCTACGGTTAGGGCCCAGTTAGTTTTTGGGCATGACAACAACAACAGCGACCACATATTTGGGAGGTTAAAAACCCTTGGATTGCCATGGGATGAAAGTTTACACAAAACACAAGAGCAGACAGCAAGCATCTGCTGTTGCCACCAGGGGACAAAACACATGGCAGTCGGCTTGTAGTGACTTTTCCATATTGTTTGCAATGTGTTGGGAAATGCTGTGTGTGAGACTGCACACATATGTGCTGGCAGGTTTGATGTGGGGCTTCAAATACCCATGACTATGTTGGGTCAAACTTTGCTGTCATTACACACCTATGTTCGGGCACACACAGGTCAGGAAGCACTATAGCCGTCAGCATTATGACAACATATGAGTGTATTCTGCACCTTCATGTTGCAGTGTGACCAACATGCAGATGCACATTGGTGACAGCTTCACATGCTGGTTTATGTCGCACTGTGCCATGGCACAATACAACTTACTGTTGGGTTATGTTTTGAGTATGATGATTTGCATGTGTGTTTTAGTAATTGCCACATACTCACCACGCAGCCTGCCAATGTCGGGCACGAATCTCTACAGTCCTCCCTGGGGACTTGTGTTTCAGGTCCACCACCTTCTTAATAATTTGCTTGTGGGTCCTCTCCACACCCACTTTCTGAAGTAGGGCCCACTGAATCCTCATCAGGATGTGCTGCTTGTGCAGCCGTGGGTGGCGGTGCCACTGGTGGTACCAGTAGTCATGTCGGTCACACAGGCCTATGAGGATGAGGAGTTCTGCCATCCCCCATGTGGCAGCGCGCTGTGCCATGATTCTAGTATTATGTGATGGGGAGGGTCAGGCACCTGGCAGGCAGAGATTAACAAACAGAAATGTGATAACGTCACCACGCACAATGGCACTGCCAAACAAGGTTGAGAGCGCTAACAAGTTAGCCGTCCGCTGAGTTGGAGCACTATAATGTGTACCCATCAGCGTCACCAAAAAACACACACGTAGGGTTCGTAGTGGGTGGCCCGTGGCACACATTTACGATGTGTGGGCCAACATCTGAGGTGCCATGTGGCACTATTCTGGACCCAGCGCAGATTAATACACAGGACCACATAGCTTGCGCTCTTCAATGGCACGCGTTAATGCACTGTGCTTGCGTACGGTGTGTAGCAGAAGATGTGTGTGGTGCTGAACGGACAGCTCTTCAAATATGGCGCGGTGTCAAGTGACAGCCAATGGGAACACAGTAGCTCACACCAATCATTTCTGATGGGGTGCGGACTACAGCACGCTATGGCACGCCTACGGGAAATCATAGGCGACGCTCTTTCCATCACTATCGTCCGATCACATGCCACAACATGTACATATCGCCTCCAGGATTGCGGCTGATTTCTGAGCAGTGCTCAGAAATCAGGTGACGGGCAAGAGGCGATTTATCGCTGCGAAATCCCCCAAACACAAGCCGCCACCGTGAGGCAATTTCACGGCGATTGCTCCCGGGCGACATATCGCCTCATAGATTGCCAGGTGAGATTGCGGCGTGTGACGGTACCATAACGTCCCTATACAGTTTTCGCAACTGTCGCCGCCAGGATACCTTTTCCCTGACTGTCTGTGGACTACCACTACACAGGGATCAGAGCGGGTGATCACTAGTCAACCTGGCTAGTAACTAAAGAAACACACAAGGAAAACAAACAAAGAGGGAAGAGATACACTTAGCTTGAGCAAATCCAAGCAGCAAACTAACAGACACCAGGAAACACTGCTTTGAGCTAGAATGCAACCAGGAACACCTGAAACGGCTATCAACAGAAGTGCATCCTGGGAGTCGAGGGAAATATATAGGCAGCTCAAGGTAAGGAATCAGCTGGGTCCTA
Organism: Allobates femoralis; assembly: GCA_033576535.1. Classification (NCBI taxonomy): domain Eukaryota; kingdom Metazoa; phylum Chordata; class Amphibia; order Anura; family Aromobatidae; genus Allobates; species Allobates femoralis. Next base: position 120,991,719 of record JARQOC010000011.1, read on the forward strand.
GTGACCTCCACCTTTAACTAAAAGGGGAAAGCTTCTTAAAGCGACAGAGACATTTTCTTAGTATTTTGACTGTTTGGCCAAACGCTGGGACCTTCTGCAAGTGGCCTCTACATCTCATCCGTGCCTCCTGACATCAATATCTTCATCTCCTAACTGTTGTAGCCCATCAACTCTTCCTCCTTGTCCTCCATTGGGATCCTTGGCTCCTGCACCCTCACTAATAGTTTGTCTGGTACCATGAGCCCCTTTAGACTGCTGTACTCCACCCTCCCATGCCACTCGCCTCTGCAGTGACAGTCCAGACCTGAGAGATATCTCCTATGCTTTCTCCTCTTCTTCTTCGGACCACCACCTCCTCACGCAGACTATTCAGTGTGTGTTCCAGCATGTAGCTAACCTGAATAGTGATGCTAATGACAGCATCATCAGTGCTAACCATCTTAATAGCTATTTCAAAACTGTGCAGAACGGCATGCAAATCACATGTGTGAGGTTTCCAAGGTGTAGGGTCTAGGTTCAGCTCCATGCTCCAGGTTCAGTAGAGACAGCTGTTGCTCAAACTCAGCCTTTTTAGCTGTCCACAACCCTGACGGCATTCTCCTATGCATTTTAACTTTAACACTGCCTGATTGCCGTGAGCCCTGCTGCGCAGTATGGCTGTAGGCGGGATTCTCTCTGCAGAACTTGTGTCACATTAAGAGAGGTTGAGGGCGCAGGTGGAGGCTCAAGAGGAGGTTGAGAAGGCAGAAGCAGTGAATGAAGTGTTTGATACAGATGTTTTTCCCAAACATATTGGGGATTCAAGACTTGGGTACCAGCCCCTTTCCCTGCCTGCCTCCGCAGCCACCAGAGTCACCCAGTGCCCAGATAGCGAGATGTAAAGCCCATGGTCATGCTTGCTCATCCAGATGTCAGTGGTGAAATTCACCTTGTCAGACAGAGCTTTTCAGGGAACGAGTGTTGTTGTCTGCGACATGCTGGTGTAGCGCAGGCACAGCTTTTTTTTAAATTCTTTATTTTGAATTTTAAACATACTGAAAGTGTAAGCTCATAAAGAAACAGATTATGGAGAATGCAGTCTTCCAGTAGAGCATAGTTATAAGTGTGAGTATGAGCAATCAACAGAGGGAATATAAACAGGAAACCGTAAGAAACAAATATAAAAGAAAAGAACAAAGGACAGGTGTATCCAAAAAATTATAATCAACGTATACCTTGTGGATGCATAGTTAGCTGTGAATAAAAGGATAATATAAGCATACAGATCATCCACAAGAGGATGTTATGGCTAAATCCCAGAGTCAAATGAGCAATATGGAGGGAGCATTTAATGGACCGTGCCCAGGGCCGTATTTGGAGTTCCTGCTGCCCTAGGCACTGTCAGCGGTCGCCCCCCCCCCCGTCACGGCTCCTCCACCCATTGCAGCCCCTCCCCTGTCATGTTCTCATCCTCCCCCATCATGGCCCTCCTCCCCCATGTGGCCCCTCCCCCATCACGACAATCTTCCCCCTAGTCGCAGCCATCCCCCCAAGCTTCATGCAGCTTCCCCCCCCACATTTCATCATGTAGTACATATAAAAGTTTTGTCCAACCACATTACAGAGACATACTGATAGGATGTTTACATTGTGACCCCAATGAGGACAGTGTTGATGATGTATGTAAAGTGCTGTGGAGAGCATAGTGTAATATAAGTGCAAAAAATATTATTCTTATACTATGTCACAATTCCAGGATCTGAGGATCTTCTATTTTGAGGTCAGGGGCTCTCTGATGGCATGTTGCTGCCTGTCTCGCTGTCTTCCTCTTTTGACACTGCAGTGCAGTGGACAAGAGAGCATTAACTGGTTAATAACAAGAAGTATGGAGTGTGTACTGAGCCATAAACCCTCCACATGTCCAGCAGACATTTAGGATTACTATATGGATTTTATTATTAGGGTGCGGACTGACTGGCGTGAAACTCGGACAAGTGCAATGCGTCATTTAACCGTATTGCAGTCGGACCAATGTTATGCAATGCCTGAGAGCACATTGACGAGTGTCGGACGCTTTTTTCAGCCAGATTCAGGATGAGAAAAAAGTCACAACATGCTGCGACAGTCTGCGATTCATGCACGAGACTCAATAATTCAAGTCTACGGGTCTGACAAAATCACGGACCACACACTGACAGCACACGGACCATCCAAGAGGCATCAGTTTTTTTCACGGATACATTATCATTCTGTAACTGAGAACACTGTAAAATGTTCCTGTAAATGATTATACAGTAATAGCTGCTGAGGAAAGAACAGATTGCACACGGATGTGATCTGAGAGAAATGTCAGACACTTGCACAGCAGTTGGATGCCAAATGGACCAAAAAGCCAATGACACTCATCCGACTTTCCTGGATAAGAAACGGACTGATTTTAAGGCGGCGAGAGACAGTGTACCACACACAGTGTACCCTACCGCTCTGTGCTGTGCACAGACAGTGTACCACCATGTCCTCAGCTCCATACTGTGCACAGTGTACCACCATGTCCTCAGCTCCTTGCTGTGCACAGACAGTGTAGCACCATGTCCTCAGCTCTGTGCTGTGCACAGACAGTGTACCACCATGTCCTCAGCTCCGTACTGTGCACAGTGTACCACCTTGTCCTCAGCTCCGTGCTGTGCACAGACAGTGTAGCACCATGTCCTCAGCTCTGTGCTATGCAGACAGTGTACCACCATGTCCTCAGCTCCATGCTGTGCACAGTGTACCACCATGTCCCCAGCTCCGTGCTGTGCACAGTGTACCACCATGTCCTCAGCTCCGTGCTGTACACAGTGTACCACCATGTCCTCAGCTCCGTGCTGTGCACAGTGTACCACCATGTCCTCAGCTCCCTGCTGTGCACAGATAGTGTACCACCATGTCCTCAGCCTCCTGCTGTGCACAGACAGTGTACCACCATGTCCCCAGCTCAGTGCTGTGCACAGTGTACCACCATGTCCTCAGCTCCCTGCTGTGCACAGACAGTGTACCACCATATCCTCAGCTTCGTGCTGTGCACAGTGTACCACCATGTCCTCTGCTCCGTTGCTGTGTACAGACAGTGTACCGCCATGTCCTCTGCTCCGTTGCTGTGTACAGACAGTGTACCGCGATGTCCCCAGTTCCGTGCTGTGCACAGTGTACCACCATGTACCCAGCTTCGTGCTATGCACAGACAGTATACCACCATGTCCCTAGCTTCGTGCTGTGCACAGACAGTGTACCACCATAAGAAATTGTAGAGACGATCCAGTGGCATGCTTCATATTCCTTTTATTGTGCAATCATAAAATCATCACAGCGCACAGGGGGTGCCGCTGGACTGTTTCGGAGGAACTAGCCTCCTTAATCATCAGCAACGGGAGTTCATTTTTTAAAAATTGTATATATGTCTGTATTTTCATTTTGAATGTTGCTGATGATTAAGGAGGCTATTCCTCCGAAACGCGTCCTGCGGCACCCCCGTGATGATTTTATGCCACTGGATCGTCTCTACAATTTCTTATGACTATAGAGGTGGACGCCAACCACTAGATCCAATGGAGGAGCCTTGTGAGTATATTGGCTGCAGGTCTCCCCTCCCCCCTTCCTGCAATCAGTGTACCACCATGTCCTCAGCTCTGTGCTGTGCACAGACAGTGTACCACACATATCCGCAGCTCCGTGCTGTGCACAGTGTACCACCATGTCCCAGCTCCGTGCTGTGCACAGTGTACCCCATGTCCTCAGCTCTGTGCTGTGCAGTGTACCACCATCTCCCCAGCTCTGTGCTGGCACAGACAGTGTACGGTACAGTGTCTGTGCACAGCACGGAGCTGAGGACATGGTGGTACACTGTCTGTGCACAGCACAAAGCTGAGGACATGGTGGTACACTGTCTGTGCACGCACAGAACTGGGGACATGGTGGTACACTGTCTGTCCACAGTGCGGAGCTGAGGACATGGTGGCACACTGTGCACAGCCCGAAGCTAGGGAGATGGTGGTACACTGTCTGTGCACAGCACAGAGCTGAGGACATCCCAGGAGAGACAGATAGGCCACCACTGAGACGGGACAACAGTGGGCTCACCCGGGAGAACTACAACTCCCAGCACCCAACACACTGACCAGAAACCATACAGTAACCCCTTGGACAGGCAGGAGAACTACAACTCCTAGCATGCCACACCCTGCCAACACAGGAAGGTGGCGGCAGCTGCATGGAGGCAAACACACAGTACAGCCGCCATTATCACCACACACAGTGCCAGCCACAGCCCCAGTCCTCCTGCACCCCTGTCCTCCTCTCCTCTGTCCCACTGCACCCCCGTCCTCCTCTGTCCTGTCCCTCCTGCTGCTCCTCTGTCCTCCTGCACCCCCATCCTCCTCTCCTCTGTCCCTTCTGCACCCCCATCCTCCTCCTGCACCCCTGTCCTTCTCTGCTCTGTCCCTCCTGCACCCCCGTCCACCTCTCCTCTGTCCCTCCTGCTGCTCCTCTGTCCTCCTGCACTCCCATCCTCCTCTTGCACCCCGTCCTCCTCTACTCTCCTCTGTCCCTTCTGCTGCTCCTCTCTCCTCCTGCACCCCCATCCTCCTTTTTTCACCCTCGTCCTCCTCTCCCCTGTCCCTCCTGCACCCCAGTCCTCCTCTCCTCATTCCCTCCTGCTTCTCCTCTGTACTCCTGCACCCCCATCCTTATTCCCCCCCCTCCTTGCACCCCTCCCTTCCTCACTCTCCTCTGCCCCTCCTTGTTGCTCCTCTATCCTCCTGCACCCCTGTCCTCTTCCTCTGTCCTTCCTGCACCCCCGTCCTCCTCTCCTCTGTCCTCCTGCTGCTCCTCTGTTCTCCTGCACCCCCGTCCTCTCCTCTGTCCCTCCTGCACCCCATCCTCCTCCTGCAGCCCTTCCTTCCTGCTCTGTCCCTCCTGCACCCCGTCCTCCTCTCCTCTGTCCCTCCTGCTTCTCCTCTGTCCTCCTGCACCCCCATTCTCCTCTCCCCTGTCCCTCCTGCACCCCTGTCCTCCTCTCCTCTGTCCCTTCCGCTGCTCCTCTCTCCTCCTGCACCCCCATCTCCTCTCCCCTGTCCCTCCTGCACCCCGTCCTCCTCTCCTCTGTCCCTCCTGCTTCTCCTCTGTACTCCTGCACCCCATCCTCCTCTTGCACCCCCGTCCTCCTTTCCTATGTCTTTTCTGCACCCCGTCCTCCTCTCCTCCTCTCCTCTGTCCCTCCTGCTTCTCCTCTGTCCTCCTGCACCCCCATCCTCCTCTTGCACCCCTGTCCTCCTCTCCTCTGTCCCTCCTGCTGCTCCTTTCTCCTCCTGCACGCCTGTCCTCCTCTCCTCTGTCCCTCCTGCTGCTCCTATATTCTCCTGCACGCCCGTCCTCCTCTCCTCTGTCCCTCCTGCTGCTCCTCTGTCCTCCTGCACCCCCATCCTCTTTTTGCACCTCCGTCCTCCTCTCCTCTGTCCCTCCTGCACCCGGGTCCTCCTCTCCTCTGTCCCTCCTGCTGCTCCTCTGTCCTCCTGCACCCCAGTCCTCCTCTCCTCTGTCCCTCCTGCTGCTCCTTTCTCCTCCTGCACCCCCGTCCTCCTCTCCTCTGTCCCTCCTGCTGCTCCTCTATTCTTCCTCACCCCCGTCCTCCTCTCCTCTGTCCCTCCTGTTGCTCCTCTGTCCTCCTGCACCCCCATCCTCCTCTCCTCTATCCCTCATGCACCCGGTCCTCCTCTCCTCTGTCCCTCCTGCTGCTCCTCTGTCCTCCTGCACCCCAGTCCTCCTCTCCTCTGTCCCTCTGCTGCTCTTGTTCTCCTGCACCCATCCTCCTTGACCCGTCCTCTCTGTCCCTCCTGCACCCGTCCTCCTCTCCTCTGTCCCTCCTGCTGCTCCCTGTCCCCGCACCCCGTCCTCCTCTCCTCTGTCCCTCCTGCTGCTCCTCGTTCTCTGCACCCCATTTTCCTCTGCACCCGTCTCCTCTCCTCTGTCCCTCCTGCACCGGCCTCCTCCTCTGTCCCTCCTGCTGCTCCTCTGTCCTCTGCACCCAGTCTCCTCTATCTGTCCCTCCTGCTGCTCCTCTGTCCTCCTGCACCCCCATCCTCCTCTTGCACCCCCGTCCTCCTCTACTCTGTCCCTCCTGCACCTCGGTGCTCCTCTCCTCTGTCCTCCTGCTGCTCCTCTGTCCTCCTGCACCCCAGTCCTCCTCTCATCTGTCCTCCTGCTGTCTCTGTCTCCAGCCCCAGTCCTCCTCTCATCTGTCCCTCCTGCTGCTCCACGTCCTCCTCTCCTCTGTCCCTCCTGCTCCTCTTATCCTCTATCCCCTGAGTGAGTACAGATCCCCCTGGTGTGGACAGATCCCCTGGTGTGGACAGATCCCCGGTGTGGACAGATCCCCTGCTGTTTGTAGCCCCACCTCCTCCCCAGTGTTCCCGCCCCCTCCATGGTGTCCGAGCCTCACGTGTTTGCACCGTCTCCTCCACATTGTGGGTGCTGAGGATCAGGGGGAACTTCCGGCACAACAGGGCGAGCAGTGGCAGCTCGGGGCTGGGCAGGCAGGGAAAGATCTCCAGCAGGATGTCCGGCGGTAGCTGCAGTGGAGTGCGGGGTCCCCGGGGCGCCAGTTGTGACTCCACCCGCTGCACCTCCGCCATCTCCCCATCCCCAAATCCATCTCACTGCCACCATGGGACAGGAAGGAATAGAGCTGTACGGAACCCGGAAGTACGGGTTCCGTACAGCTTTCAGCGGCTTCCTGCCTGACCCGGTGATAGCAGCGCTCTTACAGTCAGGGCACATGCGGGCAGCAATGCAATGCCGCTGCTGCGCTCTGCAACGGCGGTGACACCCCCCCTCCCGCACAAAGACTCCGGTTTTCATATTGAGTCTCGGGAGGGGAGGGAAGTAAAAAAAAAAAAAATTTTTAAAACCCTCTCTCCTGGCACCGCCCCCTGCGATCTGCCGCCCTAGGCACCAGCCCAAAGTGCCTAACTGTAAATATGGCCCTAACCGTGCCATCTGGGGGGCCTAACCCTCGAGGGCACTCGACCACCGCAGCATCCATGAGAAAGCTAATGTCAAAGCATTCATGAGAGAAGGTCTCCCAACTTGAAAGTTCCTCCAGTATGTAGATTTCTTTTGAGTTTGTCTAACCCTTCCCTTAAAGTTGGTTGTGTTTGTTGTTTCCATTTTAAGGCGATTAGGTGTTTCGTCGCTTCCACCATCAATGGGCCTAGGTTGTGATTTTTGGGTTTGAAATTAGAGGTTGGGAAGGACAAAAATACTTCTGGGGCTGTAAAGGCCAATGCAATTACACACAGGGCTTACAAGTTATGCATTAACTTGAGACCAGAAAAGTTGAAGTTTCTGACAGGACCAGAATATGTGGGTTAGGCTGGAATCACACTGTCTGTGTGATATGTGAGTCTCTCGGACGTGTGTCGAATCATTAACCCTGAACAGCCTCCCCCTCTTTCTCTGCCTTCCCCTCTGCATAGAAATACAAGCAGCTAATGCTCCTTCCTGACAAGGAGGTCGTTCCAGGTGACTGATCCAAGACTCGTTCGAACTGCCTCGCATGTCACACAGACCGTGTAATTCCAGCCTTAAGGTGCCTCTCAATATCCCACATCTCCAACTCAGAGGGGAACTCTAATAGGCTCAGAGGAAAGAGCTTATCCGGTTGTAATACCACCTTGAGGAAAATTTTATAGGCAGTTTCCTGGACTAGGATGCATATAGAGGAGCTGTGTGATTTGGAGCATACCAAGTGTTTTTCCTGTGTAGATAGAGTGGTATTAAGTTCTAATTCCCAAGAATGCAAAAATAGGGGTGTGCTATTTGATTTAGAATTAAGGTGATTAATGTGAATTTTCAATATGAGTTTCGGGATGGGTGGACGTACTTTCATTGTATTTCCAACCACTGAGTGGGTGGAGTAGTCCATTTTTTTATTTGCGTCATGAAGTGCGACACATGCAATTGTTGGAGACAATTGATTGGGCGTTTTGTGGCTTCTAGGGGCCTCAACTTTGTGCATAGAATTTTGTCAGTCAGTAGATGGGAAATTGGTTTGTTCGGGAGAGAAGTCCAGAGCCCATAAGGGTCTTCAAAATCTGCATTAAAAATATATGGGATAATACCTGATGGTATTTTATCCAAGAAGCAACACGCAGGTGGGCGGTTTGGGATCAGCAAGTGTTTAACTAATAAAGGCATAGAGAGGATCTCATCAAAGCTAACTGTCAGAAGGAGGTATGCTGTCCAAATACGTTTTTCACCTTGCTACCTACAAATTGCATCTCGATATGTGCTTGAATACCCTCGTATGCTAGGTAAGTTTTAGCCATCTGGCTAGGTGTTATTTCCTGATAGTAGGAGAGTAAATCTGGGAGACTTAAGCCACAAGCATGTTTCGTGAGGGTCAGGACCTTAAAGGGAAGCTTTTTTTTATATTTCCAAAGGAATTTAGCAATGATTTGATTAAGGGAATGGAAAAAGGAAGTAGCGAGAAAGATCGGGACCATATTCATGAGAAAAAAGAGATTTTGGGGAGAATATATGATTTCATAACGTTAACTCTACCTAACCATGATAGAAAAGGAAGGTCAAAGGATTTAGGAGGTTCTTAATTTTTTCTAATAGGGGAATCAAGTTATGTTGGAAGAGGGAATTTGGATCGTCAGTGATGTGTATACTTAAATACTTGATTTTCCCACTGGGCCATTTGAAAGGGGTAGACACTTTGAGAGTAAGAATGTCCTCCGTGGCAGCTGAAATGTTAAGGGCTTCGGACTTATCGAAGTTAATCTTAAAATTGAAGAGCTCTTCAAATAGGGAAAAGATATCCATCAACTTTGGGAAGGCTGTCCTCGAGTTAGAGATCATTAGCAAGAGATCACTGCAAAAGCGGTAGCTTTCTATTTCAGCCAATGAACTCTAATCCCCTTGATTTCGCTATTTTGCTTAATAGCTTGGATCATAGTCTCCATTACCATGACAAACAGGAATGGGGAGAAAGGGCATCCCTGTCTGGTACCATTACAGATCTTAAAGGACTCAGACAGACTCCCATTCACCCTGACCTTGGCTGTGGGGTAGGCGTACAATGACATTATAGCTTCGATGAATGGGGGGGAGGGCACATTTCTGTAAAACACATCAAATAGTGCCAACTGATGCGGCCAAAAGCTCTCTCTGCATCAGTTGAGAGAACAGTGAGGGCCTGATGTGTATGTTTTGCGTATGAGATGGCCTGCAGAACTCTAGTATAAAGTTATCTCTACCCTCCCTGCCCCGCACATACCCAGCCTTGTCAGGATGAATTAGATCTGCTAATACCATATTTATTCTAGAGGCTAAAATTTTTAAACCACCCCAACCACCACAGTTTGCATTCAGCAGATAGATGGGGCGGTAATTGCTGGAAAGGGAAGCATCTTTCCCCTCCTTTGGAATAATGGTGATGTAGGCTTCTAGAGATTGTGGCGGAGGGACCGTACCTGATGGGAAAGAATTGAAGACCTCTACCAGATGAGGGATAAAACTATCAGCAAATTTATAGTATATAATTGGAAAAGTGTCTGGGCCGGGGGGTATTTCTGTTCAGAATTGCCGTCAGTGTATCCCTCACTTCTTGAGCTGTGATTTTACTCAGAAGTATCGCTTGTCTCAAGGGGTAATCTCAGGCATGGAAAGTGAGGCAAGGAAGTTATGAATATTCTTAGTAGCATTAGTGGGATCTTTCGTGGAATTGGGTGGTTCCAGTTATACAAGGAGTGAAAATAGTGTCTAAAGGTTGCCGCTATGTCCTTCGACTCTCCCACCCTGACGTCACCCTCCATATCGGATCTGCCGAATAAAGTGTTTTTCTCTTTGTTTCTTCAACATTTGGGAGGTAAATTTACTTCCTTAGCTGCCATGCATAAAAGTTATTTGTTTGCAGCTGGTAAATATTTTAGCAGAGGTTAGGTTAAGCAGATCCTTAAGTTTGCAACGCAGGGTGGTCAAGTCTGCAAGGACGGAGCCAGAGCTCTTTCTCTTATGGATTCTTTCCATCGCGCTAATTTGATGCAAGAGGGAAGAAATCTCTTTGTCTCTTTGTTGCTTAACATGAGAGCCTTATGCTATCAATTCCCCCCTAAGGACCGCCTTATGGGTTTCCCGAATGAGAGTGGTAACCCTTTCATCCGTTATATTTTCTCTGAATAATCTGGTAATAGAAAAATTCAATTGAGACAAAGGTTAGCCTAGAATAATTTTAAGAGTCCTGAAGTGGCATACAGTGAGTACGGAAAGTATTCAGACCCCTTTACATTTTTTACTCTTTGTTTCATTGCAGCCATTTGGTAAATTCAAAAAAGTTAATTTTTTTGTCATTAATGTACAATCTGCACCCCATCTTGACTTAAACCCCCCCCCCCCAGAAATGTAGAATTTTTTGCAAATTTATTAAAAAAGAAAAACTGAAATATCACATGGTTATAAGTATTCAAAGCCTTTGCTCCGTATTAATTAGAAACACTCTTTTGAGCTAGTACAGCCATGAGTCTTCTTGGGAATGGAGTTGGGGATCCTCTGCCATTCTTCCTTGCAAATCCTCTCCAGTTTCATCAGGTTGGATTGTGAACGTTGGTGGACAGCCATTTTCAGGTCTCTCCAGAGATGCTCAATTGGGTTTAGGTCAGGGCTCTGGCTGGGCCAGTCAAGAATGGTCACAGAGTTGTTCTGAAGCCGCTCCTTTGTTATTTTAGCTGTGTGCTTAGGGTCATTGACATGTTGGAAGATGAACCTTCAGTCAAGTCTGAGGTCCAGAGCACTCTGGAAGAGGTTTTCATCCAGGATATCTCTATACTTGGCCGCATTCATATTTTCTTCAATTGCAACCAGTTGTCCTGTCCCTCCACCCCCATAGCATGATGCTGCCACCACCATGTTTCATTGTTGGGATTTTATTTGGCAGGTGATGAGCAGTGCCTGGTTTTCTCCACACATACTGCTTAGACTTATCACCAAAAGGTTCAATTTTGTCTTATTAGACCAGAGTCTCTTATTTCTCATAGTCTGGGAGTCCTTCATGTGTTTTTGCAAACTCTATTTGGGCTTTCATATGTCTTGCACTGAGGAGAGGCTTCCATCAAGCCATTCTGCCATAAAGGCCTCACTGGTGGAGGACTGCAGTGATAGTTGACTTTGTGGAACTTTCTCCCATCTCCCTACTGCATCTCTGGAGCTCAGCCACATTGATCTTGAGGTTCTTCTATACCTCTCTCACCAAGGCTCTTCTCACACGATTGCTTAGTTTGGCTGGACGGCCAGGTCTAGGAAGATTTTTGGTGACCCTTTCATTTAAGGATTATGGAGGCCACTGTGCTTTTAGGAACTTTGAGTATTGCAGAAATTCTTTTGTAACCTTGGGCAGATCTGTGCCTTTCCACAATCTTGTCTCTGATCTCCTTGGGCAGTTCCTTTGACCTCATGATTCTCATTAGGTCTGACATGCACTGTGAGCTGTGAGGTCTTGCATAGACAGTTGTGTGCCTTTCCAAATCAAGTCCTATCAGTTTAATTAAATACAGCTGTTCTCCAAAGAAGGAGTAGAACCATCTCAAGGAGGATCACAAGGTAATGGACAGCGTGTGACTTAAATATGAGTGTTTGAGCAAAGGGTCTGAATACTTATGACCATGTGATATTTCAGATTTTCCTTTTTAATAAATTTGCACAAATATCTACATTTCAGTTTTTTTCTCAGTCAAGATGGGGTGCAGAGTGTACTTTAATGAGAAAAAAATGAACTTTTTTGAATTTACCAAATGGCTGCAATGAAACAAAAGTGAAAAATGTAAAGAGGTCTGAATAAATATGTGTTATAGGAAGGAAATCATCAAATATATTTGTAATCCAAAATGTAGTCCACATTGTAATCCAGGTTTTAATCTGTGTTGTAATCCATGTTATAATCCAAATTGTAATCCAGGAGAGGATCCATTCCAGTTTTAGGCTTATTTTTGGTTAGCCATGTATCCTTTGTGTTCAGGAGATGAAAGATGAGAAGATTGAAACTTGTTGTGTTAATATCTCTTTTAGTGAAGAGACAAAGAAAATATTGAAACTTGTTGTGTTAATATCCCTTTTGGTGAAGAGACAAAGGTCTTTGGACTGACGAGAAGGTATCCATTATACATTTATAGCTGTTTCAGTAAATCAGATCCTTCTTCAGGAATTGAAATGGTGAATGTTTTGATCCCTTGGCATACCTGAAGAAGTGATGACTGTTTCCATTGATATCTAATTTCTGCTTTCAGGAGTAGGGCAGCACGGTGGCTCAAGTGGTTAGCACTGTAGCCTTTTCAGCGCTGGGGTCTTGAGGTCCTGGGTTCAATTCCCACTAAGGACAACATCTGCAAGGAGTTTGTATGTTCTCCCCGTGTTTGCGTGGGTTTCCTCTGGGCACTCCGGTTTCCTCCCACATTGTAAAGACATACTGATAGGATGTTTAGATTGTGAGCTCCCAAGCAAGACAGCATTACTCATGTATGTATAGTGCTATGGAATCAATAGTGCTATATAAATTAATAAATATTATATTATAATATTATAATTCTAGTGATATTCTTAAATTAATTTTTAGCTTGTCTGGTGGCTTTAGACAGATCTTTGAACAAAAGAAAGAAAAGAATGGAACTTTAAGGGGCTGGCAGGTTTTTTGTGTCTCATGCCAATAGTTTGTTCGTAAGGCTGGTTTTACATCGCATATTTTTTACATCGCCTATATTTTGTAGGACCCCACGGACAGAAACGGATCCGATTTAGCCCCATGTTATCCTATGGGCCACGGATCTCATCTGATTTGGCCTTATTGCCATCTGATTTTTGTAGGATCCGACTCGGTCCGATTTTTTGCTGTACCCAAAATCAGAGACTGCTCGGATTTTGGGACTGAATCGGATCCGACATGATCCGTGGCCCATAACATGGGGGCCTATGGAGCACAAGTCCGAGAAAACATCGGATGGTTTCTCGGACCCGATTTTAGTGTACTGAGCATGCTCAGTACATTAAAATCACTCCTAACCATCTAATTTCACTTCCGCAATGTATATATACATTGTGGAAGTGACATTTAAGTGAAAACAGGGGTTAAAAATAAAAAAAATAAATTCTCAACTGTCCTGCAATCCACCGCCGCCGGCATTTCGGGATGAACAGGACCTAGCATGACGTCACAGTCACATGACCGGTTACCGCGGTAACCGGTCATGTAAGCGATGACGCTGAGCGGGTGGCCCCGCCCAGCCAGGTCCTTTCAGCATCCGGAGCTAGATACACATCGGGGGATCGCAGGACAGGTGAGGATCAATTTTTATTTTTTATTTTTAACCCCTGCTTTCACTTAAATTTCACTTCCGCAATGTATAAATACATTGTGGAAGTGAAATTGCCCCGCACAGCTCATTCTGTGTCCGGATCCATGATAATCACGGGCCCGGACACAAAAATAGGTCACTCCCTGTGGTGTACGTTCCTGTCCGTGGGGTCCTACAAAAAGTAGGATCCCACGGACAGGAAAAAATATGCAATGTGAAACCAGCCTAACTTGAAACTCTTTGAATGTCACTAATGTCCCTTGGGATTTTTATCTGATAAGTAGTGTGATTTTGGAATTCTTCATATACTAGATATAATTTTCCCTTCAGGGAGGTCTGAGATAAGTTGAGTTGTCATTTTTAAGACATATTATAGATTGGAGGACAATTTGAGTAGGTTGCAGTTAAAACCAAATTTTATAATACAAATCTCAAAACTATGTGACAAAGGTTCAGATAAGAAAGGGGATTCCCCGTAAAACAGAGATAAAACAAGGACAAAGCTGTTTACATACAACTCTCTTTATTCCAATCAAATTCAAATAATGGTGAGAGAAGAGGATTTCTGCACATCAAATTGTATAGGATTATTGCACTTCTATTAATATCAAATGGCACAATACACTGCTATAAGTTATAAATACGTATGGGAAATATCTACTATATAATTGTCTAAGGGTTTTTTGAGTCTGTTTGTCGCCGAAATCGCGCACCACACAGAGGCAGCTCATTGGTCAGAGTATGCAAATAGCGTGTGCTGAGCATTCGAATTTCGCGCCAATTTTCAGCCTGGCAGAAGCAGTGCAGGTATACACAGTCCAGCAAACGGTGGACCCAGCACGCGCGAGCCAGCCGGGAGACGACTGAGTATAGTGTATTTGAAATATGGCGCCATAGCACGCACCGCTATTATGATTGGTCGGCGGTGAACGCGGGCGGCCAATCAGCATAGCGGCGCTCACTACGGCGGCATGTGTAAAATCCACCCATGACTTCAGATTTTACACATGTCACCGTGGTGAGCGCAGCTATGCTGATTGGCCGCCCGCGTTCAGCGCCGACCAATCAGAATAGCCGCGCGCGCCATATTTCAAATACACTATACTAAGTGTATTTGAAATATGGCACCATGGCACGCGCCGCTATTCTGATTGGTCGGCGCTGAACGCTGGCGGCCAATCAGCATAGCGGCGCTTGCTACGGCGCCATGTGTAAAATCCACCCATGACTTCAGATTTTACAAATGGCGCAGTGGCGGCGCCGCTATACTGATTGGCCACCTGCGTTCAGCGCCGACCAATCAGAATAGCGGCGCGCGCCATGGTGCTATATTTGAAATACACTGAGTATAGTGTATTTGAAATATGGCGCCATGGCGCGTGCCGCTATTCTGATTGGTCACCACGTTCACCGCCGACCAATCAGAATAGCGGCGCCCTCCATGGCGCCATATTTCATATATATATATATGTAGTTCACTCACGTTGACTTAACAAGTTCTGTCAGTCACAGTATGTCAACTACATACATATTCTAGAATACCCGATGCATTAGAATCGGGCCACCATCTAGTCACATATAAACTTCAACATCTAATCCATAACTATGGAAGTGCTGCAGTGTCCTCCTTGTACAATCATATCATAACCTCCATACTACAATACCTTATACTGCCTCCATCCCCATAATTATGTAAAAACAGCATTGCTGGTAACCTTATACAAAGTGGCTCTCAGGCCCTTAGGTGGCAAGAGCCCCCAGGAGAAACTGTCCTTACATGACCCCAACACGTGTTTCGCTATGCTGGTGCACGCTGTTACACCACACCTTATCTTCTTCCCCAAGGAAGCCAGCATAACAAAACACGTGTTGGGGCCATGTAAGGACCATTACCCTGTTTCTCCTGGGGGTTCTTGCATACATCCTTTTCTCTCACCATTATTTGAATTGGATTGGAATCATAAGAATTGTATGTAAACAGCATTGTCTTTGTTTTATCCCTGTTTTATGGGGAATCCCCCTTTCTTATCTGCACTTTTGTCACATAGTTTTGAGATTTGTATAATAAAAATTTGGTTTTAACTTCAACCAACTCCAATTGTCCTCCAATCTATATTAGTAATTGTGGAGAGTATGCAAAGTACCCTGGAAGGGTGAGATCGTTCACCAGGGGTTGATTTGATTAATGCCATTGATGGATTTTGTATTAATTTTTAAGACATAGTTGTTCAAAAGGGAGTGTGTTACTGTTTCGGAACTCCTTGAATTTTCAAGTTGTTCTTTCCTGAGATATCTTTAAAGTTTGCCATTTGTTGTTTAAATTAATAAAATTTCTTTTTGAGCAGAAGTATAAGAACTTACAGTTTCTTTTCGGGTTTGTACTATGCTTGTTAATTCAAATTCTGCTTTGTCCATTCTAATGTTGAGATATCTATGGAAATCATAGAGATTTATGCTTCAATGGCCATAAGGATGGATTGGCTCTTTTCGCATAATATATTTTTGACATATATTTCTGAAACTGGGTTGTGAGAGACATAAGAAATATTTGATGACTTAATTTCATTGTCATCCTGCATATGATTTGAAAATGCATGTAGAAGGAAAGCCGGGCACTGACCTTATGTTGCTGCGATTGAAATTGTGGCACGGAACCAGGTCCAGCGTTGCTCAGCCGTAGGACATAGTCATTTTTATCCATAAAGAAAGAAGGAGGCGGCACTCATTGGACCGGTGAAGACAGGTTTCTTTATTCCAGTCGTGGTATTACATTGAGTGGAGGGTGCGGGGAGGGAGGTGGCGGGATGACGGAGCCTGTTTCGAGTAGTGCTTACTCTGCAACAGATCCTGTTTACTAGATTTACTATCTATTGTACCGTATATCAGAGTCACTTGATGAAATCAATGGCCAGTCATGAGATGATAGCAAGGCATTGATCAAATTCTTTAAGTAGGATTTGACAGAGATATAAAATGAAGGATAAAAGGGGAAATGAGGGGCGCAGAGTCTAAGTGTAGATGTATGTTTGCATCTGTTGCAACAAATTTCGATTTTTGTACTCACGCTTTAAATGTCTTGTATTTTCACTCAAATGATCCATATAGTAGATCAGCTCTTTGTAATCCTCCAGTCTGGAGCATGATGGGATTTATGCCACCCTTGCAGGACTCGCAGGTGGATATTGTAGTAGGTAGATTTCCATTTTCAGCGCTTCCCAAGGATATGGATGCTTAAGATCAAAATTATTATTAATAATTAAGGAATGACTGGCATCACCTTATGTGTAGGTGCTAGCAAGAAAAACAATGAAAATTAAAGTGAAAGTCTGCTGCAACACTACACACTAGGAGTATATGTAATAGCATAATGGTAACAATGAATAGCAGGGCTCTATGCACAGCTAATACAGGCATGAGGAAAAGTACATGGCAGAATCTGCTTGTGAATATAAAGAAACTTGAGAAAATGTAGCTTTAGCAGTAGCCACTGCGAAAGTGCCCGATAACCGCATCAAGGTATTTCTCATCTTATCGGATCCTAACTGTGTGTCTCTACCAGCGGTATAATGCTGCATGTGTGGGTTTTTATGCCTCTATATGCAAATAAAACTGGCATTGAGGAGTTGTCCTGGACCTGGCTATAATAAGATGGCCACCTAACATGGCTACAGGGTGGGGGAAGAGAGCAGAGTCAAAAATTGTCATACTAATAATTAAGGAATGACTGGCAACACCTTATGTGTTGGTGCTAGCAAGAAAAAACATGAAAATTAAAGTGAAAGTCTGCTGCAACACTGAGTATATTGTGGTGATGCGACCCCGATGTGTCCCCTGGCCGGTGTACAGCAATGGGGGATTGTATCTTTTGCTCTGTGGCAGCACTCACAGGGTTAACAGTAGTGAGATCTGAGCTGAGTGCTGATTGAAAGCACTCACGCCCACCTGTGATGGGATAGAAGATGATATGAGCTGCCCTGGGCTGAGGAGTGAAAGAAAACAGGAGGAACTGCTGTGTGAAGCTAACACAGCCTGGGAGCTCTCTCAGAGAGGACGTTCATGAGACTAGTGAGCGGACGGTGCAGAGAGAGAGTGGTTGTGTGCTGATAACACAGCCTAGCAGTGAGGACCTGGCCCTCACCAGTGGACCCGGCCAGGACAGAGCCTGTCCTAGGTACAGAGGTACTGTGTTTGTTGGATGAACAGAGTTGTACCGGCTGCGCCCCGGAACCTGGAGGTCTGTAATATACCTGAACTGTACCATTAAACTGTGTGTTGTGTGAACAGTTGCTGGGTTCAACCCCACCACAGGCAGAGAATGTGCACCGCCCAGAAGTGAGACGGAAACCCGGGTCTCCTAAGCGGGGCACCGTAAATAATTTTTTCCCTGCCATAAGGGTGTTGGCGATGCCAGGAGTCAGGACACGCAATGGCGCAGTGTCCCCTCAACACAGAGTCCATGGACTGTGGGTATACCCCCCAGATGTCCATGTTCGCCCAATCTGCCAGGGCAGGACACTATGGGACTGGGGGTAAAAGGAGTGCTTTGTGCCAGGTTCGGCTCAATGGATATGAGGCTACGGTCCTGTTGGACACCGGGAGTGGTGTGACCCTTGTGTGTGCCTCCTTGGCCTCTAGATCCCAACCCACCGGCCGTACGGTGCGAGTGCTTGGGGTCCATGCGGACCACCGTAGGTATCCGACAAGGAGGGTCACTATCACTACCCTGTCCGGACGGGTTCGACATGAAGTGGGGGTGGTGAAGACACTGCCTTTCGATATGATTTTGGGGAGGGATTTTCCCCTTTTCTGGACTCTGTGGGAGAGGCAAGCTAATCCTCAGGTAGTGAATGGTCCAGGCCCTGAAACCAAAGATCCCGACTCTGGGACACCTGCCATAGGGGTCACCACTATAGGGAAAGAGTGTAATCCCAATAGGTGTTCCCTAGAGGTAAAGGCAGGAGGTTTCAGAGCGTACAACCCCCGCATACAGGTGCAGAAGCGCCAACCACAACATCCAAGACCCGTAGATGTACTCACGGTACAGACAGTGACTCCACTGTGGACTTAGGGCTACGGGACTCAGATGACCTGCCCAATCGTGTAGCAGACGACATAGCGTCAGGACTCCACATAGCCAAAGGGATAGGTGGACCGCGCTACCACACTGGCCGTTGGGGGAGGGGGAGACCTCCCACACATATATGCCTCTGAGACATAGAGTGACTGGGTCCAATTGGTCTTGGTACACAAGGAAACAGTTGGTGCCGGTACGGGACCGCGTGTCAGACGTGGACGGCCCTGGTCGACGGTCCCCGAGGCCCCGTCTCGAGGCCCCGGATCGTGGGCTTGTGTTCAGCCCCACGGGCTTGAACAGAGGGGGGAGGTATGTGGTGATGTGACCCCGATGTGTCCCCTGACCGGTGTACAGCACGTGGGGGATTGTATCTTTTGCTCTGTGGCAGCACTCACAGGGTTAAAAGTAGTGAGATCTGAGCTGAGTGCTGATTGAAAGCACTCACGCCCACCTGTGATGGGATAGGAGATGATATGAGCTGCCCTGGGCTGAGGAGTGAGAGAGAACAGGAGGAACTGCTGTGTGAAGCTAACACAGCCTGGGAGCTCTCTCAGAGAGGACTTTCATGAGACTAGTGAGCGGACGGAGCAGAGAGAGAGTGGTTGTGTGATGATAACACAGCCTAGCAGTGAGGACCTGGCCCTCACCAGTGGACCCGGCCAGGACAGAACCTGTCTTAGGTACAGAGGTATTGTGTGTGTGTTGGATGAACAGAGTTGTACCGGCTGCGCCCTGGAACCTGGAGGTCTGTAATATACCTGAACTGTACCATTAAACTATGTGTTGTGTGAACAGTTGCCTGGGTCACTGCCTTCCGTCGTGCCGATCCTAACCGCTACCTTACAATATGTAATAGCATAATTGCTAACAATGAATAGCAAGGGCTCTATGCACAGCTAATACAGATATGAGGAAAAGGACATGGCAGAAACTGCTTGTAATCCTCCGGTCTGCAGCACGATTTTGGGAGCTATGCCAGCCTTGGTGCCTAGGTAGAAGATTTCCCTTTTCGCTTCCGGAGGATAAGGATGCTTAGAGATATCAAATCTCAATATCAAAATTAGTACAACACTTTACTAAGAACAAAGCATATCTGCCAGCAACGGCCTCCATCAGGTATAATGTGCACTTGTAAGAATTTTAAAAGAAAACTATCTTTATAGACTAGTTGCTGCCAAGACATCTTGGGTGTGTCTTTTTTTTTTTTTTAAATTAACACCGCACCCCAGTTAGGTTAGAAAGGTTGATCGTTGTTCACCGTTACATCCTAATGCCATCCTGTATACCAGAATTATATGTTTGTTATGTATGAATGAATATATATATATTAGTTATTCTAAAATGCATGGTTATAATTAAAATATACTTGGTAGTGATTGTAAAAATTACACGGGCCGCATGAGAAATTGGGATGGTTTTCGAGGGCCGGACTAATATAATTAACCGAGTTCTACCCAATACTCACTGTATACAGTTGTGGCCAAAAGTATTGACACCCCTGCAATTCTGTCGGATAATACTCCGTTTCTTCCTGAAAATGATTGCAATCACAAATTCTTTGGTATTATTATCTTCATTTAATTTGTCTTAAATGAAAAAAACACAAAAGAGAATGAAGCAAAAAGCAAAACATTGATCATTTCACACAAAACTCCAAAAATGGGCCAGACAAAAGTATTGGCAGCCTCAGCCTAATACTTGGTTGCACAACTAGTAGCCAAAATAACTGCGATCAACCACTTCCGGTAACCACCAATGAGTTTCTTACAATGCTCTGCTGGAATTTTAGACCATTCTTCTTTGGCAAACTGCTCCAGGTCCCTGATATTTGAAGGGTGCCTTCTCCAAACTGCCATTTTTAGATCTCTCCACAGGTGTTCTATGGGATTCAGGTCTGGACTCATTGCTGGCCACCTTAGAAGTCTCCAGTGCTTTCTCTCAAACCATTTTCTAGTGCTTTTTGAAGTGTGTTTTGGGTCATTGTCCTGGAAGACCCATGACCTCTGAGGGAGACCCAGTTTTCTCACACTGGACCCTACATTATGCTGCAAAATTTGTTGGTAGTCTTCAGACTTCATAATGCCATGCACATGGTCAAGCAGTCAAGTACCAGAGGCAGCAAAGCAACCCCAAAACATCAGGGAACCTCTGCCATGTTTGACTGTAGGGATCGTGTTCTTTTCTTTGAATGCCTCTTTTTTTCTCCTGTAAACTCTATGTTGATGCCTTTGCCCAAAAAGCTCTACTTTTGTCTCATCTGACCGGAGAAACATACTTCCAAAACGTTTTAGGCTTTCTCAGGTAAGTTTTGGCAAACTCCAGCCTGGCTTCTTTATGTCTGGGGGTAAGAAGTGGGGTCTTCCTGGGTCTCCTACCATACAGTCCCTTTTCATTCAGACGCCGACAGATAGTACGGGTTGACACTGTTGTACCCTCGGACTGCAGGGCAGCTTGAACTTGTTTGGATGTTAGTTGAGGTTCTTTATCCACTATCCGCACAATCTTGCGTTAAAATCTCTTGTCAATTTTTCTTTTCCGTCCACATCTAGGGAGGTTAGCCACAGTGCCATGGGCTTTAAACTTCTTGATGACACTGCACACGGTAGACACAGGAACATTCAGGTCTTTGGAGATGGACTTGTAGCCTTGAGATTGCTCATGCTTCCTCACAATTTGGTTTCTCAAGTCCTCAGACAGTTCTTTGGTCTTCTTTCTTTTCTCCATGCTCAATGTGGTACACACAAGGACACAGGACAGAGGTTGAGTCAACTTTAACCCATGTCAACTGGCTGCAAGTGTGATTTAGTTATTGCCAACACCTGTTAGGTGCCACAGGTAAGTTAGAGGTGCTGTTAATTACACAAATTAGAGAAGCATCACATGATTTTTCTAACAGTGTCAATACTTTTTTCCACCCCCTTTTTTATGTTTGGTGTGGAATTAGATCCAATTTGGCTTTAGGACAATTCTTTTTGTGTTTTTTCATTGAAGACAAATTAAATGAAGATAATAATACCAAAGAATTTGTGATTGCAATCATTTTCAGGAAGAAACTAAGTACCGTATATACTCGTGTATAAGCCGAGTTTTTCAGCCCAAAATTTGGGCTGAAAAGTCTCCCCCTCGGCTTATACACGAGTCAATACGGGGGGGGGGGCTGTGTCCGGGGCTGTGGAGGCTGGAGGAGGCGGGGGGAGGCTGCTGTATGAGCGGCCCGTCACGTGGGGCCGCTCATTAAATATGCACTGCTTCCCCCTGTCAATCAGCGGCAGGGGGAACCCGTGCATATAGCCCCCAAATGCTGGCACTCGCCCCCCTTGTAAGGCCCCCCCCCCCCCCCCGATGGTTATATTACCATTCCGGACTTCTAATCCGCGCCGCTCCTCGGTGCTTCATCCTCGCTGCTTCATCCTCGCTGCTCCGTCCGTCTTCTACATCCGGATCTCCGGCCGTCGCAGGCATATGACGTCATCGCGCGGCCGGGGATCCCGGATGTAGAAGACGGACGGAGCAGCGAGGATGGAGCAGCGAGGATGAAGCACCGAGGAGCGGCGCGGATCAGAAGTCCGGAATGGTAAGAGAAGCGGGGGGGCCCTTGCAAGGGGGGGCGAGTGCCAGCATTTGGGGGCTGCTGGGGACCCCCAGGGGGCTGCTGGGGACCCCCTGGGGGCCGCTGTGTACTCCCAGGGGGCCGCTGGGGACCCCCAGGGGGCTGCTGTGTACCCCCTGGGGGCTGCTGTGTACCCCCTGGGGGCTGCTGGGGACCCCCTGGGGGCTGCTGGGGACCCCCAGGGGGCTGCTGTGTACCCCCAGGGGGCTGCTGTGTACCCCCTGGGGGCTGCTGGGGACCCCCAGGGGGCTGCTGTGTACCCCCTGGGGGCTGCTGGGGACCCCCTGGGGGCTGCTGTGTACCCCTGGGGGCTGCTGGGGACCCCCAGGGGGCTGCTGTGTACCCCCTGGGGGCTGCTGTGTACCCCCTGGGGGCTACTGGGGACCCCCAGGGGGCTGCTGTGTACCCCCTGGGGGCTGCTGGGGACCCCCAGGGGGCTGCTGTGTACCCCCTGGGGGCTGCTGTGTACCCCCTGGGGGCTGCTGGGGACCCCCAGGGGGCTGCTGTGTACCCCCTGGGGGCTGCTGTGTACCTCCAGGGGGCTGCTGTGTACCCCCTGGGGGCTGCTGTGTACCTCCTGGGGGCTGCTATATGTACCCCTGGGGGCTGCTGTATACTACCACTGGGGCTGCTGTATACTACCACTGGGGCTGCTGTATACTACCACTGGGGCTGCTGTATACTACCACTGGGGCTGCTGTATACTACCACTGGGGCTGCTGTATACTACCACTGGGGCTGCTGTATACTACCACTGGGGCTGCTGTATACTACCACTGGGGCTGCTGTATACTACCACTGGGGAGGCCTGTATACCACTGGGGGGGGCCTGTATACCACACTGCTGGGGGCTGTGTACCTGTGCTGGGGTCCACCCTCGGCTTATACACGAGTCAATAGGTTTTTCCAGATTTTTGGGGCAAAAGTAGGGGGGTCGGCTTATACACGGGTCGGCTTATACACGAGTATATACGGTATTATCTGACAGAACTGCAGGGGTGTCAATACTTTTGGCCACAACTGTATATAGTGTACATATGCTATCTTATACATATGATATCTACTGACTAATATAATTAACTGAGTTCTACCCAATACTCACTGTATATATAGTATACATATGCTATCTTTTCATAAAAACACAGTATGTTAAACAATGCAAAGATTTACAATACAATGAAAATATGGAGGAGCTACTTACATCATTCTTTAATGGGAGTCACGATTCTCTGCCCGAGTGTCAGAAGAACAGAGCACTAGTAGCTGCTGGAGGGGATAGGGGAGGAAGCACGTGGTATCTGTGTACCACTCCTGTGTACTGCTCACAGTTAAGGGATTCTTTCGACGCTGACCTCTCTACATGACCCCAACACGTGTATCGCTATGCTGGTGCACGCTGTTACACCACACCTTATCTTCTTCCCCCAGGAAGCCAGCATAACAAAACACGTGTTGGGGCCATGTAAGGACCATTACCCTGTTTCTCCTGGGGGTTCTTGCATACATCCTTTTCTCTCACCATTATTTGAATTGGATTGGAATCATAAGAATTGTATGTAAACAGCATTGTCTTTGTTTTATCCCTGTTTTATGGGGAATCCCCCTTTCTTATCTGCACTTTTGTCACATAGTTTTGAGATTTGTATAATAAAAATTTGGTTTTAACTTCAACCAACTCCAATTGTCCTCCAATCTATATTAGTAATTGTGGAGAGTATGCAAAGTACCCTGGAAGGGTGAGATCGTTCACCAGGGGTTGATTTGATTAATGCCATTGATGGATTTTGTATTAATTTTTAAGACATAATTGTTCAAAAGGGAGTGTGTTACTGTTTCGGAACTCCTTGAATTTTCAAGTTGTTCTTTCCTGAGATATCTTTAAAGTTTGCCATTTGTTGTTTAAATTAATAAAATTTCTTTTTGAGCAGAAGTATAAGAACTTACAGTTTCTTTTCGGGTTTGTACTATGCTTGTTAATTCAAATTCTGCTTTGTCCTTTCTAATGTTGAGATATCTAAGGAAATCATAGAGATTTATGCTTCAATGGCCATAAGGATGGATTGGCTCTTTTCGCATAATATATTTTTGACATATATTTCTGAAACTGGGTTGTGAGAGACATAAGAAATATTTGATGACTTAATTTCATTGTCATCCTGCATATGATTTGAAAATGCATGTAGAAGGAAAACCGGGCACTGACCTTATGTTCATTCATTCTTTAATGGGAGTCACGATTCTCTGCCCGAGTGTCAGAAGAACAGAGCACTAGTAGCTGCTGGAGGGGATAGGGGAGGAAGCACGTGGTATCTGTGTACCACTCCTGTACTGCTCACAGTTAAGGGATTCTTTCGACGCTGACCTCTCTTAAAGAAAGACCCAGAGTCCCAGACCCTGGCCTGACCTAGACACCCGTCCCAGACCCACTCTATAGACCCCTAATAGGGCCTAATAATTGTTTGCCTGCCTTACGCCGGCAACATGGTGCACCACAGTCACTGGTCTGATCGCAGCAGTATAGATCACGCCGCCCCTCCACGTCCGCCCGTTTTAGTGCAGAGTTGGAGGCGTGGTGTGATCTATACTGCTGCGAGCAGACACCACCAACGGCATCTACGCAGCAAACAGAGACCAGGCCCCCATCCTGGCAGCATTCGATCACTCAGTGCCCCGTGTCTGGTATGTGGGCGGTGCACTGCAGTGTGTGGTGGTTTCTGTGCTCGGGGTCCGCTCCAGTGCGAGGATAAAAGAGCTCACCGCTTCTACCGAGACTCCTCATGTTCCTGCTTTCCTCAGGATTCATCAGGAAAGCAGGAACCGGAGGAGTCCCGGCAGACGCGGTGAGCTCTTTCATCCTTGCACCGGAGCGGACCTCCACGGGCCGGTAACAGACAGTGGGTGGGCCGGATCCGGCCTGTGGGCCACCCCTTGCCCAGGTCTGGTATAGATGATAAAAATATATAGTGAATATTAGTCTATTTATAAAACTTAAACACAGAATTTCCATCAAACCAGAAGTGAGGAACCCAACATCAGGTTCTCACTTCAGAGCTATTAAAGAGAGAAAAACTGAGTAAACGCTCTAAATTGCAACAAATATTTTTTTATTACACAACAAGGTAGGACAAGGGAGGGATGGTGTTAAGTGCCACCCATTTGGTATCCACATTTAAATCATAACATAATTACCCATCCATAGGAATCAAATATAAATAAATTCAGTGATATCAAGAAACCTTAGATATCTATTGCACTATCCCATTTAACATTGTGTGTCACCAAGTTTACATCACAGTACATAATGCATAAGCCCATTCAGGTCCACAAATACAGTACATTGCTTGGTTCTCACATAAAACATTAATAGAGTGCAGACAATTACCAGGGATCAAGTCAAAGCCACATTAGGGTACCTTTACACGCGGCGAGAAATCTGACTGGCAATCAGTAGCCCCCGTTACCATCGCCGTGAAATTTCCTCGAAATTGCGGCGTGTAATTGGGCAATTTGGCGGCGATCAAAAAGTTTGCGCCTGGTTCTAATTTCACAGCACTGCTCCAAAATCAGAGGCACTCATGAAGGCAAAATTCACTGCTTTTGGCGTGTGAACGGACGATAGGAATGGAATCTGCCTCGCCTACGGATTTCCCAGAGGCGTGCCACAGCGTGCTGGACACCGCGCCCCGTCAGCGATGATTGGTCGTGGCTACTGTGTTTCCATTGGCTGTCATTTCACAGGACGCCATATTTGAACAGCTGACCATTCACCACCACACAATGGCAATGGCGTCATGTATTAGCCAGCCTTCCAGAGCAGGCCAATCATAACGCTATTGCGTTGTCCAATGATTGTGTTTGGGGTACGGTGTACAACAGTTTGGCGCGCCTATGTTCTCGCCGCGCTGAACAGGTACGCCCACATTAATTTGGGGATTGCGGCGTGTGAAGCGGCGTCGGCAGTCTACCAGATGTTTCCCGCTGTTGGTGTGAGAACCTCCGTGACGACACATCGTCTTAGGTTGAGAGCGAAAGTGCGGCGTGTAAAAGCGCCTTCCGCGTTCGAAGGCAACCATGAAAAATGTGCACGCGCACGTTAGATTGCCTACTATCGCCGTCAAAAGTTGCGGCGTGTAAAGGTACCCTTAAGGTACCTTCACACACAGCAATTTTGCTAGGCAATTTCACTGGCAATTTGCTGGTTGCAGTGAAATCATGGACACATTGTTCTATTTTGTTGCTGTGTACAAATGGAACAATGTGTCCATGATTTCACTGCAACCAGCAAATTGCCAGTGAAATTGCCTAGCAAAATTGCTGTGTGTGAAGGTACCTTTATGGTGGGTTTACACACACCAATCATTGTGTCCAATATCTGAACAGATCTCTGGTTGCAGTGAAATCATGGACACATTGCTCCATGTTGTACACAGCCACAAAATGGAACTATGTGTCCATGATTTCACTGCAACCAGAGATCTGTTCAGATATTGGACACAATGATTGGTGTGTGTAAACCCACCATTACAGTTTTGACTCCAATGATAACAGAGTCTCACAAGGGGTTACACCAAATTAACCAGATTTGTAGTGGGCCTCGCAAGGGAGGCACGCTGAGTATTTGGTGAGTTTTTACCTCAGTATTTGTAAGGCCTCGTGCACACGCTGAGTATTTGGTGAGGTTAAACCTCAGTATTTGTAAGGCCTCGTGCACACGCTGAATATTTGGTGAGTTTTTGCTAAGTTATGTTCACACAAGGCGTTTTTACTGTGTTTTTTTTTTTTTCATTGGCTTAATCAAATACATGCCAATAAAAAGCTGAATCTTATTTTACTGCCAAGCAATCAGGTGTTGCTGCATAAAAACAATCCTGTGTGAACATAGCCTTAATACCAAGTTACAGACACAGATAATTGTGCAGAGATTGTTCACAGATCTCTAGTTGCAGTGAAATCATGGACACATTGTTCCATTTTGTGGCTGTGTACAAATGGAACAATGTGTCCATGATTTCACTGCAAACAGAGATCTGCAAACAATCTCTACGCAATTATCTGTGTGTGTAACTTGGCCTTTAGGCTGCATACTCACGATGAGTAAATGCAGTGTTTTGGACACGGCGTCCAAAATACTGTGTTGTGCAGTAGAAGCACAGTGGATGGAATTTTTAGAAATCCCATCCTCACTATGCTTCATCCGATCGCAGCATAATTTCAGCTGCGTTGCAGGTTGCCGGCATACCACTCCTCCGCAATATGTTCATTTCATGCTGCAGAGTCATAAGCGACTATCATTGGGTGCACACAGGGAGAGGCTGCCCTGCACCTGCTGCAGATAGCGTTCACCCGTGGGTTCCTTCAGGTCCGGAGGAGCTGCATCCAAGATGCTGCACCTATTTTGCATGGTTTTTCATTATTTCTTTCATTTGCTTTTATTTATTTTTTTGACTGAAATGGAACACAGCATGGTTTTCGCAGCATTTTTTAAAGAGGCAACATGTAAGGCGATGTTCAGACTGATCTTGTTTGCTCCATCTTTAGTGCTGCGTTTTTGCATGAAAAACGCAGCACTTAAATTTATTAATTTATTTTCACCAAAGTCTGACTAATCACATGACTCGTCATATGATCAGTCACAAGACCCATCACATGACCCGCCACATTGCAGGGGCACACAGAGTCTAAACAGCCAGGGGCCCTGGTTACCCTTAATCAGCCCCTCCTAAAGGAATAAATCTGTCAGCTGTCAAATCTGGTTTTTATTGAATATGCAGTGAAGATTGCAGTAAATAGTGAATATAGGAGTCTTTGTATTCATTGTTCCCTGAATTAAGCCTAGCATATATTTTATTTTATTATTATTATTTATTTATATAGCGCCATTAGGTTCCATGGCACTTTACATAAGGGTAGGGAAGACCAGCACAATTACAATAACTCTATAGGCAATCAGGACATATAGGTACAGGAGGGGAGGGGACCCCGTCCACAAGGGCTCACAGTCTACGAGGGGCAGGTGGGGATACAGTAGACTGGGGGAGTGTCAGTTACGGGGCGGTCGCCTGGGTCTCATGGCAGGTTGTAGGCTTGACAAAATAGGTGAGTCTTCAGGTGACACTTGAAGCTTCTCAGGGTCGGAGAGTGTCTGATGTGTTGGGGCAGGGAGTTCCAGAGTATGGCAGATGCCCGGGCGAAGTCCTGAACGCAGTTGTGCGAGGAGGAGATAAGGGGGGAGCAGAGGAGTAGTTCTTGGGAGGAACGGAGGTTGCGCGAGGGTAGGTATCGGGAGACCAGGTCGGAGATGTATGGTGGGGACAGGTTGTGTATCGCTTTGTATGCCATGGTTAGTGTTTTGAACTGGGATCTCTTGGAGGTGGGGAGACAATGAAGGGCTTGGCAGAGGGGGGAGACAGGGGAGTAGCGGGGGGACAGATGGATTAGTCGGGCAGCAGAATTGAGGATAGATTGGAGAGGTGTGAGGGAGTTGGATGGGAGGCCAGTGAGAAGGAGGTTGCAGTAGTCAAGGCGGGAGATGATGAGGACATGAATAAGTATTTTAGCGGTGTCGTGGGTAAGGAAGCAGCGGATCCGTGAGATGTTTCTAAGCTGGAGCCGGAGGGATGTGGAGATGGCTTCGATGTGGGGCTTGAAGAATAGGGAGGAGTCAAGGATTACCCCGAGGCACTTGGCTTGGGAGTCTGGGGAGAGGGCGCAGTCATTGACACAGATGGATAGGTTGGGAAGTGGGGGGGGATTTTCTTGGGGGGAAGACTATGAATTCAGTTTTGTCCATGTTGAGTTTAAGGAAGCGAACAGAGAAAAAGGATGAGATGGCGGAAAGGCATTGTGGGATTTTGGAGAGTAAGGAGGTGATGTTGGGGACAGACAAGTAGATTTGGATGTCGTCGGCGTAGAGGTGGTACTGGAGGCCGTGGGACTCAATGAGTTGCCCTAGGCCGAGAGTGTATATGGAGAAAAGTAGTGGTCCCAGGACCGAACCTTGGGGGACTCCGACAGAAAGGGGGTAGGGCGAGGAGGAGGTGTGAGAGTGGGAGACACTGAAGGTCCGGTCTGCTAGGTATGAGGAGATCCAAGAGAGGGCAAGGTGGGTGATGCCAAGGGATTCCAGGATCCGGAGAAGAAGGGAGTGGTCAACCATGTCGAAGGCAGCAGACAGGTTGAGGAGGAGGAGGAGGAGGATGGAGTAGTGGCGTTTGTTCTTGGCCATAGAAAAAGAATTGACAAATTAAATAGCAGCGCAGCGCACCACCACAAAATATAGGAAAATGAATAAGGCTTTTATTTAAGGACAAAACACGAAAATGTAAAAACAATTAAAAACATCAAAAGACCACAGTCCATAAGGAGATGGGGCCCCTGCAATATCAGAAATAGATACACATATCAAGTGTTTCTACAATACAACAGACCAAATGCACAATATCCATAGTAAAAGACACTCAAAGTCATTTCATGGACAGTCAGGATAAATTCATATGAAAAAAAGAAAATGACATTAAATGCTAATCCATGAATCAAAAGGTCAAGAAAAAGTGCATAGCTGTGGGTATAAAACAGATTGATTTGTAATCGCCTTGGCAACAAATCAGGACAGCCTGTGCCAAAGTATATATGGCAATATCAGGATGACATCCAACATAGGCAGACAGAAATAACAAACACAGTCCTAATAGGACGCAATGGAATCCCATGTGAAGTCAATAATGAGACTAGTCTGCCTCCAGCCTGTCCGTCCCTAGTGTCCTGTGACCAAGGTCTGGGCGGATGTTCTGGCTAGCAGATCTATACCTGTGTAGATGTCAAAGAGTCCAGTGCCAAGGGTTGATGTGACACAATGTGACACAAGGCAGGGGACGCCTGGATCCCACGCGTATCGCCGCTGCAAGGCGGCTTCGTTAGGGAGGCGTGGCTACCTTGAAGAAGGTCGCAAACTCTTCAGCGGAGATGAGGGGAGAGGGGGGAGGAGCGGGCGGAGTAAGGAGTTGAAAGTTTTGAAGAGCTGTTTGGGGTTGCGGGACAGGGAGGTTATTAGGGATGAGAAGAAGGCTTGCTTGGCAGTAGCAAGTGCCGTCTTGAAGTCAGTGAGGGATTGTTTGAACAGAGCAAAGTGCTCGGAGGTGCGGGACTTTTTCCTTCTCCTCTCGGCGACCCTGGACGCCCGTCTTAGGTTTTTAGTGAGGGTCGTATGCCAGGGTTGCCTGTTAGTGCGTTGAGCACTGAATGTGAGGGGGCGGCTAGGTCGACAGCGTTTGTTATTGTGGTATAGTGTGGTGGCAGTGTCTATGTCACCAGCGGAGGGTATGTCGGTGAGAGGGAGGAGGGATTCGGAGAATAAAGGAAGATCAAGATCTCTTGGGTTTCGCGAGGGTGATCAAGTTTGCTGGGAGGGGGTAGCGTGGCAGGGGAAGAGAGGGCGGAGAAGGTCAAGAGATGGTTGTCAGATATTTGAAGTTCCGAGGTTCTGAGGTTGGAGAGGGAGCAGAGGCGGGTAAAGATGAGGTCAAGTGTGTGGCCTTGTTCATGGGTGGAGGAGGAGGACCATTGGGAGAGCCCTAGGGAAGTGGTCAGGGAAAGAAGGTTGGAGGCGGCTGGGCGGGGAGTGTCAATGGGGATATTGAAGTCGCCCATGATGATGGTGGGGATGTCAGCGGAGAGGAAATGAATTAGCCAGGTGGTGAAGTGGTCAAGGAAGGAGGCGATGGGTCCAGGGGGGGCGGTAGATGATGGCTAGCTGGAGATTGCAGGGGGAAAAGATTCGGACTGAGTGGGCTTCGAAGGAGGGGGCAGCGACGGAGGGGGACGAGGGAATAGGGCTGAAGATGCAGGAGATGGACAAGAGTATGCCGACACCACCACCATGTTTGCCAGAGGGACAGGGGGGTGTGGGACAGGCTGAGGCCGCCGTACAATAATGCAGCGGGGGAGAGCATGTCGGAGGGGTTGAGCCAGGTCTCGGTGACTCCAAGGAATTATAGTTTCTTGGAGATAAAGAGTTTGTGGATGTCTGGGAGTTTATTGCACACTGAGCGCGCATTCCAGAGTGCGCTGGGTAGAACAGTGGGGGGGGGGGCAGGGGTTGGGGGAATAGGTCTAAGGTTGGTGGGGTTGCGAGGGTTAGTGGTGGTGAGGTTGCAAGGGTTGGCGATGGGTCGTGGCTGTGGGATGAAGGTGGTTGTGGGGATGTGGTGGGGGGCCAGGATTGGGGGAGATGTCACCAGCAAGGAGGAGGAGTAGGCAGAGGGTTAGCAGGTGGGAGCAGGAGAGCTTACGTGGCGGGCGTGCTTGTTTGGTGATTGAGGATTGAAAGTGAATGAATAGGTCTGAGAAGTGGGTGAGGTGGTTAGGCAGGCTGGAGGATGAGAGCAGTATTTCGTTGCTGGGAGGGGGGATAAGTGGGGGTAGTAGGAAGTGGAGAAGGATGGGAGTGAGAGTGAGGAGTAACGGGAGCATTGTGTACGGTGAGCAGGGTGTGAGGGTGGCGGCAGAGGTCAGAAGCAGAGGGGGAAAGTTGTGGTGGTGGCTGAATGGTCGTCAGTGGGGAGCAGTCCCGGGATGGGGTGTTGACCGGGGATGAGATGTAATACAGGTGGTTGGATGAGGGGCCGGATGGGGCAGTTGGGGGATCAGTTGAGGCAGTCGGGGTTGGCTGTGGCGTCTGCGGGGTCAGATGGGGCAGCCGGGGAGATGAGATGCGACACAGGATGAGATGCAGCCGTGAATGCGATCAGGTGCTGCTGGGGGCGAGATGCTGAGGTGCAGCTAGGATCTGATGCAGCTGGAGGTCAGATGTAGCCAGGGGGGTCCATGTGGCAGAGAAGTCACTCAGAGACAGATGAGATGATAAATATATATGATATGCCAACGGTGGATGGATAATCCAGGAAGGGGAAAAAAAAAAAAAAAGGTGCGGTCACCATTGTAGATTCTTGTAATGATCAACATGCATGTTTGGCTGGGGTCACACACACAGATATCTGGGCAGATATTGTTCACAGATCTCTGGTTGCAGTGAAACCATGGACACATTATCCATTTGTACACAGCCACAAAATGGAACCATGTGCCCATGATTTCACTGCAACCAGAGATCTGTGAACAATATCTGCCCAGATATCTGTGTGTGTGACCCCAGCCTTAGAAATATTTGTGATCTTTCCACTCTCCATGCAGGATGTTCTGATGTTTTATACAACTTTTGTTGCAAATTTCTTTCCCAGTACCTTCCAACCTTTAGACATGTACTTTGTGAGATTCTTGGATCAGACTAGAGTCTGGATCAGACTCATGGTTCAGAATTTAGCTACAGCTAAGGGTCATCAGGTGTGTTTGAGGGGGTGGATGGGTTTGGACTGACCAGGCGCTCACAGCTAAGCAGAGGTCATAAAAACAGGGAGGGCCTGAGGGGACAGACCAAGACATGGTAGAATAATCATGAGGGATGCAGCATAGCATGGACATTGAAGGTAAGACAATAGTAAAAAAACAGAGTAAATGCACAGCACACAGACAGTCAGAGTCCAGGAAAGTTGAGTAGACCACAATGCGTACCCAAGACAGAGTAAAATATATCAAGTATATCACACAGATAGTGTGATTCCAGCCTTACCCAGCCTTATTGCATCATTCCTTCTGTCAGTCATGTTGTGGGGACCTCTTACACTGAGTTTAGAGAGAAGGGTTGGGCTTTTAGTAGGAGCACAAGGGCCATTAAGTTTAGTTATTTGACAGACGCTTTCACTTTGGTATCCGTATCACTGGTGAGCGATTCAACCCCAGGTCTGAATAACATTGCAGGCGTTCTGTCAGTCAAAGAGAAATATTCAGATGTCATATATGAGTTATCAAGAATAACTTTAGGGCTCCCAAGCTTAATAGTTGTACTTGAAGAGGCAGTCTTACCCACAGCCATCGCTTTATGTGTAGCAGAAAGTGATTTCTCTGTGGCTCCTGTCCGCTTCCTTGGAGTGTTTAGGAAAGGCTGGGCAGATTTTGCAGAGGTGAGATCTCTTTTGAATAAGAGTCCTGGCATGATCCTAATGACTTAAAGTTTCCTGGGAATTAAGGATGTCAGCTTCACGTGCCTAATTAAACGCTTCTACAGGTGAACGATACAGAGCTCTAACCAAAGCATGTCCGCTCTGTTCACCTGCCAGACCACGCCCCTAAAATGTCCAGCTTTAAGAAAGGCATGTGACGCCTTCATTTGCTTTACCGGGAAAAAAAGACACACCTAGAAACTCCCCAAAATGAACTGGAATGCAAGTACAGCATGCAGCATATAGGTGCATACTTTACAGGTATTTTACATAGTAACATTTAAGGTTGAAGGAAGACTTTAAGTCCATCTAGTTCAACCCATAGCCTAACATGTTTATCCAGAGGAAGGCAAAAAAAAAACCCATGTGGCAACACTAAGCTCCACATTGGGGAAAAAATTCCTTCCTGACTCCAGATCCGGCAATCAGACTAGTTCCCTGGATCAATGCCCTATCAAAGAATCTAGTATGTATAACTGATAATATTATAGTTTTCAAGAAAGGCATCCAGGCCCTTATTAAATGTTAGTAGTGACTCACTCATTACAACATCATGTGGCAGAGAGTTCCATAGTCTCACTGCTCTTACAGTAAAGAATCCATGTCTGCTCATATTTGTTTCTTTTTTTTTTGTTTTGCAGTTTTGTGGCCTGTGTGAACATGCTCCTACACTCTGCATGCATATACTTGTGGTGAAGTTAATTTTTTAGGTTTGTTTTATATTTTTAATCTAGTATAGCAATCAGATATGTATAGTATTCTCAAATAATTAGTTTTGTACTATTGTCACTTAGACATTAACAGTAATAAATGATAACTACATTTGGCTATATGTAAATGTACATTGATTCTATTCATAATTATAAATAACTAGCTGTGAGCCCGATGCAAATGCATCGGGATTCTAGAATGTGCATTAATTTGATTATAGTAGTTATAGCTGGTGTGAGGACTTTTCGGGGGGGTGTGAATAGTTTTTGGGGAGTCCCATACTTTTTTTGGGGGGTCCCATACTTTTTTGGGGGGGGTGACATACTTTTTTTGGGGGGTCACATACTTTTTTGGGGGGGTCACATACTTTTTTGGGGGGTCACATACTTTTTTGGGGGGTCACATACTTTTTTTGGGGGGTCACATACTTTTTTGGGGGGGTCACATACTTTTTTTGGGGGGGTCACATACTTTTTTGGGGGGTCACATACTTTTTTGGGGGGTCACATACTTTTTTGGGGGGGTCACATACTTTTTTGGGGGTCACATACTTTTTTGTTTTGTCACATACTTTTTTGGGGGGGTCACATACTTTTTTGGGGGGGTCACATACTTTTTTGGGGGTCACATACTTTTTTTGGGGGGTCCAATACTTTTTTTGGGGGGTCCAATACTTTTTTTTGGAGGTCACATAGTTTTTTGGGGGGTCACATACTTTTTTTGGGGGGTCACATACTTTTTTTGGGGGGGTCACATACTTTTTTGGGGGGGGTCACATACTTTTTTTGGGGGGTCACATACTTTTTTTGGGGGGTCACATACTTTTTTTGGGGGGTCACATACTTTTTTGGGGGGGTCACATACTTTTTTGGGGGTCACATACTTTTTTGGGGGGGTCACATACTTTTTTGGGGGGGTCACATACTTTTTTGGGGGGGTTACATACTTTTTTGTTTTGTCACATACTTTTTTGGGGGGGTCACATACTTTTTTGGGGGGTCACATACTTTTTTTGGGGGGTCCATTACTTTTTTGGGGGGGTCCAATACTTTTTTTTGGAGGTCACATAGTTTTTTGGGGGGTCACATACTTTTTTGGGGGGTCACATACTTTTTTTGGGGGGTCACATACTTTTTTTGGGGGGGTCACATACTTTTTTGGGGGGGTCACATACTTTTTTTGGGGGGTCACATACTTTTTTTGGGTGGTCACATACTTTTTTTGGGGGGGTCACATACTTTTTTGGGGGGGTCACATACTTTTTTTGGGGGGTCACATACTTTTTTTGGGGGGGTCACATACTTTTTTTGGGGGTGCAATACTTTTTTTTGGGGGGTCTAATACTTTTGGGTGGGGGGTCCAATACTTTTGGGGGGGGTCCAATACTTTTTGGGGCGCGTTCAATACTTATTGGGGCTGAGTGCTCGCAATGGCCGCTTATTATTAGCATTAATCTTATTATTATTAGCATTAATAGCATAATTATTAGCATTAATAGCATAATTATTAGCATTATTAGCATTATTATTAGCATTAATAGCATAATTATTAGCATTAATATCATTATTATTAGCAGTAATATAATTATTATTAGATTTTTTTTTTAATTATTATTTTTTGTAATATTTTATAATTTTTAATTTTTTTTTTTATTATTTTTTTTATAATTTTTTAATTATTTTTAAATAATTTTATTATAAAATTTATTATTTATTTTAAGTGAGACACAGTTCTCCTACTGGTCCGCTAAAAGGGCTGGGCTGATTAGCATATATTTATTTTTTTTATTATTATTTTTATTTAATTTTTTATTATTTTTTATTATTATTTTTTATTATTTTTTAATTCTTTTTAAATTCTTTTATTTATTATTTAATTTATTATTTATTTTAAGTGAGACACAGTTCTCATTGTGGTCCGCCAAAAGGGCTGAGCTGATTAGCATATATTTATTTTTTTATTATTATTTTTATTTAATTTTTTATTATTTTTTTATTATTATTTTTTATTATTTTTTAATTCTTTTTAAATTATTTAATTTATTATTTAATTTATTATTTATTTTAAGTGAGACACAGTTCTCATTGTGGTCCGCCAAAAGGGCTGAGCTGATTAGCATATATTTATTTTTTTTATTATTATTTTAATTTAATTTTTTATTATTTTGTTATTATTATTTTTTATTATTTTTTAATTCTTTTTAAATTATTTTATTTATTATTTAATTTATTATTTATTTTAAGTGAGACACAGTTCTCATTGTGGTCCGCCAAAAGGGCTGAGCTGATTAGCATATATTTATTTTTTTATTATTATTTTTATTTAATTTTTTATTATTTTTTTATTATTATTTTTTATTATTTTTTAATTCTTTTTAAATTATTTTATTTATTATTTAATTTATTATTTATTTTAAGTGAGACACAGTTCTCATTGTGGTCCGCCAAAATGGCTGAGCTGATTAGCATATATATTTTTTTTTTATTATTATTTTTATTTAATTTTTTATTATTTTTTTATTATTATTTTTTATTATTTTTTAATTTTTTTAAATTATTTTATTTATTATTTAATTTATTATTTATTTTAAGTGAGACACAGTTCTCATTGTGGTCCGGCAAAAGGGCTGAGCTGATTAGCATATATTTATTTTTTTTATTATTATTTTTATTTAATTTTTTATTATTTTTTTATTATTATTTTTTATTATTTTTTAATTCTTTTAAAATTATTTTATTTATTATTTAATTTATTATTTATTTTAAGTGAGACAGAGTTCTCATTGTGGTCCGCCAAAATGGCTGAGCTGATTAGCATATATTTTATTTTTTTATTATTATTTTTATTTAATTTTTTATTATTTTTTTATTATTATTTTTTATTATTTTTTAATTCTTTTTAAATTATTTAATTTATTATTTAATTTATTATTTATGTTAAGTGAGACAGTTCTCATTCAGGTCCGCTATTTTTCCCATTGACATACATTAGCGGTGTGTCGGCGATTTTATGGCCGGCCACCTGGTTCTATTTGTCGGCCGTAAATCGCGGACACACCGCTAATACATGTCTATGGGCAGTGAGCCCGATTTCGGATTGGCCGCCGACCAATCAGAATTCGAGCTCAATGAGGGGCTCTTCTGATTGGCTGAGGGCAGTACACAGCGACCAATCAGAAGAGCCGCTCATATCTCATTGAGATACAATGGCGGATTTGTCGTCCATTGTACCTGAATGAGAAGAGAAGAGGACGTCGGAGCTGGAAGAAGACAGAAGATCCCCGGGGCCGGACGAAGAGGACGCCTGGCCGGACGAAGAGGACGCCTGGCCGGACGGACGATCAGATGACTAAGAAGACATGTAAGTATGTGCGGACATGGGGGGGGCTGTGTGGACATTAGTGGGGGTCGGCTGTGCGGACATGGGGGGTTTTTCGGACATTGATGGGGGCGGGCTGTGCGGGCATGGGGGTGGGCTGTGCGGGCATGGGGGTGGGCTGTGCGGGCATGGGGGTCGGCTGTGCGGGCATGGGGGTCGGCTGTGCGGACATGGGGGTGGGCTGTGCGGACATGGGGGTGGGCTGTGCGGGCATGGGGGTCGGCTGTGCGGGCATGGGGGTCGGCTGTGCGGGCATGGGGGTCGGCTGTGCGGGCATGGGGGTCGGCTGTGCGGGCATGGGGGTCGGCTGTGCGGACAGGGGGGTGGGCTGTGCGGACATTGATGTGGGCGGGCTGTGCGGACATGGGTGTGGGCTGTGCGGACATGGGGGTGGGCTGTGCGGGCATGGGGGTCGGCTGTGCGGACATGGGGGTGGGCTGTGTGGACATTGATGGGGGCGGGCTGTGCAGACATGGGGGTGGGCTGTGCGGGCATGGGGGTCGGCTGTGCGGGCATGGGGGTCGGCTGTGCGGGCATGGGGGTCGGCTGTGCGGGCATGGGGGTCGGCTGTGCGGGCATGGGGGTCGGCTGTGCGGACAGGGGGGTGGGCTGTGCGGACATTGATGTGGGCGGGCTGTGCGGACATTGCTGGGGGTGGGCTGTGCGGACATGGGGGTCGGCTGTGCGGACATGGGGGTCGGCTGTGGGGACATTGATGGGGGCGGGCTGTGCGGACATGGGGGGGGGGGGTGGCGAATTGTGTGTAGCGGGGAGCGGAGGCGGCAATGCCGCCTCGGCTCCATGGTCCCCGGGGAGCGAATTGCGGCTCAGGCAGCGACTCGCAATGGCCTCGCGGCCATTGCTCGCGCTACCTGAGCGGTAAATCGCTAAGGTTGTAGCCGGGGCTGTGGATGGATTTTGGGCCAGCGGCTCGCAATGGCCGCTTCGCGGCCATTGCTCGCCCTGGGCCAGCGACTCGCAATGGCCTCGCGGCCATTGCTCGCGCTAGCATTGGGCGCTTCGCGCCCAATGTTAAATTCGTATCCACATGACCACGCCGGAAGTAGCGCGCGGAGGGGCGCTTTTCCGATTCGCGATTATATAATAGATGTCAAGCTTTTGTTCATTCCCAGTGGAGAGCACGTTTGTAGAAGGTAGATCCACCAGGACTCTCTGTTTAGAAGGACGCGCTTATGATCCCATCCTTGTACCGGCATGTTTACATTTCTATAACTTTAATTTTACAGGTATTTGAGTTACCATTGTGTACTAGAGAAAAATGTTTAGTTGCTGCTGAGTATTTATTAACTATTTTTTTGTGAGCATTTGATGTCTACAGATTTTGTATTTTAACAGTCCTGTTGTAGATCAAGTGTATTGAATATTACATGCTGTACAGATTAAATATATCACAAATATAATTTTTTATTTTGTATGCATTATTTGTAACACACGATGTGAAAGAATCTCCTATATCAGTGTGATTGCAGCATATGCAAGTGGAGTGGCCGCATTTAAAAAGATATTCCATAAACTCTGGTATCAATTCTGGGGGTCATCCCCACATTAGGAGTAGGTTGTTGATTTATCGACCATACCAGAGTTCATGGGGAGGACCCCCAGAATTAAGATGGATATATAGGTTGTATTGATTGCTATTATCAGACGTTACATTTGTAAATTTTGTATAATAGTTTGCTGAGATTTGGGTATTTTAGAATATATAGGGTAGTTGGTTCCACTTTGTCAATACATACGATATGAATGCTACAACAAAAGACGCAATAGGCAGGTCTGCAACTTAGCAGTGAATATGGACTATGGTCCGAAACATGTTTGCTCTTTGCACATGGATACATGTATTCTAGTTTTATCCTTGATGACTACAATTTTTAGCTCTGATTATTTAATGATTTTTGAATAAAGATACTTTTTTAGGGAACCTGGTTGCTGGATTTTTCTAAATTCAAGTGGATTTTCTTTTGTTATCTTTGTGAAAATGTAACATTTTAAGTTAAAACAACATTTTTGGGAAAAAACATTTTTAATTTTCAGAATCCAGTGTTTTAAAGTTCGGTGAAGCACCTGTGGGTTTAAGATGCCCATCACACCTCTAGATAAATTCATCAAGGAGTGTGGTTTCTAAAACAGAGTCATTTGTGGGTGGTTTCCACTGTTTAGGCACATCAGGGGCTCTGCAAATGAAATATGGTGTTTGCCATCTTAACAAATTGTATGGCCCATTTTTTACTTTTATCTTTGTGAAAGTAACATATTTAATGTTAAAATAACATGTTTGTGGGAAAACGTGATTTTTTTCATTTTTCGGCTCAGCGCGAAATTCTGTGAAGCACCTGAGTGTTCAAAGTGCTCACCACACATCTATCTATAAAATTCAAGAATGCGCACATAGGGTGATATCTTCTTTGAAGAAGGACAAAGGTTATACAAAGAGGCTGCTCACCTGATGTAGTTGTGAAAACCCACAACTGGTAATGATCGCTCAGATACAAGTAGCTGCTGCAGGACCGTACTCTCCACAGATCCCTGTGGTATAATCAGCTCCCAGGACACAGTACCTCGAGGTCCGCGCTGCCACTTCAGAAAAGGAACAAAAGAAGCCAGTACAAGGGAATATCTGGATCAACGATTCTTCTTTATTATCCAACGCGTTTCAGAGTTATCTCCCAACTCCTTCATCAGGGATTATCATTCCCTGATGAAGGAGTTGGGAGATAACTCTGAAATGCGTTGGATAATAAAGAAGAATCGTTGATCCAGACATTCCCTTGTACTGGCTTCTTTTGTTCCTTTTCTGAAGTGGCAGCGCGGACCTCGAGGTACTGTGTCCTGGGAGCCCACCACACATCTAGATACATTCCTTGGGGGTCTAGTTTCCAGGTCCAGAAGTCACAATACATGTCAGCATTCCAAGTTGATTTCCACAGGAACCACGAGAAATCCCAATGGTTAAACTCTGTAGAGCTGCTGAAAGAGGAGGAAAAAAATGTAAATCAGAGGAAACAACAAATAAATGTGTAAATGTACGGAGGTGAACCAATATGAGGATTCCCACATCAAGGGTCAGGAAAACTAGGGCCCCTCCTCAATCAGTCCCCTACGAAGCCCGTGAAAAGTAAATCTTCATTGATGCCCACCGCACTTATGTGGTTACTATTTTGACAACAGCAAGCCTTTGTTATCTCTGTACACTGCGGCTTTAAATAGATCTGAGAGGGGCCGGCCCTCTATGGGTGATATGGCATAGAATGTGACCCATCACATCATGGCCTCCATGTGCAAGCATGGATACCATAGCAACCAAAGCATTACAACTGCAGTCTGGGAGTTGTGATGGAGTGGGACTACATGATGATGTGTTCAACCATGTGATTTCTTGTACCATGCCCACCACTTCCTGTGCCCAGAGGTGGATCACTCCAGCTGCTCATTTGCAAGGTATTTTCTATTGATTAGCGCTATTATATTAGTGCACATGGGAGAGAGCTAAGCCACCCCTCTCTGAAGAAGCCGCACGTCGCGGCGATACGCATGGGTCTGAGGACCCCCAGTTGTCCGCTGAATATTCAACCATGGCACCCTGCTAGCCTGTCAGTTTATTGACCGACTCTTGCCTTTGGTGAGCTCATTTCAGGCCATTTTGCCAGGGTGTCTGTCATGAAATTGGGTGTTGTTAGTTTGCTGCTATCCAGGCAATTACTATTGGACTAAGTTTACTCCATGGTCAAGGTTGTGTCTGCACTTAGACAGGAGTATTATATTATTTACCTCCTCTATTGTTGAAGTCATTGTCATTACACGTTTTTTTTAACCACCTTGTACCTGCATCTGTCATTTTCCCAGATTAGCTTGCTACTACTGTTATATGGACGCTGGAGGGTTCCTCTTACTACTATTATGTCTGATACTTCTGTGGTTGTGTATCTGTGCATTGTTTTTAATTGGTTTTAACTGTGTTTCTATGTGTCTAATAAGGTTTATATAATCTTACAATTTGCTTGACTTTGTGGTGTGTTTTGGTTATGTCAACGCTTTCTCTTTATTCAAATTATTTTGGCTGTGGTGCACCTGCATAATTAATACAGGGCCCACAACAATGACATCATTGTGCTGCCCTGATCACATGATCGGATGCCCAGGACACACAGGAAGATGGCCATTCTGCAGGCAGGGAACGCAGATGGTGAGTAACATAGTTTATTATTTTGCGTGTGTGGCAGCGGGGGGGCATGTGTCCAGGACAAGGGGGGGCCATGTGTCCCAGGACAAGTGGGGGACATATGTTCCAGGACAAGGGGGGCCATGTGTCTCAGGACATGGGGGGCCATGTGTCCCATGAAAAGGAGGGGCCATGTGTCCTGGGACAAGTGGACTAAAGGAGGCCATATCCAGGATTGGGGTCTATGTACCAGGATGAGGGACATATATACTGATTTTAATATGGACACTGGCATTATAAGACGGACCCCAGTTAACATTAAAAATTATATTTTTTCTCTTTTATTCACCAAATTTGGGTGTGCGTTTTATAATCCAGTGCGTTTTATAAAACAAAAAATACAGTACATTAGGAATTCTGCAAAAGCGACATGCCATCAGCTTTCTGTTCCAGCCAATTTTGCATTCCGAAAGTCAAATGGTGCTCCTTCCCTTCCAAGCCCTGCCAAGCACATAAACATTTTTTTTCCTCACATATGAGGTATCTGTGTACTCAGAAGAAATTGTACTACAAGTTGCATGGTCCAGTTTCTCATGTTACTCTTGTGAACATTTTTGTGTAAAAAGTAAATTGTAATTTTTTTTCCTCCATATTGCTTTATATCCTGTGAAGCAGCTGAAGGATTAATAAACTTCATGTATGTGGTTTTGAGTACTTTGATGGGTGCAGTTTTTAGAATGTGTCACTTTCAGGTGTTTTCTGTAACATAAGCCCCTCAAAGTCACTTCAAATGTCTTGTGGTCCCTAACAAAATTGGTGTTGGAAACATTAAAAAATTACTGCTAACCCTTTTAACCCTTATAGCTTCCTAACAAAAACTAATTTTTATATTGTAAAAAATGGCAATGATGTAAAGTAGACATGTGGCAAAATTTTATTTATTAACTTTTGTGTGGTGTAACTATCTGGTTTAAGGTTTTAAAAATTCAAAGTTTGCAAATTGTGAAATTTTCAATTTATGGTTAAAATCTCAGTATTTTCATAACAAATAATATCAACCATAATTTACCATCAAAATAAAGTACATGTCACAAAAAATAATTACTGGGATATGTTGAAGCGTTCCACAGTTATAACCTTATAAAGTGACACTGGTCAGATTTGGAAACTGAGACTTGGTCATTAATGTACAAACTAGCTTGGTCCTCTAAGAGGTTAAAGAAGATGGCAAATTGTGGAAATAATTCCGTGTTTCATGTAAAACAAAGTCTCTATTCATCAGTTTAAAACACTTACCGTATATACTCGTGTATAAGCCAGACCCGGTGTATAAGCCGACGCCCCTACTTTTGCCCCCAAACCTGGGAAAACACTATTGACTCGTGTATAAGCGAGAGTGGACCCCAGCACAGGTATACAGCCCCAGCAGTGTGTATACAGCAGCCCCAGAGGTATATACAGCAGCCCCAGTGGTAGTATACAGCAGCAGCCCAGTGGTATATACAGCAGCAGCCCCAGTGGTTAGTATACAGCAGCCCCAGAGGTAGTATACAGCAGCCCTAGAGGTATATACAGCCCAGAGGTATATACAGCAGCCCTTAGGTAGTATACAGCAGCCCCAGTGGTGTATACAGCAGCCCCAGAGGTAGTATACAGCAGCCCCAGAGGTATATACAGCCTCAGAGGTATATACAGCAGCCCTTAGGTAGTATACAGCAGCCCCAGTGGTGTATACAGCAGCCCCAGTGGTAGTATACAGCAGCCCCAGGGTAGTATACAGCAGCCCCAGAGGTATATACAGCAGCCCCAGAGGTAGTATACAGCGCCCCAGAGGATATACAGCAGCCCAGGTAGTATACAGCAGCCAGCCCAGAGGTGTGTATACAGCAGCAGCCCAGGGGGTTATACAGCCCCAGCCCCAGGGGTGTATACAGCAGCATCCCCAGGGGTGTATACAGCAGCAGCCCCAGAGGTATACAGGTCCCCCCATCAAGATCCAGGGCCCCTCCCCCCCTTGCGCGGCAAACCTGTAAACTGTAAAGTAAAGTAAAATCATACTTATCACTGTCCTGTCGCGCTGTCCCGCCGCTGCCGACATGACGATCCCGGGCTTCATTCAGCGTCTTCCGGCGGCTTCCTGTGGTCACGGGCAATGACGTCATTGCCCGCGACTACAGGAAGCCGTGGGAAGACGCTGAATGAAGCCCGGGATCGTCATGTCGGCAGTGGCGGGACAGCGCGACAGGACAGTGATAAGTATGATTTTACTTTACAGGTTTGCCGCACAAGGGGGGGGGCCCTGGATCTTGATGGGGGGCCTGTATACCTCTGGGGCTACTGCTGTATACTCGCGTATAAGCCGAGGGGGGACTTTTCAGCCCAAATTTTGGGCTGAAAAATTCGGCTTATACGCGAGTATATACGGTATCTGTTGGTAGAGTTAAGCCCCCGTCACACTAAGCGAGATCGCTAGCAAGATCACTGCTGAGTCACAAGTTTGGCGACGCAACAGCGACATCGCCAGCGATCTTGCTATGTTTGACACTTAGCAGCGACCAGACCCCTGCTGTGAGATCGCTGGACCATTTTTTTCATTGTTGGGGTCCCGCTGGACAGCATGCATCGGTGTGTTTGACAGGGACAACGACCAACGACTTCAGTACTACAGGTCTGAGAAACAGGGTCCTAACGACCTCCGTATCATTCCGGATCGTTGCTGCGTCGCTGGTGAGATATGACTGTTTGACATCTCACCAGCGACCACACAGCGATGCACCAGTGATCCCTACCAGGTCGTATCGTTGTCGGGATCACTGGTGCATCGCCAAGTGTGATGGTACCCTAAAACCAGAAATCAGTGGTAACTGTGTGCAAGTCTATGCATTTGCAATCCTGTACCACGATCTTTATCAGGTTTACATAAACAGCAGTAGGTTCAGGATCCAAATGCATTTGTTGAAATAGACTTGTATACAGTTACCACAATTTTTTATTTCTGTTTTAATCTGCCAAATAAAAAGTAGTTTTAAACTGTTTAATTGAAGAACACTTTGTTTTACCTGAGAGAGTGCCGAAAATACAATTTTTTTCCCACTAGTTTCCATATGCACCATAGACACCTTTTGATGATCCTGAAAGAAATTGGAACTGTCATATTATTGTTAAATCTATTGTATAACTCACAAGTCATATCACATATATAAAAAATATAGCACGGTAAGTACATCAGCAATCCTACTCAGAGAGCC
Organism: Allobates femoralis; assembly: GCA_033576535.1. Lineage (NCBI taxonomy): Eukaryota > Metazoa > Chordata > Amphibia > Anura > Aromobatidae > Allobates > Allobates femoralis. The sequence goes on from JARQOC010000011.1 coordinate 121,036,335, forward strand.
CTTGTTCATATAATTTCTTCACAGGGGTCTTTAACCCCTTCACGACCCATGATGTTGTACAACGTCAAAGGTCGGTAAGGGGGGTTTGATATGAGCTCCGGCACGGAGCTCGCATCAAACACCCGACATCTCATCTGATCTCATCAGCTGAGATATCAGGCTAACAGCAGCGATTGGATCCGGGATCCGATTGGTGCTGTTAACCCTTTGGATCCTGTTGTCTATCACTGGCGCCGTGGTGGGGAATGCGCTGTTCCCTGCCTGCACCGGAGTACCCGCAATAGTATTGCGGGATCTTCGGTGCTCACGTGACAGCCTGGGGTCCTGACATGACAAGTTGTAGTTTTTACATAAGGAGGCAGCTTACAACACGGCCTTGTCTCTTGTCTCACAAAGCAGCAGTGTACGGCTCTTCAGGCAAATAAAGTATGTCACACCAGTCTTTTACTCTGATCAGGTTTACTTGCAGTACTTCAGACAAATTGACAGATGTTACAGTCACTCGGGTCTTTCTGGCCTGGGTAGTCACCAGGGAACCGGGATGATTGACCAGGACCCTCGGTGGTGTGCCTGCCGTTCCCTACCGGTCTCTCACTGCTCTCTTCTCATCACTACCGGGCAGCGCCTCTGCATGCAGAGCCTCGAGCCAGCTCCCACTGGTCTTCGGTGGGGAACTCCCCTTTAGGTCCCCCTGACTCTAGTTCAGTATGCCTTTTCAAGGAATGCACCGGGTCTTTGGCCGTGACTTCCTTAAGAAGCTCGGGGCCTCAGGTTTAATCGCTCGGCGTTGAACTCCCGCACCGTGTTCAGAGCTGGTCCTTTGCCCAGGACCAAAATCCCTCTGGTCGGCATTACCTAGGTCCAGATTCGGGTACATTGCAATGCCTGGTGCCCCTAGGGTCTCCCTCTCACTCACTGTCTCCAGCCAAACTGTCTAACTCTCCTCCCACCCATACAGTTTTCTACCCATCTGACTCCTCCCATGGAACTGCGTCTTCCCTGCAGCAGGTTCACCCACAGTCCCCTACTCCAAGGTATGTATAGATGGCTGTTGTGAGGGTCCCTTATTCACCATCCCAGTTCCCTTGGTCACAGGAATACCACACACTCTTATTTGGGTACAATACCTATACACGGCTTCCCGACCAGTAGGGTGCCACAGCAACATTGCTATAAAATGCAATAACAGGTGATCAAAACAGCGCATCCACTCCAAAACAGTATCGTAAAATACATAAGTAAGTAACCCATCACACAGCCCCAGATCCTGAAAAATGAGGACGCTACGGGTCGCAGAACATGGCGCAAAAACTGTGATTTATTTTATTTTTTTCCAAACGTCTGAATTTTTTTTCGCCACTTGGATACCAGCAAAGGTATACATATGTTTGGTATCTGCGAACTCGTATCGACCTGAGTCATCACACCATCATGTCAGTTTTACCATGTAGCGAACATGGCAACTAAAATACCCAAAAAACAAACGCGTAATTGCACTGTTTTTGCAATTTCACTGCACTTGGATTTTTTTTGCAATTTCCTGTACACTATATGGTAAAATAAATGATTGCATTTGAAAGTACAACTTGTCCCGCAAAAAACAAGCCATCATATGTCTAAAAATAAAAAAGTTATGGCTCTTGGAAGCAGGGGAGCAAAAAACGAAAATTAAGAATTAAAAATTCCAGAAGTCATGAAGGGGTTAAAGAAGATGTCAACAATTTACACAAAACAAACTGCTTACGGTACTAAATAAATCTATTAAACAAGACTCGTGTGCTTATATTTACAGTGTATAATACATTATAAAAGTTTTCCAGCTCCATCAGCCTCTAGCTGGATAAAACATGTATTTTTAAAATCATGCAGGAAACCCTTTATGGCCAGGGTACCACTTGCGAGAGACATGTGAGAGTCCTGCATCACATCACCCTGCACGGCCGCCCGTTCTCCGGACAGGAGCGTGCAGTTGCAAAGAAATATATACAGCTGACATGCTCTTGTCCGGAGAACGGGCAGCCGTGTCGGGTAATGTGATGCGAGACTCGCAGGAATGTCTCGCATGTCTTTTTCAAGTGGGACCACAGCCTCTAAATGAATATATCGCCATTCTGAAATGAATTTTTGAAGCAATTCCACCTGGCTCACTATGTCAAGTAATTGAGAGCTGATTCTGTGAATACTTTAAGCTTGAAACAACAAAAATTGTGTGTAATCTGAGGAAAGCATTTCAGCAGCTTTGTACATAGTACATAATGTGCTTTAAAGAGGTTCTCCACTCCTAATATAACCTCCTTTCTTTTGTCATAACTATGCCATAACTATGTCTTTGCCATAACTATACCTATTGTTTTCCCAATATACTTCTGCTATCTACCCTGCTTCTGTAAGCTTATCACTGACATGTTCATGAATAATTTTATTGTTGTCTTGGCTTTAATATTCCGGGCTGCAGAATGAAAATCAGATATAATAGTTCCATACAATCTGTGAGGGGGCACAAGCGATATACAATCGCCCAGTCCCACAGACTCCTAGATACATATAACCAAAGACGACAATGGAGAGAAGCAGTGCGTTTTAACAATTTTATATTTTTACTCGCAGCGCCCAATATAAAACAGGAAGGTGGCACACGTGGGGCGAACACAGTGACCACCACACTTTGTCAGTAATATACAAATTAAGTTTTTACATGGAAGGTAAGTATACAATTAATGCAATACAAACAGAGCACATATCACCAGGACATCTGCAATGACAGACAGTACAAATCATTGATAGTAAAGTGCTAGCGCATCGATATAAATGGTCAATACAAATGTCAATAGTGGGCCTCCTAAAGCATTGCTGCACAATTGTTAGCAATCCATTCCATATACTTAGTTGATGAAAATCAGACCAAACAAACAGGGCTAGTCACTGATGGGGGCTAAGTGGAGAGAGAAGTTGTCACCTCCTCAGTTGTGGGGCCGGTCTCTGCTAAGCAGGGAGATCGGTGCTCCTCAGCCAACGCTCCACTGGTTCTCCTCACCCTGCTCATGGTTCCATGCGACCATCTATCCTCTTCTCTGCTAGGAACCTGCATCCTCTTGGTAGGGTTTCCTGGGAATGTTCTTAGGATGTGTGCTCGGCATCCTGCACACACTTATAGGAGCAATACACTTGTTTCCCAATAGGTCTCTGCTTGAGTGCTACTGCTCTGAGCATAAAAGGCACCCTCTTCCTATGGAAGGTGCCTGGGCAACCTGTGCATTCCCTGGAAACTGTTGCCTCTGCTCAGACCATAATCTGCTGAAGTTTGCACTAAGAAGACTGCTGCATTGTTTCCACTTGATTCTAAGGGTGAGTTCACACATTGCATATTTTCTGCGTATTTTTACGCGAGTTCTCTTGCAATTTTTATAGCTAAAACCAGGAGTGGCTGATTAAAACCAGCAGTGGGTGATTAAATACAGAAGTGGAGCACTTGTTTTTATTAGACTTTTCCTCTGATTGTTCCACTCCTGGTTTTGGCTACAAAAACTGCAACAGCACTCATGTAAAAATACGCAGCAAATTTGCAGTGTGTGAACTCACCCTAACACCTCTGTGTCCACAGAATCCTTGAGCTGTCCAGGCCTCTCCTGATGTGCACAGGAATGTCCGGTTTTCCTGCAACGGCTGCATCGTCTCTCCTGGATCGATCGGAGCTCCCAGGATTCATTTCATCGACAGAGCCAGTGTTCTACAGCTCCTCCATATCAACTGTGCTTGTGGGACCTCTGGTTCGGGATTCGCATCATTCAGGCCTCCTGGTGTTGTGACGGGGGAATTCCTGTATAGGGATTAACCTTTGCCTGTGCTCCACTACGTGGTACAGTGTCGTGATTCAGAGGATCCTCCCCTCAAACATCTTTCCCCTTTGTGAAACTTTCCTTAATAAACATCCTTGGTTTTATGAAAGTTACTCTCCTCTCTCTTGAGTAGCAGATATTCAGTTAACACTGCACCACCAATGATCTAGTGAGTCCACTTTACATTACCACGCCCTGTGGGCATAACAGAAGTGTAATCTGGGCATATGTGGCCAGACTACTGTCACTCAAAGAGAGGCATCTTTGCCCCCACCACTGTTGTGCCATGCTGAGATTGTCCGATTTCAGTCTGTAGCACAGAAGATAAAAGCAAGAACGATAATTAAGGTGCTTATCAGTGTCTTAGAGATAACATTACAGGAGCAGAGTAAGGCTACGTTCACACATTTGCGTATTTTGTTGTGCTTTTTTGCGCCACGCTTTTTGCTGCATTTTTCAGCCGCACAAAAAAGCGCAACAAAATACATGGGTGCTTTCACACACCACACTTTCTTCTGCCCATAAAGCGCAGGTTCCTATAAGAGGGGCGCTGCTGCATCTGATGTCACAAAGTGGAGGAAGAATCCTGGTTCCTCCTCCCCTCTGTGACATGTGTGACTGCCCCCATTAGATTTAGATTTCGCAATGTATAAATTTAAATGAAATAAAGGCAAATGTACAGTATGTAAAATAAAAAAGAATCAAATACTTACCCTCCGGCTGCTGTTTGTGCAATCCGGCGCAGAGAGACAGGCAGGTACCAGAACAACAGGACCTGTCTGATGTCAGAGTGACTTCCGGGCGCTGATTGGCCGCTCGCTCATATCACATGACTGCGAGCGGCCAATCAGCACCCGGAACATCCTCTGACATCACGGCAGGCCCTATTAGGTCAATTCATTCTGCGGCTCCCGAACAGCCGTCGTAGGGTAAGTATTTCATTCTTTATTATTTTTCATACCTCAGCTTTTATTTAACTTTGATTTCACAGTGTATATTAATACACTGCGAAATCTATTGGGGGCAGTTACGCTGTCACATAGGGAAGGAGAAAGCAGAATTCTTCCTCCCCTCTGTGACATCAGATGCAGCAGCGCCCACCCTTATAGGAAAAAGCGCGGGCGCTGCTGCGTAAAGAATTGACAGGGTCATTCTTTTTACGCAGGGGCTTTTTCCAATAAAAACTCTGCATAAAAATACGCAGTGTCTGTACGGCAAATGAATGAGTGCTGTGTGAATTTCACATTCACTTTGCCGGCAGACAAAAGGCACATTGCGTATTTGAAAAGCTCGCGCAAAAATACGCAATGTGTGAACGCAGCCTAAGTAGCGTGAGTATATTGAGAAAGTGATAGGCATAGTAAGGATGAATTAAAGGAGGTCACATTAGTAGTGGAAAACCTCTTTAAGTGTGAGGTCTCAGACAAACTTTCTCTTGCATAACAGTAACTGTATAAGCAATATCAAAGCTACATTCAATTGTTATAAAAAAAAAAGCATCAAGAATGATATAGGATGAAAAAGTAAATGTGTTTTGACAATGATTTTTACCTGTGCATTTTTTTAACATGCCATTTTTTAAATGCAGATATGAAGAAAAAGCAGCTTCAGACTTGCAAAGGTACAAAAGCAGACTGCAAAATCTACAGGAGAAGGCATGCATAAAACAAAAGAAATGGGAAAAAAACTAAAACAGATGCTGACCAAAAGCTCTGCTGAAAAAGTAAAACTTAAAAGTCCGATGTCCAACCAGCAAATTTTGGATAAGTTGTTTTACTCTCAAATTGAGAAGAAAGCTGTGGTGCCTGCTATTAAAACTGTGAAAATAGGTTTTCGCATGCATAATCTAAACCAAAAACTTTACAAGCTTGGAAGAAAAGAGATGCTTGATTTTAAAGAAATTACCTTAATTACTAAACTTAATTTACCTGGTGCTGGATTGTAGCATCTAAAAAGGATATAACTTTACTGAACCCATACAGAGTTGAAGAAGCTTTGCTGTATAAACGCCTTGTGGAAAACCATAAAATTCCTGTGGAAAAGTTGGAGTTGCCAATTATATTAAATGAAAGGTAAAATGCCTTATTCACATTTTATAGTTGTACAGATCCCAAGTCTTGGCCTGCACTTTTGAAGGTTCTAATGTCTGTCTTTTGTTCTTTTTCAGCCCTCTCACACATAAAAATTATAGTTGTAAATTAGATCTTACTAATCAACTTCCTGTCAACTCACCTCTTTTATGAAAAAAACAAAACTTTCCCTACATGACTTCTGTTACAGTCTCCAAACAATGTACACCAGAATGATGTAAACAAATATTAATTTTGTAATGCCAAAAATAAGCCTTCATAGGACAAAGTCAACAAAAAAATTTAAACGTTACAGATCTCAGAAAAAGAATATTTTTCTTTCCATAAAATGTCTTTATATATTTACAAAAATCAGCAATCTTTGTCTGGCCATTGTTTTAATAATTAAAAAAGGGAATCCCTAAATTGATAATAGATACTCTTTAAACCACCAGTGTTAGCAGACTGGGTAATAAAGGGGTTCGATGTCAGCTTTTCTTGGCAGCTGACATCAAGCCCTATTGCTAATGTCAGCTGTCAGTATGACAGCCAGCCATTAGCAATACTTTCATTAAAGAGTTAAAACAATACACAACACCGAGAAAAATACTTTATTCCATACAAAATACACAGAGACACCTTGTTCACCTCTATTATCTCCCATTACCGTCTGATGGAATCCACGAGAATCCAGTGATGAGTGAAGTCCGGGCATTGGCACAAGATCAGTTTATTCATTCAAAATCAGCTGAACAAATCAGCTGACCGCTGAAGAAATTAGGGATTGAGTCAGTTTATCTCTTCACCTGTCAGCTGATCTGTTCAGCTGATCTCTCCATGCAGCTGAATTAATCAGCTGATCTTGTGCCCAGACTTCACTCATTTCTGGAGTCTCCTGGATTAAATGGAGACATTATAGTGGAGAACGAGGCATATTTGTGTATTTTTTTTTAATAATGTATTTCTCTCAGTCTTGTGTGTTTTTTTCCTCTTTACTGAAACTGTTTCTAATGGTGTCACCTGCTGACATTGCTGGATGCTTCTGTGTATGTGTTTGTCTTTAAGAGCTGCATGGTTGAAAGTTGTGAAGGTCCTGGCCTCCTGTGTTGGGCTCCAGAACTGCATTCACTATTAGGTTCAACTGCTGGTTGAGGGGTTAATGAGTAACTCACCTAAATGTCCTTCTCCCTAGCCTTTAAGTAGCCTCTCCTTCCACCAGGTGGTGCTGCTGATAGAGTTTCACTCTATGCCTGGAAGCCATGTTGCGCTGACCTGTGTGTTTGTGTGGCTGAAGTCCTTTCCTTTAGAGTTGCTGTATCCCAGTTCTGTGGAGGGAGGTGAGGGGGGAATAGCGCAGGGCTGGTGGAGGAATTTTACCTTCAGAGATACCTTCGGGATCAGGGCCATTCAGGGTTTCCAGACTAGGATCAGACTAGTCTTCCCTGGTCACCCTGCCCGTAACTGCCATTCCCTTATCAGTATTCTCACTACACTGTGACAAATGGCTGGCTGACATTAGCAATAGGGCTTGATGTCAGCTGCCAAAAAAAGCTGACATCAACCTCTTATTACCCAGTCTGCCACCACTACTTGGCAGCTGGAAATGCAGGATAACCCCCAATTTTGGTGTCTCTCATGGAGGCGCCAATACGGCGTGGCTGCGGCCTGCTATTTTCAGCATGGGGACCCAGAATGCTTGGGCCTTACCATGCTAATTACAGCCCCAGCTGCCTGGGTTACCTTGGCTAGCAATAGAAAATATAGCAGAGCCCAAGACAATTGTTTTTTAATTATTTATTTACGTAATTAAAAAAAAAAAAATAGGACTCCCCTGTATTTTTCATTGCCAGTGAAGGTAACACCAGATAGCGGGGGGTTTGCAGCCAGTAGCTGATTGGGTTACTTTGGCTGGCAATAGAAAATATGGCAAAGCCCACACCAATATTTTTAAATCATTTATTTGCATTTCTTTTTCTGTATAGGGCTTCCCTGTATTTGTCATGGCTAGAGCAAGTAACCAAGGCAGCGGGGTTTTAGAGCCAGTATCTGCCTGGGTTACATGAGCTGCCAATGCAAAAAATACAGCAAGAGAGAAAAGGAGACAGGGAAGCGCTCCCAGTGGGGAGAACCTGGTGGACTTTCGGGGGTGTATTAGAGAGGTGAGCAGGGGGGATCGACTCTCACCTTTTCGGGTTGTGCTGCCTCCGCAGAACCCTAGTGTGTGCCATTGCCGGGGGGCCTCCTGGCGCCCACACTGCTGGACAGAGAATCCTCTGACTTCAGCGTTCAGCCCGGTCACATGGGCTTGCGATCACGTGACCCGCGCGTCATCAGTCAGGGGGCCTAACGTCACCACAGGTCCTTGAGCTCTCAGGCCGCTTGATAACAGGGAATGACTAATGGCACCTGCAGCTCCAGTAATCCAACACATCCACGGAAGATGGGAAGTTCAGGATTAAAGGGTAACAATAGATTACTTCTAGGAGCGCTGGGGCACAATAAGGAGCAGTTAAGGATTAAACACAAGTATTTTATTACCACAACGCATTTCCACAACGGATTGTCATCTTCCTCAGGTGGATTTACATTAACAATGACCATGGACACATTAAATAGTCTAACCTACCAATCAGACTCTATCAATTGATGTTGTCATTATGTTAACTCTATCCACTCGATACCAGCCAGAAGTATAGAAGCGTTCAATGGAAACCAGTATAAAATATCTTACAATTATATGCATAAAGTCAAGAATTGCATCACTTGAAAATGAAAATGATTAATTAATATAGGGATTAATGAAGTTTTTTACTCCACATCAATCCCTTATCAAAAAGGATATCAATTAATAATTTAAAAGCAAGCCTAAAACTCATTATAATATAAATTTACAATAATATAAATTAATTATAAAACGTATATAAAAGATAAAAATATATATAAACTAATAAAATAATGAATGAAACATAATTCAACCAAAGGCACAATTATATTACTGACAGGAACATAACAGGCCTATTTGCAAACATTGTCAATCATAAGATTTAGTCCCTTCGGGCTCAGTGTTGCAAGTTTGAATGTCCAATAACTCTCTTTGTTTATTAGATCTTTAAATCGATCACTTGCAGTGTCGGGGATCTGGTCAATATTAGTGAGCTTCAGATCCTTTGGATGCTTGGAATGCACCACACCAAAGTGTTTTGAAACACTGTGCAGGGGAAACCCACTACGTATATTTGACCCGTGCTTGTTAAGTCTAGCATGCATTTTTTGGATCGTCCGATTCGCATATTGGAGTCCACAAGAGCACTGGAGCAGGTACACTACGTAACACGACTGAAAATTCTCCCTGCAATTGATATTAAACACTTCTCCTGTTATCTGTGATTGGAAGGAAGCCATCCCATTGGTAATTTTCGTACAACACAAACAGCCTGGAGAATTGCATCTAAAACACCTATTTGGGGTTTGTTCATCCTCCAAAGCCTCTTTTTCTGTTCTTAGCATAGTATTGCTAGGGGACACCCAACTGCGTATGTTCTGACTCCTTCTATTTATTATATGAGGCCTTTTTGGTAAAACTTTCCATAAAGCAGGATCCCCCTCCAGAATGAACCAACGTCGTGTTAACAATTTTTGTATATTACGACATCATTTATTAAAAGTTGTAATTAGGCTCCAATCATTGTAACCTCCTACTCTGGACTTCTTTTTATCTGTTTGAATTTTTGAGATACAAGAATCTTGCGTCAGGGAAACAGTATGTGAATAGACATCCTTTAACAATGTCTTAGGATATCCTTTCTGTATAACTCTTTCTTTCAAAATTTTAGCTTCCCTCTCAAAGTCCTCCTGCCTAGTCCAATTTTTTCTGATACGCCAATACTGGGCGTAAGGCATATTTCTTAACCATCTGGGTAGGTGTCCATTGTCAAACCTCAGGTAACTATTTATGTCAACCAGCTTGAAGTGTGTTGAAGTGGACACTCTGCCCAGACAGTCAAAACTCACCTTCAAATCCATAAATTGTATTTGAGTACTGGATACAGTTTCCCCTACACAGTGTTTCAAAACACTTTGGTGCGGTGTATACCTAGGATCCAGAAGATCTTTAGCTCACTATTGTTGACCAGATCCCCGACACTGCAAGTGATCGATTTAAAGATCTAATAAAGAAAGAGAGTTATTGGATATTCAAAATTACAACACTGAGCCCGGAGGGACTAAGTCTTATGGCTGACAATGTTTGCAAATAGGCATGTTATGTTCCTGTCAGTCATAGTTGTGCCTTTGGTTGAATTATGTTTCATTCATTATTTTATAATTTTATATATATTTTTATCTTTTATATACTTTTTATAATTGATATTATTGTAAATTTATATTGTAGCAAGTTTTCGGCTCGCTTTTAAACGATTAATTGATATCCTTTTTGATAAGGGATTGATGTGGAGTCAAAAACTTCATTAATCCCTATATTAATTAATCATTTTCACTTTCAAATGATGCAATTCTTGATTTTATGCATATACCGTATATACTCGTGTATAAGCCGAGTTTTTCAGCCCAAAAATTGGGCTGAAAAGTCCCCCCCTCGGCTTATACACGGGTCAATATGGTATGTGGTGTGTGGGGGCCATGTCCCGGGTGCTGGGGAGGCGGGGGGAGGCTGCTGACTGAGCGGCCCGTCACGTGGTGCCGCTCATTAGATATGCACGGCTCCCCCCGCCCATCACAGCGGCAGGGGGAGCCGTGCATACAGCCCCCAGTGGTAGTATAAAAGCAACCCCCCCCGCTGCATTACTCACCCCCCACACTGTGCAGAGCCCCCCCCGCTTCATTACTCGCCCCCCACACTGTGCAGAGCCCCCCCCGCTGCATTATTCACCCCCCCATACTGTGCAGAGCCCGCCCGCTGCATTACTCGCCCCCCCATACTGTGCAGAGCCCGCCCGCCGCATTACTCGCCCCCCCCATACTGTGCAGAGCCCCCCCCCGCTGCATTACTCGCCCCCCCCCCATACTGTGCAGAGCCCCCCGGCTGCATTACTGGCCCCCCCCCTTCCCCGCTGCATTATCTTACCCTCCACCGTCTTCATCACCGCGGGCCCTCACGTCCATCCTCGTGTGTTCCGGGTCTCATGTGACCCGGCGCGATGACGTCATCCCACTGCGACCGCCGGGTCACATGAGACGGGAACGCAGCGCGCGAGGATGAACGTGAGGGCCCGCGGTGATGAAGACGGTGGAGGGTAAGATAATACAGCAGGGGGGGGCTCTGCACAGTAAGGGGGGCGAGTAATGCAGCGGGGGGGGGTTCTGCACAGTATGGGGTGGGTGAGTAATGCAGTGGGGGGGCTCTGCACAGTATGGGGGGTGAGTAATGCAGCGGGGGGGGCTCTGCACAGTATGGGGTGCGAGTAATGCAGCGGGGGGGGCTCTGCACAGTGTGGGGGGCTCTGCACAGTATGGGTGGCAAATACTGGGGGCCTGCTGTATACTACTGGGGGCCTGCTGTATACTACTGGGGGCCTGCTGTATACTACTGGGGGCCTGCTGTATACTACTTGGGGCCTGCTGTATACTACTTGGGGCCTGCTGTATACTACTTGGGGCCTGCTGTATACTACTTGGGGCCTGCTGTATACTACTGGGGGCCTGCTGTATACTACTGGGGGCCTGCTGTATACTACTGGGGGCCTGCTGTATACTACTGGGGGCCTGCTGTATACTACTTGGGGCCTGCTGTATACTACTGGGGGCCTGCTGTATACCATACTGCTGGGGCCTGTATACCTGTCCTGGTGGCTGTATACCATACTACTGGGGCCTGTATACCACTGGGAGGGCCTGTATACCACACTGCTGGGGGTTGTATACCTGTGCTGGGGTCCACCCTCGGCTTATACGCGAGTCAATACGTTTTCCCAGTTTTTGGGGGCAAAAGTAGGGGGGTCAGCTTATACACGGGTCGGCTTATACACGAGTATATACGGTAATTGCAATGTATTTTATGGTTTCCATTGAACACTTCTATACTTCTGGCTGGTATAGGGTGGATAGAGTTACCATAACGACAACATCAATTGATAGAGTCTGATTGGTAGGTTACACTATGTAATGTGTCCATGGTCATTGTTAACGTAAATCAACCTGAGGAAGACGACATCCGTTGTGGAAACGCGTTGTGATAATAAAAAGACTTGTGCTTAAAGGGAACCTGTCACCTTCAAAAAGCCACCTAACCTATAAAAACATGTCCCTGCATCATCGTATGACCATTCTCACAATCCTTTTGTCTGCTAAATGCTAGCTGTAAAAGTATTAAAAAATGTTTTTATACTTATCCATTATAATGATTGGGGACCATATTCCTTAGCCCTCAGGGCGTGTTGCTTTGCTGCCTTTCTCATCAGAAGATCACGTTCTAATGGGCGTGATCTTGTATTCATATTCTAGGCAGGCACTGCCTGCTTTGCACGTCGCTGTCTGGGCATGTAATGACGTGAATTGGGTAATTTCCGGTTTGGGTGACGTTAGTACACCCATGCCGCTCGTCCAGCTTCAAGCACCGCATTGCGCATGTGTGCTTGAAGTCAGACGAGCGGTGTGGGTGTACTGACGTCACCCAAACCGGAAATGACGTGATTTGCGTCATTACATGCCCAGACAGAGACGTGCAAAGCAGGAAGTGCCTGCTTATAATATAAATACAAGATCACGCCCAATAGGGCATGATCTGCTGACTAGCAGGCACCAAAGCAGCATGCCCTTAGGGCTAAGGAAAATGGTCCCTACTCATTATAATGGATAATGAGTAAGTATAGATAGGTTTTTAAGTACTTTTACAGCCAGCATTTAGCATACAAAAGGATTGTGAGAATGGTCATAGTGTAGCGACCGGTGGTAAGGCCGCGGGTGTGTGTGTATGATTTTTCTCAACAGAATCCCCATACTCAGATTTAAACGGTAGTAACATTTCTTTACTGTAAAACATATTTATATCACAGTCAACCGAACTATATGCTCACTTGTATATATTAGAGTCTCTGAATCTTCACTTCTGCCGGGTACGCAGCAAGAAAAGAAAACACAACAATGAAGGTATCTTTCCCTAACTTTCCCTAAAATCACGTACCAGTCTTATCACAGAAGAAGATGTCGCTCCCACGTAGCAGGCCTGGGGATCTCCTCAGTCTTCTTCTTTGGTCTCCTTCTGCAGGTAACAGTCTGTCTCTCTCAGTCTCAGGGCACACAGAGCAGCAGCAGAAGGGAGATCACAGCAGCACAAATGGCTCCCTTATGTCGGTCATGGCCCCTGCACATGCACTCTGGGTGCTCGGCGGGCAAGGTTTTGCAGAGCGGCCAGAGTCACAGCACCAAAGTCCAGTGGCCCAGGATCAGTCACAGGTGCTTCTGCGGGGTGATTTCTCCGGCAAGGTGTAGCAAAGTAGTCCACTTTAAACAGACATCCGCAGGCAGATCTTCTCAGCTCTGGATTTATACTGCACTGATTCTCTGCTTTCACTTCCTGGTTCAACAACAGAGATGGCTGGGAGTTTCCCAGCTCTGTGATTGTACAGTCCACTGATGCCCCTGGTGGACAAGTGCGGACTGTGCACAGTTCATTTCAGTTTCAATTTCAATAATACAATCTGAATTGTACACCTCATTACATACCCCCCCACTTAAAGGTTGACAGTCCCTGTCAACAACCATCGGCTCCAAGGCAGTGATGGCCGTTGATATCACAGGGATTGATCTCCGGCGGAGTAGGGACCTCTGTTGGGGGAAACCGTCATCCCCCCGTTCACCTTTGCTCCCTTGTTCAGGGCTCACAATATATCCAATAAACTCAGTCACGTTTTCTACCCGGGGAGAGTAGGATCGCCGGCGGTAGAGGCGCCGGTTGGGGGCAAATCTGCTTCCTTTAACGGGAACACCCCCAGGACCGGTGACGTCGGCGGCCTCTGTACCCCTCTCTCCCTTCACAACATCAAACTGTACCACCTCCCCATCACCAACGCTGCGGAGGCACTTACGAGGATTGTTACGCTTTATGGCAGTCTGATGTACAAACACGTCATCCTTTGTGTCATTCCTGTTGATGAAGCCATACCCATCGCGGACATTAAACCACTTCACCGTCCCCTGGACCCGAGTGGCCAGTACTTGCTTATCGGTCTGGCTCTGTCTCTTCACACCCTTTTCCCTGATCTCCCCTGCCGAGCGAACCGCTTTGGCTGGGGCGTCTAGTTTAAAGGTGGCTGCTGTTGTGGGGCATGGCTTGCTGGTTCTGGTATATCGGACCACGGGTGGAGGATGCGGACAACGGTTTGCCCTATGGCGGGGGTCGCCGCATGTCCAGCACCTTCCCATAGGCCGACTGGGTTGCTGTCTCGCTTGCCTGTCCGCCTGTTGGTCTAGCATGAGCTGCAGCTGTAGTATCTGTTTCTGCAACTCTGCTACTATCTGCTTCAATTCTTCCGTGTCACTGCTGGGACTGCTGGCACCGGATATGGACCTGCAGGCCGTAGTATAAGTCTGGTTATAAGCTACTACCGGTAGGAGATTCTGTTGATCACACATCCTGCCGACTACGCCAGATGTAGCGACCGGTGGTAAGGCCGCGGGTGTGTGTGTATGATTTTTCTCAACAGAATCCCCATACTCAGATTTAAACGGTAGTAACATTTCTTTACTGTAAAACATATTTATATCACAGTCAACCGAACTATATGCGCACTTGTATATATTAGAGTCTCTGAATCTTCACTTCTGCCGGGTACGCAGCAAGAAAAGAAAACACAACAATGAAGGTATCTTTCCCTAACTTTCCCTAAAATCACGTACCAGTCTTATCACAGAAGAAGATGTCGCTCCCACGTAGCAGGCCTGGGGATCTCCTCAGTCTTCTTCTTTGGTCTCCTTCTGCAGGTAACAGTCTGTCTCTCTCAGTCTCAGGGCACACAGAGCAGCAGCAGAAGGGAGATCACAGCAGCACAAATGGCTCCCTTATGTCGGTCATGGCCCCTGCACATGCACTCTGGGTGCTCGGCGGGCAAGGTTTTGCAGAGCGGCCAGAGTCACAGCACCAAAGTCCAGTGGCCCAGGATCAGTCACAGGGGCTTCTGCGGGGTGATTTTTTCCGGCAAGGTATAGCAAAGTAGTCCACTTTAAACAGACATCCGCAGGCAGATCTTCTCAGCTCTGGATTTATACTGCACTGATTCTCTGCTTTCACTTCCTGGTTCAACAACAGAGATGGCTGGGAGTTTCCCAGCTCTGTGATTGTACAGTCCACTGATGCCCCCTGGTGGACAAGTGCGGACTGTGCACAGTTCATTTCAGTTTCAATTTCAATAATACAATCTGAATTGTACACCTCATTACAATAGGATGATGCAGGGACATGTTTTTATAGGTTAGGTGGATTTTTGGAGGTGACAGGTTCCCTTTAATCCTTAACTGCTCCTTATTGCGACCCAGCGCTCCTCAAAGTAATATATTGTTTCCCTTTAAAGAAAAATACAGGGAAGCCCTATACAGAAAAAGAAACAGACACACAAAAACAGTTTGCTAGAAAATACATTTTATTTACACATAATCACCATTTCTATGAGGCAACCAACATCTATTGTCATTCTACTGTAGTCGCTCATCCTGCTTCTACTGTCACACACCAGGAACAGTAACAGAAAATTCCAAAATGGAATTCCATCACATCCTAGAATAGTACTGTGTTTTTGGCTGGAAAAACACTGCAACAACGGCTTATGTGAATATCAATCTGTTTTTGCAGCTTTTTATTTCATTAGAATGGAGGAGATCATAAGTCTTTCTGACCAAGTCTAAGAACTATTAGTACAGTTACCTCTGACTGACTCCTTCGATTTAGCCATGTCCCTGACTATATGACTTGATAGGCGATTGCAGAAATGCAGACAAGAATGCATTGCTGACTTTGCTCCTCCATCTAAGGTTTAGGTGCCTACTATTACCAAACAACTCATGCAGAAATATGGTGAGTCAATCCCTTCAACAAGTGGTAAAGCCACTAACACTAGATAGCCATGTGAAGTGACCGTCATCAGATATCTGCCTGTCCAAGACAACCACTGACTGACAAGCATCGACACTAAGCTGGGTTTTGGAATGACTTCCCAGGCGCACAGATATTTTCCAAAATTCCACAAAATTATTGCCTCATCTTTGTTTGTTTTTATTAGAAAAATCTGTGATGCATAAGACCTTTATTAATAGTGGTTGCACAGCAAATTTACTTGATGCCAATGTGGTTAAAGATTAAAGATTGGTAAAGTTATGTTTTCCCTTTAAAATCAAAGTGACAGCTAAGGAACTTCTTATCCAGGAGGTATCACAGTATATTCATATCATCCTTGCTTGCTGGCGACTTACATTCTGAGTACATTTCATTTTTTGTCTTTGTAACCCTGTCAGTGGCACTGGTCTTATGTCCTCTTCTCTCTATACATGGTCCCGATTGGAGAGACCATCAGCAAAATTGGCTTTCACTACCATCGTTATGCTGATGGCACACAACTATACATTTCTTCACCTGACCTTACCCCCCACTGTACTAAAGAATGTACAATGACTGTCTAACCTCAGTTTCCAATATCATGTCCACTCTCTACCTAAAACTCAACCATTCCAAAACTGAACTCCCTATGTTCCCGATTTCCACTAACCTCCCTAAATCTGACATTTCCCTTTCGGTATGCGGCACCACGATAACGCCTGGGAAGCAGGCTCGCTGTCTGGATGTTATGGTTGACACTGATCTTTCCTTCATTTCCTATATACAGTCTCTCACCTACTCTTGTCGCTTGCACCAGAAAAACATCTCTAGAATCCGCCTTTTTCTCACCTCGGAAGCATCAAAAACCCTCACCGTGACCCTGATCCATCCCTACACCTTGACTATTGTAATTCTCTTTTAATTGCCTCCCCTTCACTAGGCTTTCCCCTCTCCAGTCCATCCTTAATGCAGCATCCAAGATCACCTATATGGCTAACCGTTACTTGCATGCTTCCGCTCTGTGCTAGTCATTGCACTGGCTGCCCATACACTATAGAATCCAATTCAAATTGCTTGTTCTCACCCACAAAGCTCTTCACAGTGCAGTGCCTCCCTACCTCTCCACCCTCATTTCTGTCTATCACCCCACCCGTTCTCTACGCTCTGGAAGCGACTTTAAACTAACTTCTGCATTAATCCAAACCTCGCGCTCCCAACTCCAAGATTTCTCCCGAGCTGCACCAATTCTCTGGAATGCTCTACCCCAAGAAATTAGGTCTACCCACATTTTACATAGTTTCAGGCGCTCACTAAAAACATCTTTTTAGGGCGGCTTATCATGCTTCTTAGTCAAAGTAACTTAGACATAGCCTATTCATTCCACCAGACTCAAAAGCATTACAAAGAATGGCTTGTGGCTACTCATGCAGCTCTCCTCTATTCTCCATTTCCTCAAGTTGGCTGGACCATCATTGTAAATAGGCCCCTGCACTTTGTGTCACCCCCACCTCATTGTTAGATTGTAAGCTCTGATGAGCAGGGCTGTGCTTATTTTGCTTTAATTACTGTATTCTTTGATAACTGTTCCTTATGGCTGTCTGTATATGAACCTCTGAATTGTAAAGCGCTGTGGAATATGTTGGCGCTATATAAAGATTATTATTATTAACTTTGTTATTAACTGCATATAAGTAAAAAATATTCCATGAATCACACACTACAGGGACTAGCACTCATTGGTGCTGAGGCACTGCCGTTACAACTCTCAACATGAGGCACACAAGAAAAATTGAGTTGAAAAAAGAATGTCTTTTTTATTTTTACATAAATCATGAGTAAAAAGGCACCTTACAGACGTAAGGCACCTTAGCATGGACAGAATATACAATGTCAGTACAACAGTCATTACGGGCTCAGGACATGGAATGAAAAATAACCAAGAAAGGCACATAATTATGTACCAGCATCAAAAGAACATGCAAATTACATACATGAGATGAAGCAACCCAGTTTCTAACATATGGTTTGATGATTTGGGTACACAGATAAACCATATCCCCTCAGCAGTTCAACACCACATAGTACATGAAACAATCACGGATACCAGCTTCACTTAGAAAAGCATGTACATACTTGCTAGTAACATTTAAGTGCCTAAAGAAATCAGAGGGGAGTGGCCTATTTAGACCATACACCACCCACCCATGTCCATATTGCACATACCCATGTTAAAGTGCAATGTCAGTGCAGACTGGAGACTGCCCCTTCTTCCACTCTACCCATGTTATTAACTGGCACCAGGGCAGTGTTGTAGTAATCCTGAGTGTCAGGACAAATGTATGTCTTTTTCTTTAACTTAAATTAGGTCATACTCAGTTGTTTTTTTTTAAATATTTGGATATTGTTTTGATACTTTCTGTGTCTGAATCAGAAAAATGATCCTCAAACACAGTTTGATTGTCCCACTCTTCTACTACCAACTTTCTTCCCCAAAGGTAAAAACTATCATCTTTCGCATCCAAAGCATCAAGCAGACAGTCTACAAAAAAGACTTATCAGACCTTTTTTTTTCAACTTTAATTTTTATTTATTTTCTCAACAGTCAGAACATAACATAAAACATGATTGTACAATCGCAGGTACTCAGTTCGCTCCCCATTACAAGTACCTCTCAGCATCAGCACACGTCTTCGATTTTTTACAATTGTATTGAATCTACAGAAAGGTCCCACATCTGCCAAGTCTGAGTAAATTTGTCTATTGAGTTATGGAGTGTGGCAGTCAATTGTTCCATTAGTCGAATGTCTTTTATTCGTGCATACCAGTCCGATATCGAGGGTGGTGCTCTCTTCTTCCAGTTGAGAGATATCATTTCGCTGCTGTTAGAAGATGCATTAGAAGTCTGCCCCCAGATTTATTCAGACCCTGGGGGAAGAGATTCAATAGATAAACAGCTGGGTCTAACGGCAGGTGATGGTCCAGAACCCGGGACACCAGTATTTCAACTGATCCCCAAAAACCACGAATCAATGGACAGGACCAAAAAATGTGGTATAAAGAGGCTTTGCTTTGATCACACCTACAGCAGTTATCAGGTATAGTTGAGTTAAACTTATGGAGGATTCGGGTGTGTGATACCACGTCATCAGTATTTCCATTTGATTTTCTTTGTATAATGTGTTAACTGAAGTCCTAAAGGTTCTATCCCATATCACCCTCCACATCTGGCTAGAGATCTCTCTCCCTAACCAAGTCTCCCATCTCGACATATAGGCATGTTTAACAGGACCCCAACTGCTACGAGGGGTTCAAAATAGTGTATATATTAGATATAAGGCCCCTTGTAGTAGCGCCCCGAGAGCAAAGATTTTCAAATTGGGTTGGACCCAAATATTTTTTGGGCCCCGTGATCGACATGTAGTAATGAATTATTTGTCGGTACGAGAAACACAAACTCTCTGGCAAGTTATATAGTGAACGCAACTCAGGAACGTTCTTGGCTTGTGTGTAAGCGGGTTCAGTATGTCACAAAGCAAAAAAGGCCTGCCTCAGCCCACCTGCGCATCGTATTAGAGTCCATAACC
Source organism: Allobates femoralis (assembly GCA_033576535.1). Lineage (NCBI taxonomy): Eukaryota > Metazoa > Chordata > Amphibia > Anura > Aromobatidae > Allobates > Allobates femoralis. Next base: position 121,055,866 of record JARQOC010000011.1, read on the forward strand.
CCCGAGAGATGCGGGTCTATATAGAAAAAGGTGTCATGAGAGAAGTGTGTCCCGCCAATTGAAATTTAATTCTACATTTACCCCAAATGTCCCTGGTAAAAGCCATGGGACCTAACAAAGTTCCAGATGGAATCTCCGAGGGTTTGCCCCATATCAACGAGGCAGGGTGGTAAGGGGCCAGCCACAACTGTTCCACCTCTATCCATCTATTACATGCTGGTAATGCAGACCAATGGGACAAATGGCGCAAACGAGTTGCATAATAGTATAGCGTGATATCTGGGCAGGCAACACCCCCCTCCCGTTTTGACGCACAAAGGACCGAATCAGGAATACGGTGTCTCCCTGAGTGCCATATGAACCTCATTAATAACGATTGGATTCTTTTTAGTGTTGCCACGGGTACCCTAACTGATAGCGTTTCAAATAGATATAAAAAGCGAGGGATAATGGACATTTTAATAGCTGCAACTCTACCCAGGAGCGGGATCGGTAGGGCAGACCACTTTTTATGCTGGGATTCTACTTTATGTATTAGGGGTGGAAAATTGGCTTGGAATATTGTTCTATAACTAGAGGTCATATTAATCCCCAGATAGCGTATGGATGATGTGCGCCATGTGTAATTGTATGATTGTTTAAGGAGTTGAAGTTTAGATTCTGGAATATTTATGGGCAACGCTTCAGTTTTCTTAGAGTTAATTTTATATCCCGACATTTTAGCATAGGATGTGATCGTTGCATGCAGGTTAGGGAGAGAAGTAATGGGATTTGTCAAGAAGAGAATCACATCATCTGCGAACAGGGCAACTTTGAATGATCTATTTTTAAGCTGAATTCCCATGATATCAGGGTGAAGTCTAATTTGCGCCGCCAGTGGTTCAATACTAAGGACGTAAAGCAGAGGGGAAAGGGGGCACCCCTGACGTGTTCCATTTTTGATGGGTAGATCCCTGGAATGGGCATGAGAAAGGCGAACCAGAGCAGTGGGCGATGAATACAGACCCCTCAGTGCTGTAACGAAAGGTCCCGACAGGCCAAAGTGGTGAAGAGTGCGAAACATAAAAGACCAATCCAGCCTGTCAAAGGCCTTCTCTGCATCCAAACTCAGCAAAAGGGCCTCCATCTTCCCTCTGTTGGCCACCTCAATCAGGTCCATAATACGCCTGGTATTATCTCCCGCCTGACGGAAGCGCACAAATCCCACCTGATCTTTATGAATCAAATGTGGGAGCCATTTCCCCAATCTGTCCGCTAATAGTTTGGTGAAAATTTTTAGATCAGAATTTAACAGACTGATTGGGCAGTAACTTGCACACTCCATCGGGTCTTTCCCCTCTTTTGGGATTACAGTAATATAGGAACGGAGAATTGAGCCAGGTATTGTCCCCCCCTCCATATAATGATTAAATAGGGAAACCATATAAGGGGACAGTACATCCATGTAAGTTTTATAATAGAGTTATGGCAACCCATCTGGTCCTGGCGCCTTATGTCCCGGTAGTTTTTTTATGATTTCCTCAATCTCCTCCGCTGAGATCTTCTGGTTAATATCATCCAAAGCGGTTTGGGATAATTTAGGTAGTTGACATGATGAGAGGTATTCATCTAGTGTGCTGTTTTGTCTTTTCTGGAATTGTGTGGTGGAGGGGAGGGAGTTGAGGGAAGAATAATAATCATAAAATGTATCGGCTATTTTAACTGGGTCATAATGGATCATACCAGCATGATCCTTAATACCGTAGGGGGAGTTATTAGCGGCCTGATCCCTCAGTCTTCTGGCTAGCATCGTATGTGCTTTGTTACTATACTCATAATATTTCTGTCTAGAGTATCTAAGGAGTACCTCTACTTTACCCTGGGCAATGGTTTTTAATTGGTTCCTCAGATCAATTACTTCCTTCAAAAGTAGTTTAGTGGGGTGAGTCAATAATCGTGCCTCTGCCTGTTTCAATTTCCCCTCTATTTTGAGGTATTGGGATTTAGCATCTTTCTTAATTCTGGATGACAATGCGATGCACTCTCCTCTGAAGACCGCTTTCTGGGCTTCCCGTAAAACAGATGGTGACGGAGATGAGGGGGTGTTTTCAGTGAAATAATGTACAAGAGACTCCCTCAATTTATCACGCGTGTCTTTGTTAGTCAAAAGGGACTCGTTTAGTCTCCAATGGTTCAATTTAGGTGGGTTTGGTGTTAATTTGAGGTCTATTGTCAGAGGGGCATGGTCAGCCCATGTTATAGCACCAATGGAAGCGGAGGCCATAGAACGCAGTGCTATCGTGTCCCCAAAGAAGTAGTCTATACGGCTATGTGATCTATGAGGATGTGAGTAAAACGTATACCTCCTATCAGTTGGATTGTCAATGCGCCATAGGTCGTACAATGTGTATCTACGTATTAATTTCCGGAAACCAATAGAGACGCTTTCTGTTTTTGTATTTTTGTTACGGGGACGTACATGGACCAATCTATCTCTAGTTTCTGAGAATGCCATATTAAAATCTCCGCCAACTATTTGGGCCATTTTCTGTCAGGTTGCAAACGGGCTAAAACTGAGGCCACAAACTTTATCTGGTTTTAATTAGGGGCATATATATTGCACAACATAGTTGGTACTCCTCCTACACTCCCATAAACAATGGGATATCTGCCCTATGGATCAATTTCCGATTTAGTTACCTGAAATGCACAGTGGTGGGAAATCAATAACGCCAGCCCGGCCGTTTTATTCCTAGCTGTGGCAGAGAACGTAGTAGGAAACCAACGATGCACAAATTTCAGGGACCCCGTATCCGAAAGGTGTGTCTTCCTGTAGGAACACTATGTCAGCTTTGGATTGCCGCATCTCCTGGAGGACAGACAAGCCTTCTTTTTAGGTCTGAATTCAGACACCTCACATTAAGGGTAAGCAGTTTAACCATTATAAAATAAAGGTGCACCGAGCGCATTTAATGGAGACATGAATGGGAACACGATGGAGACATCCTGTCCAAAATACCCGAGTGGGCAGATTCTGGGGATATTATCATGAAGACTGGGCTGAGAGGATGAGAGCATACATGTACTGGTATCTGAACACAAGTAATATAACTGAACATTAAAAGAGAAAGAAAAAAAGAAAGAAAAAACATCAGATGAAAATACTATAGGACAACTTCATGTTGTCCCAAAATGAGAGTCTAGTACAGTGATGGCGAACCTTTCTGAGGCCGAGTGCCCAAACCGCAACCCAAAACGAAATTATTTATGGCAAAGTGCCAACACGATAATATAACCTAAATTGCAGCAGTGGTAATCATAAGCGCTACACAGGGGGGAGAGCAAGCGGTTGCCTTCTCTCTTCCCTGTACAGGGCTTGTAGTCCTGAAACATTGATGATCAATTCAATTAATTTTAATAATTAATTGATTTTAAACTTACCTTTGCAGTCTTTCTTCTCTTCGGCAGTGGTCAGACAGCTCATGTGTACTGCACATTGAAGCTGAGCCGCTGCCACTGCCCTTTCTAGAAACAGCAAGTGGATTGATCTGTATGGAAAAAATGCAGAATATTAGACAGATAGAAGATAGATTTTATCATGGAATGCAAGCAGATTTCATGCTGAAATCCTGGTCCCTTTCCTTGCAGTAATGTGCTCCATCCTGACCCTCTCCTTGCAGTAATGTGCTCCATCCTGATCCTCTCCTTGCAGTAATGTGCTCCATCCCGACCCTCTCTTTCAGTTATGTGCTCCATCCTGACCCTTCCTTGTAGTAATGTGCTCCATCCTGACCCTCTGTTTGCAGTTAGGTGCTCCATCCTGATCTTCTCCTTGTAGTAATGTGCTCCATCCTGATCTTCTCCTTCTAGCTATGTGCTCCATTCTGATCCTATCCTTCTAGCTATGTGCTCCATTCTGATCCTCTCCTAGCTATATGATCCATCCTGAACCATCTCCAATGCAGTTGTGCTCCATCCTGACCCTCTCCTGGCAGTAATGTTCCTATCCTGACCCCTTCTTGTAGTAATGTCTTTATCCTTATCACCTTGTAGTATGCCCCATCCTTGTCCCCTTCGGTAATGTCCCATCCTTGTCCCTTGTGGTAATGTCCCCATCCTGCCCCTATCATGTAGTAATGCCCCATCCTGCTGTAATGCCCTATCCTTGTCCCCTTGCAGCAATATGCCCCATCCTGCAGTAATGCCCTAGCCTTCTCCCCTTGCAGTAATATGCCCATCCGTGTCCCCTTGAAGTAATATGCCCCATCCTGCAGTAATGTGTTTCATCCTTGTCCACTTGCCATTAATATGCCCCACCCTTATTCCTTTGCAGTAATATGCCCCATCCTGCACTAATGTGCCTCATCCTTGGCCCTATGCAGTAATATGCCCCATCCAGCAGTAATGTGCCCCATCCTTGTCCCCATCACATATTAATCTGCCACATCCTGCCCACATCACATAGTAATATGCCCCATCAGCCCCATTACATAATAATATGCCCCATCAGCCCCATTAAATATTATGCCCCATCAGCCCCATCACATAATAATATGCCCCATCAGCCCCATCACATAATAATATGCCCCATCAGCCCCCATCACAATAATATGCCCCATCACATAATATGCCCCATCCTGCCCCGTTACTATTGCCCCATCCTGCCCCATCCCATAATAATCTGCCCCATCGCATAATAATATGCCCCATTTTGCCCCCATCACATAATAATATGCCCCATCCTGCCCCATCACATAATAATATGCCCCATCCTGCCCCATCACATAATAATATGCCCCATCCTGCCCCCAGCACAGAGTAATATGCCCCATCCTGCCCCCAGCACAGAGTAATATGCCCCATCCTGCCCACAGCACAGAGTAATATGCCCATTCTGCTCCCCTTAGTAATGCCCCGTCCTGCCCCCAGCACAGAGTAATATGCCCATTCTGCCCCCCCCTTAGTAATGCCCCGTCCTGCCCCCAGCACAGAGTAATATGCCCATTCTGCTCCCCTTAGTAATGCCCCGTCCTGCCCCCAGCACAGAGTAATATGCCCATTCTGCCCCCCCCTTAGTAATGCCCCGTCCTGCCCCCAGCACAGAGTAATATGCCCATTCTGCTCCCCTTAGTAATGCCCCGTCCTGCCCCCAGCACAGAGTAATATGCCCATTCTGCCCCCCCTTAGTAATGCCCCGTCCTGCCCCCAGCACAGAGTAATATGCCCATTCTGCTCCCCTTAGTAATGCCCCGTCCTGCCTCCAGCACAGAGTAATATGCCCATTCTGCCCCCCCCTTACTAATGCCCCGTCCTGCCCCCAGCACAGAGTAATATGCCCATTCTGCCCCCCCCCTTAGTAATGCCCCGTCCTGCCCCCAGCACAGAGTAATATGCCCATTCTGCTCCCCTTAGTAATGCCCCGTCCTGCCCCCAGCACAGAGTAATATGCCCATTCTGCTCCCCTTAGTAATGCCCCGTCCTGCCCCCAGCACAGAGTAATATGCCCCCCCCTTAGTAATGCCCCGTCCTGCTGTAAATAGATGATGGGAAAAAAAAAAAAAAAAAAGTCATACTCGCCTTCCTGCTGCAGTTTCCTCTCCAGACATCTTCTGCAGTCTTCTCCTCCCGACCCGCGCTAAGAGCAGTCACGTGATGCCGGGCGCGTCACATGACCGCTGTCACATGACGCTGGCCGGGAGGGCGGGGCTAGGAAGTGTCAGAGAGAGGAGAAATGTCTCCTCTGCTCTGACACAGCTTTGAACTGCCGGCGCCGCGGCGCGCGCCGGCAGATCAAAGCGGCAGTGTAGTGGCGAGGCCACGTGCCAGGGGAAGCGGCTCTGCGTGCCACCCCGGGCACGCATGCCATAGGTTCGCCATCACTGGTCTAGTATAACCTTAGTCACCTAAGGCGACCACGAAGTGTGTTTACATTACTTAACAAAATCAGTAACACGACTCTCTTCTGTGGGGGTACACGTCAGATCCGTGAGAGCTGTTATCACTCAAAATCCCGCTCCCAAGACCCGCAAGTTCCTATTAAGGGGCCAAGATTAGTATGTATAGAATCCCGCATAAAGGAGAAATAAGGAGGGAGAATAAGCATTTGAGCCAAATTATGTATTTTATAGTCACCAATCACGAAGGGTCCTCCTCCTGGGAGCATTCCGTGTCTTTTTACGCGGTGTAGACTGTCGCCAAGTCTGCTGCAGTGGAGGCAATCCCAATGGCATGGTCCAGTCTGGTAAATCTGGTGGTTCGATGGTCATCGCGCAGCAGAAGGACTCCAGATCTTCCGGGTTTCTTAGTGTGGCTACTTTATCTCCTTTCTTAGCTGATAGACTAAAAGGAAATCCCCACCTGTAGGGAATATGATGGTCTTGTAGAATGTTCAGTAGCGGTCTCAATGCCCTCCTTTGCTGGAGAGTAATCCATGAGAGGTCCTGGAAGAGCTGTATCTTTGTGTTATTGTGGGTGATTTGTTTAAGTTGTCTCGCTTTTGTCATAATATCTTCCTTTAGAGGGAAGTCTGTGATGCGGCAGATTATGTCTCTGGGGTTTCCCGTCATACTCTTTGGTTTCAAGGCTCTATGAGCTCTGTCCATTTTAATAGGGTGATCCGCTGGACGACGTAGGACCGAGTTGAATACTTTTTGTAGAGTTCCCACCACATCTTCCGTATCTCTTGTCTCAGGGACCCCTCAAACCCTGATGTTGTGCCATCTTCCCCTGTTACCCAAGTCCTCTACATGTCTTTGGAGATCTCTTATGATGGAGGCCTGTGTGGCAGTTTGGGACTGAAGATGTCTTATAACTGTTATAGCTTGGGCGTGATCCTCCTCTAACTGGTGGATCCTCTGAGTCAAAGCAACCACCTCCCATCTTGTCGCTGCCAGTTCTGAACGACAGATGCTCTTAATCTCTGCGACCAGCAGTTTAAAATCTTGTTTATTCGGCAACTGTTGTACGTATTGCCACCAATCAGGAGGCGGGGGTGGAGGGTATAGGTGCTCCCTGATTTGATGGGGTGATCCAGGGCTCTGGACCACGTTGCTCCCTCTTTGGTCAGCGTATAAGGACTCAGGGCTGTGTATTAGCTCTCTGGGCTCTATGGGGTTTCTTTGGGTCTGCAGGGCTTGTCTCGTTGAGCGAAACAGTCTCTAAGGGCGACTGGGTTCCTCCAGAGCCTGGGTTGCCCAGTTGTCCCCTGTCCAGGCAGAGCTCCACATATCTCTGTCAGTAAGATCAACGAGAGCTCTCTGGTTGCTCCCACCATCTGATAACCCCCCATTATGAGTGATGATTTCTGGGCTCCCCATCCTCTGTTCAATCAGGTTAATGGGCCCCTCTGTAAGATCATTGTCTATCTCTGTCACAGAGGGAGGCGAGCTGGGGCACATTATTCCTTCCCCCTGTTTGGCATATGTATTGCGGCTCCCATCTTGATTGGGCTCATAGTGGATTTTTAATGGGGTCAGCACAGGGGTGCAGTCTCTCTGTGTGTCAGGGGAGAGGTCCCAAAATATAGCAAATTGTGGGGTATTGGTTTGTCTTTTGGTCCAAAACACGTAAGCTTGTGAGCCCCTACACGGCTCCCCACGGATCACAAGTCCTATCCACTAAATTCTCATTTAAAGCGAAAAAAGGACACAAATAGAAAATACATTTTCTTACCCAGCAGATTCAGGTCAGGCGACCATTACACTCAGTGCTGTGTGCAGCCTTGCCCAGGATATAACTGAAGGCATTATGAATGCAAGACACCAGCCCCAATCACTAACAACCTCCTTTTTCACAGAGGGAGTGACCACTGTTTGTCCTGCAAACACAATGCGTTTCATATAGGGCGCAGTTCACACAGGCCTGCACAGTGTATGCCCAGCCTCTTACATTAACCCCCATCTCAGTAGGCGGGCTGTTACGGCATTCAACACCGCCACCTGCGCCGGAACAAACGCACCCACATGACCCAGCCACACACAGCAACAAAAGAGTGCAAAAAAAAGCACCACAATGACAAGTGCTCAAATTGTGGAAAACTAGTTAGTTTTAAAATATAGCAAATTGTGGGGTGTTGGTTTGTCTTTTGGTCCAAAACACGTAAGCTTGTGAGCCCCTACACGGCTCCCCACGGATCACAAGTCCTATCCACTAAATTCTCATTTAAAGCGAAAAAAGGACACAAATAGAAAATACATTTTCTTACCCAGCAGATTCAGGTCAGACGAAAAAGGAGGTTGTTAGTGATTGGGGCTGGTGTCTTGCATTCATAATGCCTTCAGTTATAACCTGGGCAAGGCTGCACACAGCACTGAGTGTAATGGTCGTCTGACCTGAATCTGCTGGGTAAGACAGGGGAGAGGTCCCTAGCTGCAGACCGTGGCAAATGCAGTGTCACTGAGGGGGCCGGTGATCCAGCTTCTGCCTGAGTCCCCGCCCCCACCACAGGGAGAGTGCCCATCATCTCTTGTCTCTCTCCTCCTCCCCGCCCATCCAGGGCTCCAGGCACGGGAAAGCCCTGGGGAGAGGAAGAAGCAGCGCCGGCCGCCATCTTGGGACCCTTAACAGTGTCCTGGGTCCGCCCCTTGTCTTCTGGTCCCGAGCGCTCGTTTACAGCAGCGGGCTGGCCGGGACTGTATTGCGGCGGCAACACAGACTCACTGCATGTTGGTGCAGAGGCTGAGCGCAGGGCGGGCGGCTCTCCGGCGGCTCCCGGTTTCATCAGCTGCTCCGCAGCTTTACCTCCTCTAGTCAGGTATGCATCCAAGGTGCCCGGTGCCTGGTCCCCAGCTTCCTTAGGCAGCTTCTGGGCCCTTTTTTTCCCCATCTTGAGGCTCCACAAGCTTGTTTAAAGCAAATTTTTGCTCTTGGGAGCAGGAGCTCCGGCTTCACACGTCCACTCCCATAAAGGTCCGGACACGCCCCCCGACTTATCAGACCTTTTATGTCATCAGTTGGGGCATGTTTCTTTTTTGTAGGTTAAAAAAGATGGTGTTCTAAGACCCTTAACTACTGGTAGTGTAAACAAGATTGCTGTAAAGAATCAGTCTTCTCTGCCACCAGTGACATAACTATTTAAGCCCCTGGTGCAAAATGTAGGTCTGTGCCCCCTTGCATTTTGGTCAGATGTTTATGGGGTCTGGGCAACTTGCTATCTACCTTATGGAGAGGAGTTTGCCTGCAACCATAAGAAGACAGTTAAGTAGATAAGGAGATTTAAAGCAGCATCCCTCCTGTAGAAAATATGCCAATTTGCACTTCAGTGAGGAAGTGGATGAACTCTAGCGCCACCTTTAGGAAGCTCCTCAAAGTCATAGTCGATTCTGACAAGCCTTTTAATATGACTAAGGCCCCTTTCACATCAGTGTTTTTTTTAAATCGCGGCAGATGCGGTGAAAAAAACGCGTTTTTTTTCGCGGTCGCACCTGCCGCAAGTGCCAAAACCGCACCTGCCGCAAGCCCGCCTATACATTGTATGGGGCTTGCCACAACAGTGCTGCAACCGTGCCGCAAGTACAGCCGGCATGTGGGAATCGCGGCAGATGCGTTTTTTTCACCGCATCTGCCACGATTTAAAAAAAACGCTGATGTGAAAGGGGCCTAAGGGTTTGTGCCAGATTAGAACTCCAAACTACAGATGCTGCGTTTGGTCAGATATTTAGGTCTTGTGAGGCAGCAACCGGGGAACCCGCTTGCTAAACGACAACAACACGTGTTTATAGGTTTAACCAATGTCTACCCGTTTATTTTCACATATTAACAACATAACCCGGGTAGCATGTTTGACACATATCACATTGATTAAAAACACTTTACATAAATACACCATACATTTACATTTAACATCACATAACACTTATATTGCACATAACGTTTTATAGTAACCCGGGACCTTTAACCATCTCTGTCCCCATTGGAGCTCTACCAACAGCTCCCATGGTGGCTACGGCCTCCGGCCTACTTACACTATACATACGTTACAGTACGATGATGACCCCTCCGGGTTTATAACAGGGATTGGCAAACCCTAGTAACCCGTGGGGCTGCGGCCTCCGGCCTAACCACGCGTTACCCAGTACGGGAGCCCTTCTAACCCCTGCTTCTGACCTTCGTTACATACGCCTCAACGGGCCCTGTGGGTCCCAATGGCGGTACCTGCCGCCTGGCTTTAGTCCCCCAGCATGATGATATCCATTCACCCGTAGTCAGGAATCCTGCCTGACCGGGACCTTACACACCGTATGTGATCCATCATTCAAACGTCCATGGATCACACACCTGCTCACAGCCCACATCCATGGACTGTGGCCCCTCCATGGCCCATTACAGGGACTGGCAAACCATAGTACACGGGAACCTCATCCGATACCTACTAGGAGCCCTATTACCCCTGTGTCTGGCACCACAGGCACACCCACACCATTAGAGGTCGTGGTTGAGGGACGGGTACCCTCTGCAAGCAGCAGGGCAAGCCTCCCTCTCGTCCCAAGGACGGAACGCCTCCAACATCATCCATACTAGCTGGGTCACTCTCTCTCCCCACATCATTATACATGGGTCTTACATATAGGCCATCATCTCTCATTCAAGGCCATTACCTAAGCCCTCATACACATAGTTAAACACATTGTTTCATCAGGTCCTTTAACTGAGCACTCTGACTCGGACCCAAAGGCGGTCTATGCCCGCCTGGCATTACTCACACACGGCTCACTCCGTTACACGGGAACCGCTGTCCTACCGGGCACGGATCCGGGTCTCGCTACCTGTATAACGGGTCCACCAAGCGTCCCCCAAGGCTCCTTTCCCGGACGTGGTTCCCTCCACGCCTGGACCAGTCTCCACCGGGTTCAGCCACGGCTTCCCCACCAGGCGCTATCACAACCTCGGCACCGGCATGGAGCTAGCATGCTCCCTTCACCATCTCAAAATGGCGGCATGCACTTGCATTCCCAGTCCCTCACACAGACCGGCTCTGCTCAGCTCTCAGGCTGGTAATCAGCCCACATCCTCTCGGGCTGATGTCTGGCTGAAAAATGGGTCTAATCTGTAATCACTCAGCTGGCAGCCTCTTATCGTGCCAGCCACTCCCACATGGACACACCCCCTTGGCTGCTGTTAATCAGCCTTTCACACAGCTCAGGTTAACTCCCTGTGTTCCGGGTTGTCAGCACTCACTCATTACATCCTATTCCTCATGGATCTCATCCCACTCTCACTGCCGCTCATTAGGCTCATGAAACCCTGTGTTCACAAGTTGGTTCACACAGCATTATCAGTCAAACCGGCCAGTGTGCACAGGATCATACCTTGATCCTGCATGTGACGCGCCCCGGCCATGAGGATCATGCCGGCGAGGCCTCACAGTCTTCATAGTGTTTTAAATTTTATAAAGGCATAAGTGAAACACCCCTCCCATTTCATTATGTAGTAATATCCCCCAATCCTATTATACATGTCCCCGATCTTGATATCCATTTCCCCCTTCCTGGTAAATATGTCCCCCACCTGGTAAATATGTTCCCCATCCTAGTATATATGTCCAGTCCTGAGCCCCTTCATGGTAAATGTCTCTCATCCTGGGCCCCTTCCTGATAAATATGTCCACATCCTGGTATATATATCCAATCCTGAGCCCCTTCATGTAAATATGTCCCCCATCCTGAGCCCATCCTGGTATATATGTCCCCCCATCCAGGGTTTATTTGTCCCTTACCTTGTGCCTCTTACTGGTAAATATGTTCCTTAATCTGGGTTCTTTCCTGATATATATATCCCTCATCCTGGGCCTTTGGTAAATTTGTCCCCATCTTGGGCACCTTCCTGGTAAATATGTCCCCAATCATGGGTTCCATCCTGGTAAATATTTCCCCCCTCCCCATCCTGATATCTATCTCCCTCATTCTAAGCCCATCCAGGTATATATGTCTCTCTTCCTGGTAAATATGTACCCCATTCTGGAACCATTCCTGGTATATATGTCCCCCTTACACTCCCTGACAGAAGTTATGTCGCTTATCTATGTTATGTAAATAAAAGCTTATAACCTGACGTTAAATAAATTACTCTTTTGAAAGCTGAAACCCTCTGAAATTTGGTTTAGGTTAAGAAAATAAATTGGCATCAATGCTGAAATATTGATCATTTAATGAACACAGAATGGTCAGATTTTTGCAAGACAAAAGTTTTGTCACCTGGTCATATAATGCACCCAATCCTAGTTTACATCCTCACCTGTTGTCAGTAAACAATCGGTTAATTAGTGTCCGTGTCTAAAAAGAAACCCAGCACCTCAGACTTTCACTTGAACTGCAACTTGAGCTCTGACAACATGCCAAATATCCACCCTGCGACCAAAGCCTTGATTATCAAGAGGCTGAAGACCAGATCCACTGCAGAGGTGGCTGGCACCTTTAATATGTCTCAGCGTCAAGTACAAAGAATTAAAAAAAGATTTGAAGAGAGATGTGTTTGACAAGCCCAGGTCCGGCAGACCCCACAAGACAACTGCTCAGGAGGAACGTTTGTTGGTTAGAAAATCCAAAGTAAGCCCCTCTTCCACTGCATCAGAGCTCCAACAGACCTGGTCACCTAAAGTCCCTGTGTCAACTAGAACAATTTGTAGGATTCTGTCTCGAAATGGCCTCCATGGTCGAATCAGAAGCCAGCACTAAACAAAAGAGAAATAAAAAACTGTGTGGCATTTGCAAAGTCCCTGTTAAATAGATGGATGCTGGAAAAGTGGCAGAAGGTGGATTTCTCTGATGAATCTTCAATAGAATTACACCACAGCCACCACAAATACTGCAGGAGACCTACTGGATCCGAAATATACCCAGAAAACAGTTACATTTGGTGGTGGAAAGATCATGGTATGGGATTACATTCAGTATGGGGGTGTGCGAAACATTTGTAAGGTTGAAGGCAATATCAATAGCCTAAAATATCAAGAAGTATTAACTACCTCTTACGTTCCAAATCATAAAAGGGGTCAAATTCTGCAGCAGGATGGTGCTCCATCTCATTCATCCATCTGTACAACAAAGTTCCTCCAGGCAAAAAAGATCAATGTGCTCAAGGACTGGCCAGCCCAGTCACCAGACATGAACAACATTGAGCATGTTTGGAGTAGGATGAAAGAGGAAGCTTGGAAGACAAAACCAAAGAATCTAGATGTACTCCGGGAGGCATGTAAGACTACATTCTTTGCTATTCCTGATGACTTCATTGATAAATTGTATGAATCATTGTTGAACCGCATGGATGCAGTCCTTCAAGCTCATGGAAGTCACACAAAATATTAAAGAGGACCTGTCACCAACCATCCATGGTGATCTAATGGTTAACATGGAGCAGGGTTGGTATAAGCTGTGACATCACCGCAGGAGGCGGGGCACGGCGCCAGCACCGCAAAAAGCAATTCCTCGCTCTGTGTACTATGCAACAGCAGGCGAGGGAGAGAATGAATGATAGGAGGGAGGCGGCGGTGGGCGGATAACGAATACAGGGGGCGTGAAACTGCCCTGTGAGAGAAGTGGCTCCAGCCACTAGACTCCTCCTATCTGGCTCCAGTATGTAAGTTTTCAAAGTGTATTATCTCGGAGTACAGGGGGGCTCAAGGGATGGGGTCCCCTTGCCTGAATGCAGCAGATATGCTACATTCAGTGCTGCAATTAGATCACCATGGATGGTTGGTGACAGGTCCTCTTTAAATATGACTCTAATAGTACCACAACTTCATTCACCAATGTTATGCAACATATTTTTGTATTATAAGTTAATTTTTTGTTTGAAAATCACATTACTTTCTGTGGGCGACAAAACTTTTGTCTTGCCAAATTCTGACCATTCTGTGTTCATTAAATGATCAATATTTCAGCATTGATGCCAATTTATTTTCTTAACCTAAACCACATTTTGGAGGGTTTCAGCTTTCAAAAGAGTAATTTATACAACCAATGGATGAATTTAACGTCAGGTTATAAGCTTTTATTTACATAACATGGATAAACGACATAACTTTTGTCAGGGAGTGTAGAAGGCCCCTTCCTGGTAAATATGTTCCCCATCCTGGTATATATGTCCACCATCCTGGGCCCTTTATTGATAAACTATCTGTACTATCCGGCTATGCAGGGGTTAATAAATAACTGCTGTTAGCTATAACAAAATAGAATTTGAATATGTCATATTAATGACCTGTAGGCAAATAGAAGCTGAGCTGTGATTGGTTGCTATAGGCAGCCTAATAAATCTCCAGCCAACAGTAAACCCTCCCCCCGGCCGGGCAGTATATATTACCTCACATCTATATACATAATCTGCAGTTTTGCGCATCCGGCCACTGTGCCGCTATCACGCGCTCTGAGCGATGGCGCGCGTGCGCCATCGCGAGCCGCTGACACTGGCCGGAAGCGCAAACAAACTACCGCCGGAGACCACAAACCATCACACCCCAAACACTGGCCGCTCCAACCACAGGCCGCCGCTCACCCGCCACATCTTCCTGCTCCCCCGCCGCTCACCACGACTTTCCATCACAGCGGCGCCCGGACAGAAGAAACCAGGCATTATGCTGATAGCACCTTCCATGATGTCAGAATGACATCAGCGTTCGGCGCTGTGATTGGCCCCCTTGCGGCCATGTGATATGTCACATGACCGCGAGCGCCCCAATCACACCGCCGAACGCTGATGTCATTATGACATCATGCAAGGTCCTATCAGCACAATGGCTGATACTACTCCCAGCAGCGAGCGGTCGCCGGAGGGTAAGTATAAGCATTTAACTGCCTCCTCCAGCCTCACTGCCTCCTCCAGCCTAACAGCCTCCTCCAGCCTCACAGCCTCCTCCAGCCTCACAGCCTCTTCCTGCCTCACGGCCTCCTCCAGCCTCACAGCCTCCTCCAGCCTCACAGCCTCCTCCAGCCTCACTGCCTTCTCCACCCTCACAGCCTCCTCCAGCCTCACAGCCTCCTCCAGCCTCACTGCCTCCTTCAGCCTCACAGCCTCCTCCACCTTCACTGCCTCCTCCACCCTCACAGCCTCCTCCAGCCTCACTGCCTCCTCCACCCTCACAGCCTCTTCCAGCCTCACAGCCTCCTCACTGCCTCCTCCACCCTCATAGCCTCCTCCACCCTCACAGCCTCCTCCACCCTCACAGCCTCCTCCACCCTCACAGCCTCCTCCAGCCTCACAGCCTCCTCCAACCTCACAGCCTCCTCCTGCCTCACAGCCTCCTTCAGCCTCACAGCCTCCTTCAGCCTCACAGCCTCCTCCATCCTCACAGCCTCCTCCATCCTCCAGCCTCACTGCCTCCCCATCCTCACTGCCTCCTCCAGCCTCACACCCTCCTCTAGCCTCACAGCATCCTCCAGCTTCACAGCATCCTCCAGCCTCACATCATCCCCCAGCCTCACAGCATCCTCCAGCCTCACAGCATCCTCCAGCCTCACTGCCTCCTCCAGCCGCACAGCCTCCTCCAGCCTCACAACCTCCTCCAGCCTCACAGCATTCTCCAGCCTCACAGCTTCCTCTAGCCTCACTGCCTCCTCCAGCCTCACTGCCTCCTCCTGCCTCACAGCCTCCTCCAGCCTCACAGCCTCCTCCTGCCTCACAGCATTCTCCAGCCTCACAGCTTCCTCTAGCCTCACAGCCTCCTCCACCCTCACAGCATTCTCCAGCCTCACAGCTTCCTCTAGCCTCACAGCCTCCTCCACCCTCACAGCCTCCTCCTGCCTCACAGCCTCCTTCAGCCTCACACCCTCCTCTAGCCTCACAGCATCCTCCAGCTTCACAGCATCCTCCAGCCTCACATCATCCCCCAGCCTCACAGCATCCTCCAGCCTCACAGCATCCTCCAGCCTCACAGCCTCCTCCAGCCTCACAGCATTCTCCAGCCTCACAGCTTCCTCTAGCCTCACTGCCTCCTCCAGCCTCACTGCCTCCTCCACCCTCATGCCTCCTCCAGCCTCACAGCATCCTCCATCCTCACAGCTTCCTCCTGCCTCACCTCTCTTCACCCCTCCTGCCTCACCTCTCCTCACCCCTCCAGCCTCTGCTCTCCTCACCCCTCCAGCCTCTGCTCTCCTCACCCCGCCTGCCTCTGCTCTCCTCACCCCTCCAGCCTCCCGCCACATCATTCTCTGCTATCCACAGAGCCCCCTCTATACTCTGATACCCACAGAGCCGCCTGTATACTCTGCTACCCACACAGCCGCCTGTATACTCTGCTACCCACAGAGCCGCCTGTATACTCTGCTACCCACAGAGCCGCCTCTATACTCTGCTACCCACGGAGCCGCCTCTATACTCTGCTACCCACAGAGCCGCTTCTATACTCTGCTACCCACAGAGCCGCTTCTATACTCTGCTACCCAGGGACCCGCCTGTATACTCTGCTACCCACGGAGCCGCCTATATACTCTGCTACCCACAGAGCCGCCTGTACAATCTGCTACCCACAGAGCCTTCTCTATACTCTGCTACCCACAGAGCCGCCTCTATAATCTGCTACCCACAAACCCGCCTGTATACTCTGCTACCCACAGAGCCGCCTGTATGCTTTCCTACCCACAGAGCCGCCTGTATAATCTGCTACCCACAGACCCGCCTGTATACTCTGCTACCCACAGAGCTCCCTGTATACTCTGCTACCCACTGACCTGCATGTATACACACAATTCATTTCACCGCGCTCCCGATGCAATTGCATCAGGCCTTTTTACTTGTATACACATAAAAGACAGCTCATGTGACTGACACCTGCCTTATTTCCCTATATGGCACATGTGTTGCACATTGGCTGTTTTTAATCAGATGTTTATTTTTGGAAATTAAAGATACCAGATGTATGAGGCGAGTTGTGTGAGGCGATTTGTGCACATCTGTGTCTTTCTATGTGGTGTGTGTGTCCCTGGGGTGTGTGTGTCCCAGTGGTGTGCATGTGTCCCTGTGGGGGGGTCCCTGTGGTGTGTGTCCTTTTGGGGGGGAGGGTTGTCCCTGTGGTGTGTCCTTGTGGGGGGAGGGGTGTCTCTGTGGTGTTTGTCCATCCCTATGGGGTCTGTGTGTTCCTGTGGGGTGTGTGTGTCTCTGTGTTCCTGTTGGGTATGTATGGGTGTATGTCCCTGTGGTGTATCCCTGTGGGGTGAGTGCATATGTCCCTATAGGGTGTGTATGTGTGTGTGTCCCTGTGGGGGGGTGTCTGTGTGGTGTGGTGTCTCTGTGTTGTGTGTGTCTCTGTGTTGTGTGTGTCTCTTTGTGGTGTGTGTCTCTTTGTGGTGTGTGTGTTTGTGTTCGGGTGCGTGGTGAGTATCCAATGTTGGGGCTCCACCTTAGCTGTTACTCTTTGTGTGCATGTGGTGTGTATACATGTCCCCGTGCGTGGTGAATATTCCATGTCAGGGCCCCACCTTAGTGACTATATGCTGGTATATCCTGTTAGTCTTTGGTGCTGTCATTAAGCCCCTCTCATTCACAACTGTCAACTGGTAACTGTCACTTTCTCTTCATTATGCAGATAGGGCCAAAATTGTTTGGTGAACTGGAACGCGCGGGGTTAAAATTTTGCCTCACAACATAGCCTATGAAGCTCTCGAGATCCAGACGTGTGACTGTGCAAAAATTTGTGGCTGTAGTTGCGACAGTGTAGATGCCAATCCCAGACATACACACACACATACATATACACACATTCAGCTTTATATATTAGATTATTAGATATGTCCCCCGTCCTGATACATGCAGTGAAAGGAATTATTATTTGATCTGTTGCTGATTTTGGAAGTTTGCCCACTGACAAAGACACGAACAGTCTATAATTTTTTTTATATAATAATAATATTTATTCATTTATATAGCGCTATTAACCCCTTCATGACCCAGCCTATTTTGACCCTAAGGACCTTGGCATTTTTGTCAATTCTGACCAGTGTCCCTTTATGAGGTAATAACTCTGGAACACTTCAACGGATCCTAGCGATTCTGAGATTGTTTTTTTTGTGACATATTGGACTTCATGTTAGCATTAAATTTAGGTCGATAATTTTTGCGTTTATTTGTGGAAATATCAAAAAATTTGGCAAAAAATGTGAAAATTTCACAATTTTCAAATTTTGAATTTTTATTCTGCTAAACCAGAGAGTTATGTGACACAAAATAATTAATAAATAACATTTCCCACATTTCTACCTTACATCAGCACAATTTTGGAAAAAAAAAAAATTTAGGTAGGAAGTTATAAGGGTTCAAAGTTCAACTGCAATTTTTCATTTTTCCAGCAAAATTTACAAAACCATTATTTTAGTGACCACATCACATTTGAAGTCCGTTTGAGGGGCGTACGTGACAGAAAACACCCAAAAATGACACCATTCTGAAAGCTGCACCCTCAAGCTACTCAAAACTACATTCAAGAAGATTATTAACCCTTCAGGTGCTTTACAGGAACTAAAGCAACTTTGAAGGAAAAAAATGGACATTTTAATTTTTCTAACAAAAATGTTCTTTTAGCCTCAATTATTTCATTTTCACATGGGCAATAGGATAAAATGGCTCCTAAAATTTGTTGGGCAATTTCTCCTGAGTACACTGATACTTAATATGTGGTCATAAACCACTGTTTGGGCGCACGGCAGGGTTCCGAAGGGAAATAGCGCAATTTGACTTTTGGAGCTAATTTTCCAAAAAGTGAAATGGCGCTCCTTTGCTTCTGAGCCCTGCTGTGCGCCCAAACAGTGGTTTATGACCACATATGAAGTATCTGTACTCTGGAGAAATTGCCCAACAAATTTTAGGATGCATTTTATCCTGTTGCCCATGTGAAAATGAAAAAAGTTAGGCTAAAAGAAAATTTTTGTGAAAAAAAACAAAACTTTCATTATTACGGATCAATTTGTGAAACATCTGGGGGATCAAAGTGCTCACCACCCATCTAGATAAGTTCCCTGGGGGTCTAGTTTCCAAAATGGGGTCACTTGTGGGGGAGCTCCAATGTTTAGGCACACACGGGCTCTCCAAACGCGACATGGTGTCCGCTAACAATTTGAGCTAATTTTCCATTCAAATTGTTAGCGGACACAATGTCATGTTTGGAGAGCCTCTGTGTGCCTAAATATTGGAGCTGCCCCACAAGTGACCCCATTTTGGAAACTAGACCCCCAAGGAACTTATCTAGATGCATAGTGAGCACTTTGAACCCCCAGGTGCTTCACAAATTGATCAGTAAAAATGAAAAGTACTTTTTTTTTCCACAAAAATGTTCTTTTTTTATTTTTACAGATTAATTTGTGAAACACCTGGGGGTTCAAAATGCTCACCACCCATCTAGATAAGTTCCCTGGGGGACTAGTTTCCAAAATGGGGTCACTTGTGGGGGAGTTCCAATATTTAGGCACACAGGGGCTCTCCAAACGCGACATGGCGTCTGCTAATAATTTGAATGGAAAATTAGCAAATTGTTAGTGGACACCATGTCGCGTTTAGAGAGCCCCTGTGTGCCTAAACATTGGAGCTCCCCTTCAAGTGACCCCATTTTGGAAACTAGACCCCCAGGGAACTTATCTAGATGGGTGGTGAGCATTTTGAACCCCCAGGGGCTTCACAAATTAATCCATAAAAATAAAATTTGTGGAAAAAAAAGTACTTTTTAATTTTTACGGATCAATTTGTGAAGCACCTGGGGGTTCAAAGTGCTCACTATGGATCTAGATAGGTTCCTTGGGGGGTCTAGTTTCCAAAATGGGATCACTTGTGGGGGAGCTCCAATGTTTAGGCACATAGAGGCTCTCCAAATGCGACATGGTGTCCACTAACAATTTGAATGGAAAATTGGCTCCAATTGTTAGCGGACACCATGTCACGTTTAGAGCCCCCCTGTGTGCCTAAACATTGGAGCTCCCCCACAAGTGACCCCATTTTGGAAACTAGACCCCCCATGGAACTTATCTAGATGCATAGTGAGCACTTTGACGCCTCAGGTGGTTCAAAAATTGATCTGTAAAAATGAAATGGTACTTTTTTTTTCCACATATTTTTTCATTTTTTCATTTTTACAGATTAATTTGTGAAACACCTGGGGGTTCAAAGTGCTCACTATGCATCTAGATAACTTCCTTGGGGGGTCCAGTTTCCAAAATGGGGTCACTTGTGGGGGAGCTCCAATGTTTAGAAAAAAAATGATGTGGGGCTCCGCCATATTTTTGGTCTAGCCAGGTACAACTTGGCAGCTACGGACTGCCACCAACCCCCAGCTGCCTTGTCGTACCTGGCTGGCAACCAAAAATACAGCAAAGCCCATTTTATTTTATTTCTAGAACTAATCCTAGAAAAAAAAATGACGTGGGGCTCCGCCATATTTTTGGTCCAGCCAGGTACAACTTGGCAGCTATGGACTGCCACCAACCCCCAGCTGCCTTGTCGTACCTGGCTGGCAACCAAAAATACAGCAAAGCCCATTTTATTTTATTTCTAGAACTAATTCTAGAAAAAAAAATGACGTGGGGCTCCGCCATATTTTTGGTCCAGCCAGGTACAACTTGGCAGCTATGGACTGCCACCATCCCCCAGCTGCCTCGTTGTACCTGGCTGGCAGCCAAAAATACAGCGAAGCCCATTTTTTTTGTTTCTAGACCTAATTCTAGAAAGAAAAATGACGTTGGGCTCCGCCATATTTTTAACCAGCCAGGTACAACTAGGCAGCCGGGGGCTGGAATCCTCAGCATGGAGAGGCCCAAGCGTTCTGGGCCCCCCATGCTGCGAATTGCAGCCCATAGCCGCCCCAGAAAATGGCGCATTCATTGAAGCGCCGTTTTCTGGTGCTGTACCCAGGCTCTTCCAGTTGCCCTGGTGCTGTTGGCAAACTGGGTAATAAAGGGTTTAATGCCAGCTTTTTATTGGCAGCTGGCACAAAGCCCAAAATTCATAATGTCGGGCCAATGTTAGACCCAACCATTAGGAATCTCTAGCAAATAGTCAAAAAAAAATACACCACACAGAGAAAAATATTTTTATTTGAAAAAAAAAAAACACAAACAAAATTCGGACTCCATCTTTAATATAAAGATTCAACGTAGTCCACAACGAAGGTCCTACAACGCTCAATCACCTTCGACGTAGTCCACAATGAAGGTCCCACAACGCTCGATCCCCTCTGCTCAATCCAGAGACTGCAGCAAGGGATCAAGTGTTCTCTTCCTACAGTCTCTGGGGTCAGAGTTATGGTGCACTGTATGGCACCATCGGTAAGCCACAGCTGCTCTCATCGCTCCCCTGAGTCCTCGCGGGCTGTGACTGTGGACAGCAAAGAGGAGAGAGGCAAAGTGCAGTTGCTGCTATGTGCTGTGATGATGTCACATGGAGGGGAGGAGTCAAGAGTCATATGATCAGCTCCTCTGTGTATGCAGGACTCTGCTGTGCTGGTTGTCAAGGTGATGGATGAGGTAAAGGTTTATGTGTGGGTCAGGAGGGATTTACAGTTTGGATGTAGCAAAGCTTAGTGTGTATGAGGTGTACGGAGTGGAGCGGAGTGTACAAGGTGTACAGAGCAGAGCTGTGTGTGTACGAGGTGTACAGAGCAGAGCCGCATGTGTACGAGGTGTACGGAGCAGAGCCGCGTGTGTACGAGAAGTACGGAGCAGAGCCATGTGTGTACGAGGTGTACGGAACAGAGCCACGTGTGTACGAGGTGTACAGAGCAGAGCCGCGTGTGTACGAGGTGTACGGAGCGGAGCCGCATGTGTGCGAGGTGTACGGAGCGGAGCCGCGTGTGTACGAGGTGTGTGACAAGTGGTAGCCCCCCGCGGATGCTGCCCCTGCTCCTATAGTCCCGGCCGCCTCTGACGGCAGCATTCTTCTCCAAAGTCTTGGTCACCGCTGTCTGCCATCTGCAGTTCAGCACAGCAGGGCACGATGATGTCATCACTGAGTGCTGCTGTACTGAGACGTACAGAGCGGCAGGTCAGAGTCCCGACCACCGCTGTCTGCCATCTGCAGTTCAGCACAGCGGCAGAGCAGTTGTTGAGGAGACCGGAGCAGCAAGAAGTGAGGTGAGTATTTACTTTTTTTTTAAATCAGTGAGTACACTGATGGGAAACTATGTAATGGGCAATATAATAGAGGAGGACTATGGTGATGCAATATACTATATGGAGGACTATGGGGGTGCAATATACTATATGGAGGACTATGGGGGTATATTATACAACAAGGAAGGCTATGGGGGATGCATTATACTATATGGAGTACTGTGGGGATACACTATATAATAATAATAAATCTTATGTAGCGCCAGCATATTCCGCAGCGCTTTACAATACAGTGGTTCATATACAAACGGTCATAGGTAACAATAAAAAATATAAAATACAGTAATTAGAGAGTCAATGTAAAAAATCCAATACACTAAGCAGAGAATCAATGAAAAAGTACAATACAATAATTAAAGTAGGAGGTGGAATACTATGGGGATGCATTGTAATATATGGAGGGTTATGGCGGTGCATTATAATATATGAAGAACTATGTACTCTGGTTAATATGAGGTAACCATCTAGCCCAAGGACCCTGGACCGGCTCAGTCATCAGAGAGAAAAAAGCAGGACGATCTGACACATGGAGGAGTGAAAAGCAGAAGAGAGATCTGAAGCAGGCCTGAACTGAACTGCTGGTAACCTCAATGCCACTGGATATCTGAAATTGCTACATGATTCAGATATCCAGTGGTATTGAGGTTTCCATTGATGAAGAATGGCCTCACTATCTTTTTACCCCATATACCACACCATACCATCAATTTTTGTGTTCCAACAGTCTTGGAGGGATCTATCCACTATGGGTTAGTGTCAAACCAATAGCAGTGATTTTGTTTGTTAAAGGGATCTTGTCACCCCCAAAACCCTCCTAAGCTATCAAAATATGTCCCTGCAGCATCCCATCACTAATCTTACACTCCTTTTGGCTCAGAAAAGCATCCTGTATAAGTGTAGAAAAAAGTTTTATAACTTACTCATTAGTGATGATAATGAGCTGGGGCTATATTCTTTAGTCAATAAGGCGGGCCATCTTCTTCCTAATATCACGCCTTAATAGTCGTGATCTTCAATGCATATTGTAATCAGCGCCTCCCAGCTCTCCTTGGCGCTGCCTGGGCTGCAATGGGGCTGTAATGACGCGAATTGCTTCATTTCCGGCATTGGATGATGTCAGTACACCCACGCCACATGCGCAGTGCGGTGCTTGAAGCCTGCAGAGCGGCGCGGGTGAACTGACGTCACCCGATATCGGAAATGATGCGATTCACATCATTACAGCCCCATTGGAGCCCAGGCAGCACCCAGGAGAGCTGGGAGGCGCTGATTACTATATGCATTGAACACGCCTATTAAGGCGTGATATAAGGCCGAGGATGGCCCGCCGTAGGGGCTAAAGAATATAGCCCCAGCTCATTATCATCACTAATGAGTAAGTTGTAAAATGTTTTTCTACACTTTTACAGGATGCTTTTCTGAGCAAAAAGGAGTGTGGGATTAGTGATGGGATGCTGCAGGGACATGTTTGAATAGCTTAGGAGGCGTTTTGGGGGTGTCAGGATCGCTTTAACTTCACCATTCACAAAAAAGTTTGCCTCATCACTCATCTGAAGTCAATTGTCTATGCTGTGAAGATACAAGATGTGCAGCATTTCTTCTGTGTTGTTGCTATCAGTGTGTCAACAGTGGGAGAAGAGGGTTGCATTGGCAATCCAAGACAATGGGCAGCACTTTGAACATATTTTATAAGTCGTTATAAACTTGTAAATAACTCATGAATGAATAAAGTTGCGTTTAAACCAAGCACACCATTGTTTTTCTTATGAAATTCTCAATAAGTTTGATGTGTCATATGACCCTCTTCCCATTGAAAAAGATAAAGTTTGATCCAAAATGGCTGACTTCAAAATGGCCGCCATAGTCACCACCCAATCTGGAAAAGTTTTGCTCCTCCCATATACTAATGTGCCACAAACAGGAAGTTGATATCACCAACCATTCCCATTTTATTTAGATGCATCCATATAAATTGCCCACCCTGTATATATAGCAGATAACTTTGTGTCAATCCCCATGAGGCAGGGAGATCAGCGCCCAACACGCAGCTTCCCGTGGTCTGCCTGTGCTTTGGGGCAAGCGTCCGCGAGTCAGGTAGACCAGTGCCCAAGCCACTACCCTGTGTTGTATGCCTGTTCCTTTAATGCCCAGTGTACTCACCAGCCCACGGTTTCGTGCCACCTCCTCACTCCTCGTCTTTGTCCTTATGCCGGAGTCTGCATGCACTTAGCAGAGCTTCCGGGAGTGCGCCACACTCTACTCACATTTAAAGGGCTAGTACATTCTAAACCTGGAAGTGCCGAAGTGCTTCATAGCCTATTGCTTGTTCTCAGGTCCCTTACCTTGTGTACCTAGCCCTTGCCTTGTACCTTGTTGCATGCAAGTGCTTATACTTTGTCTAACCTTAGTGTCTGCCTCAAGTGAGCCTACTACAACAGTCTTTTCGGCATCTGCGTCAAGCGAGCGTGCCTAGTCCACCAGTTAGCTTCTGTCTCCAGCGAGCCGGCCATGCCAAGCCAGCCTGTCTCCATTATTGGCGAGCCTGTGCCATGCACCACTCCTATTAATCTGTGTTGGACTCTACCCCTGCTAGTACCTGTCAGCGTTGGAAGCTATTCCATCCATATGGCAGCCTGTATGCTTCGCTAGAGACTTTGTTCTTGCCCCACCTTGATTGCTTCTGCGGGTGTACGCAAATAAAGGCTATATTTACTCAAGTCACTCTCCTGCCTGTTCCTGTCCTTAGGTTCAGCTTCCGCAGACTATCTATAGTTCAGTGGGTCCACTACCCACGCTCACGCTCCCATGAGCACAACACTTAGCACATAAACATACCACGAGGAAGGTGTAAATTGCAATTTATCTTCGTTATGACTGCTGATCTTTACTGCTGGTTTTATGGTTTCCTCCAATTTTATGCAATGGAGTAAACATTTTTTTTTTTTTTTTAAGAACCCTGAAATCTTCAGTTTTCTTGCTGGATATCCTCCATTTGTCCATCTGATCTCTTTGTTACATTGCTCTTGTGTGCCATTTTGTATTTCCCTTTGTGTAACTTTGTCTTAAATTTTGACCTTCCGTTACCTCCAGATTTTTTTTTATGTGACTTCTAATTATTGATCCGTTTAACAACCCTTCTTGCCCATGGTTCACTCCTCTGGGCAGCAGCCCTTCTGTGGAAGCAATCTAGTGCACTCAATTGAAAGATCTCATCCCTTTACCTGTGTTTAAGGGCGAATCTACGGGACGGAATGGCTTGTGCCAAATCTTCCAATGTATCCTTCTTAAGCCTGTGGCCTCAGACAAATGTAACAGATATTTGCTAATAAACCACCATATTACACCACTCATACTCATCTACAGAAATCTACATTTGTTTGACCACTTCTTTTCTAATCTTATATATAAAACCCGAAGGCCACTTCCGGTCTATCGGCTCAACTTCCGTGATGGCCTGCGCCCTGTGACAAAGACCGGAATCGGAAGTAGCAGACCCACGAGCGGTGAGCGCGTAGCGCTCACCGCGAGCCGCTGTCAAAATGGCACAGCGCCTCGCGGTGGGCGCTAAAGCGCCACCACTCGCCGTTATCCCGCCACCGGCCCTGCACAGAGCCCCGTGTGCGCCCACCCACATCCGGCCCACAGCCCCCGCTGCCCCATCACCCCCCTGCCTGTCACCATAGCCATCCTCCACTGCCCGCTCACCCCCCGCCTGTCACAACACTTCCCCCCGCTGCCCCATCAGCCCCCTGCCTGTCACCATAGCCGCCCTCCACTGTCCGGTCACCCCCAGCCTATCACCACTGCCCCTCCGCTCCCCGATCGCCCCCCTCCACTCTCCGGACACCCCCCGCCTGTCAGCACAGACCCCCTCCACTGTCCGGTCACCACCCCCGCCTCTTACCACAGCTCCACCCAGCCACCCGCGATCTCTCTTCATCCTGCTTGAGGACCTCTGATGACGTCATGATGATGGGTGGAGTCACAGATCACATGACCGTGACGTCATCAAAGGTCCTGTCCCGATCTAACCTACTCTGCCTACTCATCCCCCTGCGCTGCACACTGACCCACGATCTGCTCCCTCACCCCCCGCTCTGCCCACTGACCCCCACTCTGACCCTGCTCTGCCCACTCACCCCCACTCTGACCACTGACCCCCACTCTGACCCTGCTCTGCCCACCCACCCCCACTCTGACCACTGACCCCCACTCTGCCCCTGACCCTGCCCACTCACCCCCACTCTGACCACTGACCCCCACTCTGCCCACTCACCCCCCAACTCTGCCCACTCACCCCCCAACTCTGCCCCCCTCACCCCCTCTCTGCCCCCTCACCCCCACTCTGCACACTGACCCCCACTCTGCCCCTGCTCTGCCCACTGACCCCCACTCTGACCACTGACCCCCACTCTGACCCTGCTCTGCCCACCCACCCCCACTCTGACCACTGACCCCCACTCTGCCCCTGACCCTGCCCACCCACCCCCACTCTGACCACTGACCCCCACTCTGCCCCTGACCCTGCCCACTCACCCCTACTCTGACCACTGCCCCCCACTCTGCCCACTCACCCCCCAACTCTGCCCACTCACCCCCCAACTCTGCCCCCCTCACCCCCTCTCTGCCCCCCTCACCCCCACTCTGCACACTGACCCCCACTCTGCCCCTGCTCTGCCCACTGACCCCCACTCTGACCACTGACCCCCACTCTGACCACTTACCCCCACTCTGCCCACTCACCCCCAAACTCTGCCCACTCACCCCCCTACTCTTCCCCCTGCCCCCCTCTCTGCCCCCTCACCCCCACTCTGCACACTGACCCCCACTCTGCCCCTGACCCTGCTCTGCCCACTGACCCCGACTCTGACCACTGACCCCCACTCTGCCCACTCACCCCCTCTCTGCCCCCTCACCCCCTCACCCACACTCTGCCCACTCACCCTGCTCTGCCCACTCATCCTGCTCTTCCCACTCACCCCCACTCTCTGCCCACTCACCCCCTCTCTGCTCACTCACCCTCTCTCTGCCCACTCACCCCCACTATGCCCACTGACCATGCTCTGCCCACTCACCCTGCTCGGCCCATTGACCCCTCACACTGGCCACTCATCCTGCTCTGCCCACTCACCCCTCACTGCCCACTGACCCCTCACACTGGCCCTGCTCTGCCCACTGATGATCCTCTGCCCACTGACCCCTCACTGACCCTGCTCTGCCAACTCGCCCTGCTCAGCCCACTGACCCCTCACACTGCCCACTGACCCTCCTCTGCCCACTGAACATGCTCTGCCCACTGACCCCTCAATGCCCACTCACCCTGCTCTGCCCACTGACCCTGCTCTGCTCACTGACCACTCACACTGCCCACTCACCCTGCCCTGCCCACTGACCCCTCACACGCCCCACTGACCCTGCTCTGCCCACTCACCCCTCACACTGACCCTGCTCTGCCCACTGACCCTGCTCTGACCACTGACCCCTCACACTGCCCACTGACCCCTCACATTGCCCATTCACGCCTCACACTGCCCACTGAACATGCTATGCCCACTTACCCCTCACACTGCCCACTCACCATGCTTTGCCCACTGACCCCTCACACTGCCTACTGAC
Source organism: Allobates femoralis (assembly GCA_033576535.1). Lineage (NCBI taxonomy): Eukaryota > Metazoa > Chordata > Amphibia > Anura > Aromobatidae > Allobates > Allobates femoralis. The sequence continues at coordinate 121,083,540 of JARQOC010000011.1, forward strand.
CCTGCTCTGCTCATTTACTCCCGCTCTGCCCACTCACCCCCGCTCTGCCCACTCGCCCCTGCTTTTACCACTCACCCTGCCCTGCCCACTGACCACCCTCTGTTCACTCACCCCCCGCTCTGCCCTTTCACCATGCCCACTGACCCCTGCTCTGCCAACTGACCGTGCCCACTCACCCATGCTCTACCCACTGACCCTTCTCTGCCCACTCACTGTGCCCACTGACCGCCGCTCTGCCCACTAACCCCTCCTCTGCCCACTGACTGTGCCCAATAACCCTTGCTATGCCCACTAAACCCTGCTCTGCCCACTCACCCCCGCTCTGCCCACTGACCCCTGCTCTGCTCACTGACTATGCCCACTCACCCCTGCTCTGCCCACTCACCCCTGCTCTGCCCACTGATTTTTCCCACTAACCCCTGCTGTGCCTACTGACTGTGCCCACTGACCCCTGCTCTGCCCAATCACTCTGCCCACTAACCCCTGCTCTGACTACTGACCCCCGCTATGACCCTGCTCTGACCACTGACCCCCCAATCCTGCTCACTGACCCTGCTCTGCCCATTCACCCCCCACTCTGCCCACTCACCCCCGCTCTGCCCACTGACCCTGCTCTGCCTACTTACCCCCCCCCTGGCTACTGACCATGCCCACTGACCCCAGCTCTGCCCACAGACCCCAGCTCTGCCTACTGACCCTGCTCTGACTACTGATTATGCCCACTGACCCCTGCTCTGCCCAATGACTCTGCCCACTAACCCCTGCTCTTCCCACTCATCCCCCACTCTGCCCACTGACCCCCGCTTTGCCCACTCACCCCCAGCAGATAGGTTTCCCAGCCAACGACAGGTCCTGTCCTGCCACCTACAAGACGGGTGGAGCGAGCCGCCGCAGGGTAAGTATCCTCACTGAGGTTTTTTTATTTTTATTATCACCATGAAGGAGCGGGGGAGGGGGGTGTGCAGCCCCAGAGGGAGGGGGGCCGCAGACACTGGAGGCCCAGAGGGACGGGTGCCGCGCGGAGCGGAGGGGGTCAGGAGGAGCGCCTCCATCCTGCCCCCCCTATCCATCCTGCCCCCCCTATCCATCCTGCCCCCCTATCCATCCTGCCCCCCCTATCCATCCTGCCACCCCCAACACCATCCTGCCCCCCCGACTCCATCCTGCACCCCCACCACCATCCTCACGCCCCGCCAACATCCTGCCCCGCCGCCTACATCCTCCCCCCTTCCCCACCACCATCCTGCCCTGCCGTCTCCATCCTGCCCTGCAGTCTCCATCCTGCCCTGCCGTCTCCATCCTGCCCTGCCGTCTCCATCCTGCCCCGCCTTCTCCATCCTGCCTCGCTCTGTCCATCCTGCGCCACTCACCTCCATCCTGCCCCTCCGGCTCCATCCTGCCCCTCCGGCTCCATCCTGCCCCGCCCCCTCCATCCTGCCCCGCCCCCTCCATCCTGACCCCCTTGCTCCTTCCTGCCCCGCTCACTCCATCCTGCCCCGCTCGCTCCATCCTGCCCTGCTCGCTCCATCCTCACCCCCGCTGTTCTTGCTCCCCCGCCTCCATCCTGCCCTCACGCTTACTCATCCTGCCCCGCTTGCTCCATTCTGCTCATCTGCCTCCATCCTGCTCCTCCCGCTCCATCCTGCTCAATCCTGCCCCTTCGGCTTCATCCTGCTCCTCCGCCTCCATCCTGCCCCGCTCAATCCATCCTGCCCCCCGCTCTTCTTGCTCCCCCGCCTCCATCCTGCCCCGCTCGCTCCATCCTGCCCCCCCCTCCCCCGCCTCCATCCTGCCCCCCCTCCCCCACCTCCATCCTGTTGCCCCACCTCCATCCTGTTCCCCCTGGCTCCATCCTGTTCCCCCGGCTCCATCCTGTTCCCCCCGGCTCCATCCTGTTCCCCCCGGCTCCATCCTCTTTCCCCCGGCTTCATCCTGTTTCCCCCGGCTCCATCCTGTTTCCCCCGCCTCCATCCTGCCCCCTCCTGCTCCATCCTGCCCCCCCTTCCCGCTACATCCTGCCCCGCTCGCTCCATCCTGCCCCACTCGCTCCATTCTGCCCCCCCAACACAATCCTGCCCCCCCTCCCCTCCTCAGCTGATCGCTTGCCCAGGCAACTACAGGTCCTAAAGGCCTGTAGGACCTACAAGGCGGAGGTGGATCGAGCCGCCGGACAGGTGAGTATCCTCACTGAGGATTTTTTTAGTTTTACTATGGACGACCGGGGGCCAGGAGGAGTGGGGGACCGCGGTCACCGCAGTATTGCCATATACCATAGTGCTGCTATACATGTGCTATAATGTACTGCCATATACCATAGTGCTGCTATACATGTACTGTAATGTACCGCCATATACCATAGCACTGCTATACATGTACTGTAATGTACCGCCATATACTATAGTGCTGCTATACATTTACTATAATCTACTGCCATATACTATAGTGCTGCTATACATGTACTGTAATGTACCGCCATATACCATAGTGCTGCTATACATGTGCTCTAATTACCACCATATACCATCGTACTGCTATATATATATCTTTTTATATAAAACCCGAAGGCCACTTCCCGCCAATCCGCTCAACTTCCATGATGGCCTGTGCCCTGTGTCAAAGACCGGAACCGGAAGTACCAGACCCACGAGCGGTGAGCGCATAGCGCTCACCGTGAGCCGCTGTGAAAATGGCACAGCGCCTCGCGGTGGGCGCTAAAGCGCCACCACTCGCCGTTATATCCCGCCACCGGCCCTGCACAGAGCCCCGTCTGCGCCCACCCACATCCGGCCCACAGCCCTGCAGCTCACCGCCCACTCTCCATCAGGGACCGCCATCCCGCCACTGGCTCCGCACACAGCCTGGTGTGCGCCCACCAACATGCGGGAACCGTCCCGGACCGGCCCACGCTCCGGTGTGCGGCCTCCGCCGGCACCGCTCCCAGTCCTGCCGTTCTCTCCACACACCCGGTGACTCTCCTCCATCACGGAGCTAGCCCCGCCCGCACTCCGGGGCCGGCCTCCGGAACCGCCGACAGCCCAGTGAGTGTTCAGCCCTCCAGCCTCCGTTCTCCTCTGCCCCCCCAGCCTCCGCTCTCCTCTGCCCCCCCAGCCTCCGCTCTCCTCTGACCCCCCAGCCTCCGCTCTCCTCTGCCCCCCCAGCCTCCGCTCTCCTCTGCCCCCCCAGCCTCCGCTCTCCTCTGCCCCCCCAGCCTCCGCTCTCCTCTGCGCCCCCAGCCTCCGCTCTCCTCTGCCCCCCCAGCCTCCGCTCTCCTCTGACCCCCCAGCCTCCGCTCTTCTCTGACCCCCCCAGCCTCCGCTCTCCTCTGACCCACCAGCCTCCGCTCTCTTCTGACCCACCAGCCTCTGCTCTCCTCTGACTCCCCAGCCTCCGCTCTCCTCTGACCCCCCAGCCTCCTCTCTCCTCTGACCCCCCAGCCTCCGCTCTCCTCTGACCCCCCAGCCTCCGCTCTCCTCTGACCCCCCCAGCCTCCGCTCTCCTCTGACCCCCCAGCCTCCGCTCTCCTCTGACCCCCCAGCCTCCGCTCTCCTCTGACCCCCCAGCCTCCGCTCTCCTCTGACCCCCCAGCCTCCGCTCTCCTCTGACCCCCAGCATCTCCTCTGCCTCCCAGCCTTCCCCCCTCCTTTGCCCCCCCAGCCTCTGCTCTCCTCTGCCCCCAGCCTCCGCTCTCCTCTGCCCCCCCAGCCTCCGCTCTCCTCTGACCCCCAGCCTCCGCTCTCCTCTGCCCCCCCAGCCTCCGCTCTCCTCTGACCCCCAGCCTCCGCTCTCCTCTGCCCCCCATCCTCCGCTCTCCTCTGCCCCCCAGCCTCCGCTCTCCTCTGCCCCCCCAGCCTCCGCTCTCCTCTGCCCCCCCAGCCTCCGCTCTCCTCTGCCCCCCCAGCCTCCGCTCTCCTCTGCCCCCCAGCCTCCACTCTCCTCTGCCCCCCAGCCTCCGCTCTCCTCTGCCCCCCAGCCTCCGCCCCCTCCCTCCTCTGACCCCTCCCTCCTCTAACCCCTCCAGTTTCTGCCTCCTCCGTCCTCTGTCTCCTCCCTCCTCTGCCCCCTCCAGCCTCTGCCCCCTCCAGCCTGTGCTGCACTCACTGCTGACCACTGAGCCACCGCACTCTCTGCTGACCACTGAGCCACCGCACTCTCTGCTGACCACTGAGCCACCGCACTCTCTGCTGACCACTGAGCCACCGCACTCTCTGCTGACCACTGAGCCACCGCACTCTCTGCTGACCACTGAGCCACCGCACTCACTGCTGACCACTGAGCCACCGCACTCACTGCTGACCACTGAGCCACCGCACTCACTGCTGACCACTGAGCCACCGCACTCACTGCTGACCACTGAGCCACCGCACTCACTGCTGACCACTGAGCCACCGCACTCACTGCTGACCACTGAGCCACCGCACTCACTGCTGACCACTGAGCCACCCCACTCACTGCTGACCACTGAGCCACCCCACTCACTGCTGACCACTGAGCCACCCCACTCACTGCTGACCACTGAGCCACCCCACTCACTGCTGACCACTGAGCCACCCCACTCACTGCTGACCACTGAGCCACCCCACTCACTGCTGACCACTGAGCCACCCCACTCACTGCTGACCACTGAGCCACCCCACTCACTGCTGACCACTGAGCCACCCCACTCACTGCTGACCACTGAGCCACCCCACTCACTGCTGACCACTGAGGCACCCCACTCACTGCTGACCACTGAGCCACCCCACTCACTGCTGACCACTGAGCTACCGCACTCACTGCTAACCACTGAGCCACCGCACTCACTGCTGACCACTGAGCCACCGTATACTCTGCTAACCACTGAGCCGCCTGTATGCACACAATTAATTTCACAGCACTCCCCTATTACTAAATAAACTCTATATAGATTCTAGAGTACCCGATTCTTTAGAATCGGGCCACCATCTAGTTAATTATATTTATTGAAACAATATATCACTTTTGTTATTTTGTCCTACTCTTCATATGTTTTGTGCTTTCATTTTAGATTAATTGGTGGACCAGAATATTTCACAGTCCTACTAAACATGCAAAAAGATCATTCTAGACCAAATGGACATGTTTACTTTTCAGATTCAAGACTTGCATATAATGGATTTCTGATAAAAATGATACCAGGTATATATATCTGCCCTTTTTTATTTTCTGTAAAAACGTCTTTGAATCCTAATGATATTTATAACTGTTAGTTGCTTTATGAAACTGAAACAACATATAAAAAAACAAGTTTATTGCCCATTTATTGGTAAGGAATTAATTCACTTTATTGCTATACAAATTTAAAACAATTACACATCACCTAATTTATTACAAAAGACAATAATACACCATGAATTTATGCATCCAAACGGAACTAAGATCCACTGAGTTGGGGAAAGAACCAAGTTTAAGCCCAGATGTGTACAAAAATTCAAAAGTAAGATGTTTCTCCACAGAATACCTCCACAGAAAAGGAATGTGACTGGTTGTTCACATAAGTCAATAGTGGGTCTGTAAATGACCCTTGCATTGGATGAGTGCAAAAGATCAATCACTAAGGGGGCCGTCACACGGAACGATATCTTGCCCGATATCGTTTAAGCGATCTCCTTTTTGATCGCTTAAGCGATATCGGGCAAGATATCGTTGCATGTAATCAAGCGATTTACGATGTTAAATCGCTTGATCGTGACATCGCTGATCTGAGGTTCGGTTCTCAGATCTAGCGATGAACGATGCAACGATCTGCATCATCGTGGTGTATGACACCACGATGATCCATCTCCCAGCGACCGCGCCTATGCTGGGAGATGGTAACTATGGTACACGTCGGGTAACTAAGCGACGCGCGGCGCCTAGTTACCCGATGTGTACCATAGTAATGAGCGAGATCGCTGCTCCACATCGCTGGTGAGTCTGTCTGTGTGACATCTCACCAGCGATGTGAGCGATATTGTAAGCGATTGCGCGTGCACGTGATCGCTTACAATATCGCTAAAGATATCTGTGCGTGTGACGGCCGCCTAAGAGAGTTCTGTGATGGTGATAAAATACATTCCAGTAAAAATAATAGTGATGTAAGTAGATGCACTCTTATTCCCTAACGAAGGAGGGGGGAAAAACCATAGTCACACAAAAAATGATGTGGTGAAATGCAGACCTTAGAGGGGAACAAAACAATATTATAGGTGCGTGCATTGAGGTGGCTAGTTAAAATAGCTGCCAACCTATTTTCATGAGTATACGAAATACAAAAAACATCAGTGACTACTCATATAGTTATTAGATCCACAACCAAGTAAAACAAGTAAAAGTGATGAGAATCATGTGATTATACGTGCACGTAAACAAAATTACTTTTGGCCAATGAAAAAATGTGATGATGTGAAAAGTGACAAAACCTGGAATAATGTGCTAAAAATGAATTAAAAATGATTAGGCTAAAAACACAAATGATTGCATAGAATTAATTACTGAAATTAATTACCGTCAAGAAACAACCCCAGGCGAAACGTGTCAGGGTGAGCCCCACATCCCCCCAGTAAATATACCTCTGAGTAATCTGTCCCTGCAGCAAGACACCTGCCTCACATATGTGGTTTGCTTGGATAAGAGCGTGGTTTTTACAACCCCTGGCAAAAATTATGAAATCACCAGGCTCGGGGGTGTTCATTCAGTTGTTTAATGTTGTAGAAAAAAAGCAGATCACAGAAATGGCACAAAACTAAAGTAATTTCAAATGGCAACTTTATGGCTTTAAGAAACATTAAAAGAAATCAAGATGCGGGGGGCGTGTCCTGGCCATGGAGGGAGAGAGTCACTAGTTAGTGAGCTCTGTCCCCTCGGCTCTCCTTCCACCAAAAATCAGCCCACCAGCCTGGATGAAATCCTCCACATGCCGGTGAGGAGGAAGAGCAACCGCCGAGCTGCGTCCCCAGCCCCCCCTGGCCCAAACCACGCTCAGATAACCTGGTATCTGAGGAGTTCTTCTGGGCCCCCCCCGGACGCCGCAGGCCTCAAGATGGCGGATCCCGCTCCTAGACCCGCGACAATGGCGCCGAGCGTGGGACAGAGCCCACAAGCACCTGAACGCAAGGCTGCTCCAGCGGTGAGTCCCAACCTTCCCCACACCGGAGGTCCCGACAGGGAGCATCGGGAAGCGGCGGCGGGACTGCATAGCCACTCGGCCACCGGGGATCCACAAGGGGGACCACCGGAGGCCCCCAGACCTGCTCCCGCGGCTGGAGCCATGGAAGAGACGGAGGGACAGGGGGGCAGCCGGGGGCCTGTGATGCCTGAGGCTCAGAGCAGCAGGGGAAACAGGGCAGAGGAGCTGCAGCCACAACTGCTTCATTCTCCCAGCCCAGGGATGGCACATAGCTCCATAGCACCTATATACAATGTTGTGCCGGGGCTGCAATGTACAGGATGGCCTTATTACCCAGGGACACAGACCTGGCAGCAGCCCCCTCCAGCAACGGAACCTATTGGTAATATGGGAGACCCTCGACACCTCCCTCATCAAAGGGGCCCCAACTATGGACACCAGACAGGGGGAATGACCATGAACAACATGGGCCAGCTTGTAGATCATATTGAGATCCCACAAGATGTTGCCACTCTGAGGGGGGACGAATGGGACACGTTTAAGGCCCGCATCCTTAATATTCCCACTAGAGAAGAACTAGCAAACTTTGTAGTCAAAATGGAGGCGTCCATCAGAGCAACCACCAATGAACTCAGGGGTGAAGTTCGGGGGGGTCTCTGACAGAGTGTCTCAGTCTGACGCCAGGATCGAAGCCCTAACTGATCGGATTAGGAAACTGGAGGATACAGTGGTTTTTCAACGTTCTCAGCAAGAGGTATTCCTAGATTCATTGGAGGACATTGAAAATCGTGAGAGGAGACAAAACATAAGAGTCCGGGGGCTCCCTGAACTGATTACCCCCGACGTACTGGGAAAACCGCTGCAGAGCCTGTTTAATTCCGTCAGAAAGACCCCAACAGACACGGTTATAGAATTTGATAGGGCTCACAGGTCCCATGGCCCACCCCCAGCATAAGGGGCACTCCCTCACGATGTAATATGCCGCCTGCACAAATATCGAATTAAGGACGATATCCTGAACAAGGCGAGGAAGTGTGAGGAGATTACATTTCAAGGACACAATATTCAGCTGATGGCGGACCTGTCCAGGAGAACCCTCCAAAAGCGCAGGGCATTGAGACCCCTTTTGGATCTTCTCAGACAACATGATTTGGCATACTCATGGGGATACCCATTTCGCCTCCAAGTGCGGCAGGGAAATATTTCTGCGTTCCTGACCCACCCCAGGGAGCTCCAGGGATTTCTTGAGGCCCTGGATTTGCTGGATCCGGGTCTCCAGTTCCCTGACTGGCCATCAACAGCTCCCGATATTCCCTTGTATACAGCCACACAACTTGGACGAGCTACTCGACGCAGAAGGAATGGCAGAAACAGGAATCGCAGACGGAGGAGGCCCAGTGAGAACGATCGGGAAGAGGACGGGTGACTTTTTGATTTGTTTTTCTCTTTCTGAGATGCTTTCAGCTCCCTTAATCGTCCTCTAGTAAATAAGACGGCTGGACGATTTACTGAAAACGTATATTGCTAATAAGATCTCCCTCTGTATCCTTAACGAAGAACGGGATTTCTGCCTGAAGCTGAGGGCGATGTCAGATTACGATAGGGGTTTGGTGTGCTTCCTAATGATTTTTTTTTTTTTTTCTTTTTCTTTTTCCTTCTCCGTACCCCTCAGATCTTTCCTTCCCCCCCTCCACTTTCCCTACCTCCCTTACCCCTATTCCCCACCTACCCTCCATTAACCCGCACACCTTATTGCGGCGTGTAAGTAGGGAATTTGGCGGAAATATGTCAGTGCTCGGTAATCAGGCGACCGTGGCGAGGCGACATATCGCCACCAAATTCCATATTTACACGCCCAATAAGGAGGCAATTGGGTGGCAATGTGGCAGCGATAATTCCAGGTTGCAATATCATTGTCACAATTGTCTCCTGTGGTTGCGGAGTTAAAGGTACCCTTAAAAGGGTAAATCAACACGCAATGTTGCAAAAGATGTTGGTTGTTCACAGTCAGCTGTGTCTAAAATCTGGACCAAATACAAACAACATGGGAAGTTTGTTAAAGGCAAACATACTGGTAGACCAAGAAAGACATCAAAGCGTCAAGACCGGAAACGTAAAGCAATATGTCTCCAACACAGAAAGTGCACAACAAAACAAATGAGGAACCAATGGGTGGAAACTGGAGTTAATGTCTGTGACCAAACTGTAAGAAACCGCCTAAAGGAAATGGGATTTACATACAGAAAAGCTAAACAAAAGCCATCATTAACACCTAAACAGAAAAAAACAAGGTTATAATGGGTGAAGAAAAGCAATCGTGGACTCTGGATGACTGGATGAAAGTCATATTCAGTGATGAATCGCGAATCTGCATTGGGCAAGGTGATGATGCTGGAACTTTTGTTTGGTGCCATTCTAATGAGGTTTATAAAGATGACTGCTGAAGAGGACATGCAAATTGCCACAGTCATTGATGATATGGGGCTGCATGTCAGTTGAAGGCACTGGGGAGATGGCTATCATTACATCTTCAATAAATACCCACGTTTACATTGATATTTTCGACAATTTTCTTATCCCATAAATAGAAAGGATGTTTGGGGATGATAAAATCATTTTTCAAGATGATGATGCATCTTGCCATAGAGCAAAAACTCTGAAAACATTCCTTGAAAGAAGACGCATAAGGTCAATGTCATGGCCTGCACATAGTCCAGATCTTAAACCAATTGAAAATCTTTGGTGGAAGTTGAAGAAAATGGTCCATGACAAGGCTCCAAACTGCAAAGCTGATCTGGCAACAGCAATCAGGCAAAGTTGGAGCCGGATTGATGAATAGTACTGTTTGTCACTCGTTAAGTCCATGCCTCAGAGACTGCAAGCTGTTATAAAAGCCAGAGGTGGTTCATTAAAATACTAGTGATGTATTGGAGTGTACTTTTGTGTGTTTGTTTTTCATGACTCCATATTTTTTTCCTCAGAATTGAGTGATTCCATAATTTTTTTCCTCAGAATTGAGTGATCCCACAATGTTTTCCCTCTGCTTGGTCTGAAAAAAATTACCTTTATTGACTACCACATTTTTTATCTTGATTTCTTTTAGTGTTTCTTAAAGCCATGAAGTTGCCATTTGAAATGACTTTAGTTTTGTGCCACGTCTGTGATCTGCTTTTTTTCTACAACATTAAACAACTGAATGAACATCCTCTGAGCCAAGTGATTCCATAATTTTTGCCAGGGGTTGTATAAGCCCCTTTGTTTCCACAGCCCCTTCAGGATTTACATGTTGATTTGATTCTGGTTATGTTCTGTCACTGATTCAGTGGAGAGGTGGATATAATCTGGTGATAGTAAGGTTCATTTCTAGTGCACTCTGAGTATAATTTAACCTTGTGTAAGCACAAAAGAGACAAACGAGGCGCAGAATAGTGCCCTATCCCTTCAAACTCCTTCCCCAGCTCCTCACAGTTGAAGACCTGGGGCGAAGTTGAGACAACCCAGGCCTATCCAGCAATCCTCCCCAGTCCACACAGTTGGGGCTCTGGGTCGCAGTGATAACCACACGTATCTCCACCCCACCTCAGGAGACGAAATCCAGCAACTAGCCTCCCCATCTCACCCCATTTAGGGGCTTTGGGTAGAGGCTCCAGGTATGTTATAGGACCCTGTGTATGACAGGGCTCCTCTCTGTCCGTCAATCCCTTTTGCCCTCCAGGACACCCCTCCAGCAGCCCAGAGGTTACGCCATTGTTCTCCTAACAGCGGTTCTGGCAGCACTTCCACACCGGCCTCATCAAATCACCATGCCCCTTTTTTACTATAGTCTCCGGCTTCGGCCTAGTGCAGAAAGTTCCGCCCACCACCCGCCCCTCTGCTGACGTTGACACAGCCAGTACAGCCCATGGCTGCATCATCGAGGGGGGCGGGCCGGGCTGCTTGGCGCTTTTTGCTCACCGCGAGATTTTCTTACGCGCTCTTTTTGAACGGGCCCGCCCCTTCTCTCTCGGCTTTTTCACTTCACCGGCCGCCATTTCACCACTGCTCATCAACGGCTCTGGGCACAAGGATAGTGGATTGCATAAGGGGACACAGGATCGCTGGGGGCTCCTCTGGTTCAGGCACGCAACGGTGGTAAGGAGCTTAGCAGTTCTCTAGCTGCTGCAGCTCTTTTTTCTATCCTCCCTCTGTATTTAAATCCTAGGGCAGGAGCAGTATAGAAGCACGTACTTTACAACGTTCTGTGGTATACACTATGTCAGGCTCAAAGAACAAAAAGTCTACTAAGGCCTTTACCTCTTACTATGTGTCTTGTCTGACATGCAGAGCTACTCTGCCCAGTGGATGTACTATTCCACACTGCCAGGATTGTACTTCTATCACTGTGCCAGAGCCCGCCACTGATACCACGACTCCAAATGCCCCAAATGCACCGGAATTGGCAATTCTCCTGTCCCAGTCCATGTCACAATCCATGCGAAAGCTCTCCTCTACACTGATCCAGGCTCTGCAGAGTCATTCCACACCCTGCACCTCAGGTCATTCTGCACTACAATAAGACACTATGGAACATGAGGGCACACCACCTAGACATGCACCTTGTGATCCCCTGCCATCGATATCGGATGCAGGACGTAAAAGGATCCAAAGGAGCCCTTCTCCAGTGTCCTCCCACAGCTCCCATGCTTCTCACACCAGGAACAGCCGCTAAGGCTCCCCCTTATCCAATAGATTTTATGATCCAGACTCAGACCCGGATTTAGACACTTCTTTTGAGCTAGACTCCTCGGACATTCTAGCCATGGTGGAAGACTTAATCACGGCTGTTAACCAAACCTTGGACGTAGCTGACCCTTCCTGGCAAACCCCAGATCACACGGTTTATTTCAAGAGAGCAAAACGTCCACACAAATATTTTGTGGATCACCCTGAATTTCAGGAGGTTCTTCAGAAACATAGATCACACCCAGACAAGAGATTTGGGAACTGCAAGGCGATAGAAACTCGCTACCCCTTTTTACCTGTGTTAACTCAGGATTGGTCAGGTTATCCACAGGTAGATCCTTCTGTTTCCTGGCTAGCCGCACGGATGCTTCTTTCTCTCCCCAATGGCTCCTCCATTAAGGACGCAACATACCATCAGGTGGAGCAAATGGTGCGCTCCGTCTTTGAGGCGACAGGAGCATCATTATCTCCCTCCGCCTCAGTGTGGGTAGCCAAGGCGATCATGACTTGGTCAGGCAATCTGCATACTGCCCTGCGCAATAGAGACCTTGATCTGGGGTTGATGGATTTAGCTGCTCAGATTTCAGTGGCAGGAGAGTATCTGCTTCACGCTTCACTAGATACGGCCAACTGCATCAATACAGTATAGAGACCCTAGCACACCAAAATTATTAATTAGTAATCCAAAAAAGGAAGCAGGAGAAAGTTCTTGATTCATATGCTTTTTAATTTTTATTCATTAATCCATATATTTCAGTTCATAGAGTTGCGTACGTAACGTTTCGGCGGTTACCACGCCCTTTTAACGTTTTGGCGTTATCAACGCCTTTTTCAAACGTTTCTCAAGATCTACACAAAAAATAACAAATGAATCAAATGAATACATATTATGACATGTGATTTTTCATGGTATACATAACAAAAAGAAAAAAAGCATCGCATTGTAACCATCATGTATAAAAGAATAAAATTAAGACATTACATGCAAATAAAGTCAAGGTCGCGTACCTCTTTGAAAAGGGTTACAAAACCCATTGTATTACAAATTGGTTTTACAGGTATATGGTATAACCTATGGGTAACATGAAAAACATAAAGTAGGTTGAGATAAGAATTTCAGTGTACATAATAACACTTGTGTATATAAGCAGCATGGGGAAAGATACAAGGATCCATGTAGAAAGGATTGAGTTGCAAAATCTATAACATTCCATATTAAAGTTTTGCTATAGGTATATAAATAAGGCGTACCAAAGGAAAATGTGGTTAGAGGATTAGACCATAGGGTACCTAATATCATGAAAATGACAGATCCTTAAGTTGTATACCTGTAATGTTAGTATTATCAAACATCAATTAGTATATGGGCTGTGTTATTCATAAAGCAAAAACAATATGCCAATGTATGTATCTGTGTGTGACTATTCCGCAACTGGTATGTTAACTGGTAATATGCCTAAACACATGAAAAAAATTAGAACAGGTGCTCCATTCATACAGTCATGGTCAAAAGTATTGACACCCCTGCAATTCTGTCAGATAATACTCAGTTTCTTCCTGAAAATGATTGCAATCACAAATTCTTTGGTATTATTATCTTCATTTAATTTGTCTTCAATGAAAAAAGATAAATTAGGGAGGTTATAGGAGGCCACATCAGAGGAGACCTTGTCGCACAAAGTATCAAAATTAAGCTTAGTCAAATGAGAGGAGGGAGCAAGTTTTATGCCTAGATATGCTATTCCCTCTCGTGACCATCTAAAAGGTAAGGCCTCAGAAAGAGCCAAGATCTCTGCCTCCGGGATGTTAAGGGGCAAGACCTCTGATTTTGACGCATTGAGTTTGTAGTAGGAGATTGAGGAGTATGTTTGCAAGATATTCATAACTGTCAGCAGGGAAGTAGATACATTGGTACAGGTGATGATAATGTCATCAGCGTAGAGACCGATGGTGTTGGCTTCCCCTCCAATCCTGAGGCCTGCAGCCCCAGGCGTGGAGCATATTTTTTCGGCTAAGGGTTCAACCGCCAGGGCGAATATCACCGGAGAAAGGGGACAGCCCTGGCGGGTACCATTTGTGATCTGGAATACAGGCGAAAGGAAACCAGAGACCAGAACCCTGGCATTGGGGCGGGAGTACAGAGAGAGGACGGCCGAAAGGAAAGGGCCAACAAAGCCGAATTTCCAAAGGACCGCCTCTAGGTATCCCCAGTGCACCCTGTCAAACGCTTTTTCTGCGTCCAGTGACAGGAATGCATCGGGTTCACCTTTCAGCTCCAGAGTCCTGATGAGGTTAATCATCCTCATCGTCCCATCTTTCGCCTGTCTGCCAGCCACAAAGCCGACCTGATCCGGGTTGATCAGCTTAGGGACCACTTCCAACAGTCTGGACGCCAGAATTTTAGCGAAGATCTTCAGGTCGCAGTTTAACAGAGATATGGGCCGGTAGCTCTCAGGGAGATCAGGCGGCTTTCCAGGTTTGGGGATGGTGACTATTGTTGCCTGTAAATGTGAAGGGGCAATCGAGCCCACCTCCCTCCACTGATGGAAAGTCTGCAAGAGGAACGGAGCCAAGGTCTTACCAAAGGTACGAAGGTACTCGTTTGGTAGACTGTCTGGACCAGGAGCTGAGTGTAATTTAGTAGAGTGAATGGCTTGGGTTACCTCTGAAAGGGTAAAGGGAAGATTCAGTCTCTCCATGTCCAATTTTGAGGCAGATGGCAGGCTCAGTTCCTCAAGGAAGTCGCCAATTAGCGCAGCAGTAGGCTGAGGCTTAGACGGGTCATCCACAAGATTGAAAGCTTTGAGTAGAACTGCTGAAAAACTTCAGCAATATCGTTGGGGTTCCTTATCGCGCGGCCAGTATCATCTTTTATACTGTCAATCGCGGACCTTACCTCTCTTTTTTTCAAATGTCTGGCTAACAGTGCCCCCGCCTTGTCTCCTGAGTCATAGAACGCCATTTTTGATTGACGGAGGTACTTTTCATGTCGAAGTAATAGGAAGGAGCGTAGTTTGTCTGGTGGCAGTTAACAAGGAAGACGTGTGCAGACTAGGGCTTAGTTTATTCATATCCTCAAGGCTTTTAAGCTGAGCAAGCAGCTCCTTGCGCTCCTTTTCCCACACTATCTTGAGCCACGAGGCCTTCTGGAGGAAGACACTCTTGACATAGGCCTTATGAGCAGCCCAAAGGGTCTCCTCCGAAACCAGGCCATTGTCATTTATCTGAAAAAATTCAGTAAGAAGGGAGTTAACTTCGTCCACAAGGCCCGGATCAGAGACCAGGGCCCTATTCAGTCTCCAGGAGCTAGGGGGCGTTGGGCGAAGATCCAAGGACAGATCGAGGGACACCGGGGCATGATCAGACCACGTTATCGACTCTACCTCCGCACAGGCACAGGCTGACAATGTTTTATCATCGACTAGAAAGTAGTCTAATCTATGACCTGTGCCTGTGGGAGTAAAAGGAATAATCCCTTTCTGTCGAGTGTAGGTAACGCCAAGGGTCATGCATGTGGTATTCCCGACATACAGGCCCGACTCCTTGGTCCTCCCCGGGGTCCCCACTGAGCAGTCCACGGTCCGATCAGGGATCAGATTAAAGTCACCGCAGACAATTTTATAGCCGGCAGATGGGGCAGAGATTTTGTCAAGGAGAGAACGTAAAAATTGCAGTTGTCCTATATTAGGAGCGTAGATCGAGGCCAGTATCAAGGCCGTTCCCGCCACCACACAAGATAAGATAATAAACCTGCCCGCAGGATCAACAAAGGCCTTCAGGAGCGTAAAAGCCACAGTATGTTTTATGAAGATGCATACACTTGCTTTTTTTCTCCCCAGCGTTGGCGAAGAACGCCACGGGTTACAGCCGGTGATGCAGTCTGTAGTTATCGCCCTGGAGGAGGTGTGACTCCTGGACGCATAGAATATCGGCTTTCAGCCTTTGCGCATCCCTCCACAGAAGTGACCGTTTAAAGGGGGAATGCAACCCCCTTACATTATAGGAGACAATTTTCATGATAGGGTAATAAAGCTATTAAAATGCTCACCTGAGAGATGCCATTGGGTCCAACGGGCAAACCTATAATGGGCGGGAGAGGGAAGTAGGGGGGGAGATGGAGGGGAGGAGGGAATCTAGGGGAGAGGGAAGAAAGGGGGGGGGGTAAAGAGTGATAGAAAACCAGAGAGATAACAACAGGAGAATCAATTTTTTTAACAAATATTTTATTTGGTTTATATCTTTCCATAGAAACGTACATATACATAATATTTGACTCCATCAAAATTATAACCAACATACAAGGAAATTTCTCCGTCTCGCCCCATCCCTCCCCCATCCCGGCAGTGCTCTTGTCCTAATTGAGACAGAAAGTTAAAAGAAAAATACATGAAAATAGATGTAAAAAGATATTCAATCAACAGTTCAGTGCTCCCGATCACACATAATCTATGTAATTCAAGAAATCGCCAGTCTTCCCAGACTACCCTGTAACTGCTCTAACAAATACCTATTGGAGTCCCGAAATGGCGACACCACGGATATGATTTCCTCGTCCGACAGGTAATGTACGGTAATATAAATTTTCTCCATTTCTTAAAAAATTTCTCTGTTAGTTCGTCTTTGTTCGACTCCGTATCTATACTTTCAATCCTCATAGCTCTTTTAATGTCAGAGACAATCAAATCCCCCGACGGCGGCTTGGCGTTCAGCCAGTGACATAGTATCGCCTTTTTGGCTAATATTGCCACGGTGTGTAATATACTTTGTTCATGTTTTGTACCATTTGATTCAGTGATGTAGTGGAACACCCATCCGTCTCTGCCACGATCATTTGAACCAACAGTGATCTCCCCTGCCATGGTATTCATGAAGGACCATAAAGGGCGTAATGTTTTGCATTCCCAGATCCCATGTAGGAGATCGGTATTCTGTGTCTGACATTTCGGGCAAGCCTGCAGCCTATCCTCAGTGGTTGTGTTGGAGTAAAATCTAAAACCGTAAATCGCCCTGTGTATCAATCGAAACTGGGAGTCACGCCACTGTTCATTGATGATATTTTTTCTAAAGGTCCTCCACCCCACCAAGATCAGATCTCCCAGGGTTGCATCTCCCAGCCTCGATTCCCATCCCTTGAAGATCCGCTGCTGTGAGCGCGGCAAAAGTTGGGGGCCCAGCTCTTTGTATAAAGTAGAAACACTTGTGTTAATTATGCCTCTAGAAAGTAGATCATCCCACATATTCACAATACATTCTGACTGAACATTCACCAGTTTTTTCATGATGTAATGTTCAAGTTGTTTGAACTGCATCATGTGGTGATCTGGCAAAGCCAGGGTGTTCAGCAATTCACTGCCACTCAACCATCTAGATTCCGAGTGGCATAGGAGATCTCCCGCCGTCTCAATCCCCCTTTCCCTCCAATGTTGAAAAAATCTATTTTCCCTCCCCAGCGGGAACTCCGGATGGGACCAAAGGGAGACAAACTTGGACATACGCCACGAGAGACCCAATTTTCTCCGGATCAACTTCCAGACAGCGATAGTGTCTCTGGCGACTATGGAATGTTTCACCATCTGGGGGAGATTAGACCTCGACGTATGTAACATCGATGCTAAGCTCCAAGGCTTGCAAAGTTCTGATTCTAGCTCAAAATCGGAGAACTTGCTTGAACCCCCCAGCCAGTCCAAGACGTGTCTCACCAGGCACACCAGGTTATACCCCCTGACGTCAGGAATGGCCAGGCCTCCCCCTTCCTTAGACAGCATCAGGGTTTTGAGTCGAATTCTCGGGCGTTTGTTTTGCCACAGAAATCTAGTAAAAGCCCTGTTTATTCTAGTGACGTCTTTGCTACGAAGCAACAGAGGCAGCACCTGGAGTGGATATAGCAATTTAGAAAAACTCATCATCCTAACTAAGTGACTGTGGCCCAGCAGAGGAAGCGGCAAACTCTCCCATCTACGAAGATCCTTTTCCAGTTTATCCAGAATCGGTTCATAATTCAGCCGGTATATCAGATCAGTTGAGCGAGCCAGTTGTATTCCCAAATACTTTATCGATTTTTTGGCTACCGGAATGTCTAAGATCTGAGTGGGTCTCCCCTCCACCCCCCTCGAGGATCGATGTTGGGTGGCTAAATAAAGTAGCTCGCACTTACTTTTATTTAACTTGAAGCCTGAAAAGGAGCCAAATTTTTCTATGAGGGGTACTATCAGTGGTAGATCCGTCACTGGATCCCCCAGGTATAGTATCACATCATCTGCGAAGAAATTTGAGCCTATAAAACGTTTACCCACCGAGATCCCCGAGAAACTAGCGCCACTAATCAAATATTTGGCAAGGGGCTCAATCGCCAGGTCGAATAGAAGTGGCGATAATGGGCATCCCTGACGGGTCCCAATATGTAATGTGAACGTTTGGATAGAAATCCCGGCGTTCGAACCCTCGCCCTTGGATTCGCATAAAGGGAACTCAGGTAGGATCGAAATGGTCCTGTCAAACCTACAGCGTCCAGCACTTTTTCCAGCCATGGCCACCTGACATTGTCGAACGCTTTTTTTGCGTCTAGGGTGACCATGGCTGGATCTCTTTCAGTACTTTGCTTTCCGCCCCAGGTGACAGAGTCAATCGTCAACAGTGCCCTCCGCACATTTCCTGTCGCCGAACGCCCCTTGACGAACCCAGCCTGATGATTGCCTATCAAGCTCGGAAGATATATTGCCAATCTGTATGCCATCAATTTAGATAAGATCTTCAGATCTACATTGATTAGTGAAATCGGCCTGTAGTTGGCCGGGTCTTCCCTGTTTTTATCTCCTTTGGGGATTAGTGTTATATGTGCTGTATTCGTCTAGTCAGATATCGGTCCCCCCTGCAAGATGTTGTTATAGAGGGCCGTCAGTGTAGGGGCTATTAATGGACATATCGCTTTGTAAAATCCCCCTCCAAAGCCGTCTGGTCCCGGTGCCTTGTGGGAGCCCAAGTTCTTTATCGTCTCTGTGACTTCCGTTACCGTCACTGGTCTGTTAAGATCACCAAGTTCTAGGTCACCTAAATGTGTCATAGGATAAGACTTCAGCCATTCGTCTCCCTCTTCCCCCTCTGATGCTGGTTTACTATAGATTTTCGCGTAATAACGCCCCAATTCGTCTACTATTTGCTTTGGGTCCCTCGTGATGGTTCCTCCTTTCTTCCGAATTGCCACTATCATGGTATATTGCCGCTTTCCCCTCGCTAGGCCCGCCAATAATTTGCCCGTCTTGTTACCATAACAATGTAGTTTTGCCTCCCAGTGCTGCCTGCGTATGCCCTCTTTCTGTTGCATCCATTCGTTAAAGTTTTCCCTCTGCTGCTGCCACGCGGATTTGTTGTCAGCTGTCGGATTCTCAATGAATTCTCTGTAAGCGGTTCTCACCGCTTCACTCTTGCTCAAAAAAGATTGTTCTATTAAGCGCCTCTTGGCTCTAGTGAAGGCTTTGATCCTGCCCCTTAGTACTGCTTTGGCGGTTTCCCAAAACAAAGTGCTATCCTCTGCATGCTGTTCATTATCTAACGAGTATGTGGACCACCATTCTCCTAATAGTTTCTTAAAATCAGGACTGTCTTGCAGTGCCATGGGAAAGCGCCAAATGATATCTGTTCCCCTTGGATAGACGTCTGCCAAAGATAAACTTACTGGGCTGTGATCCGAGATCACTAAATCTTCGATCTGCATATCCATTATTTTAGGTAATAGGTGCTCCCCGACCAACAACACATCTAGCCTGGACCAGGAGTCATGGCGGTGTGAAAATTGAGAAAACTCTCTCTCCTGAGGATTTCTCATCCTCCATGCGTCCCAAAGGTGCAGGCCAGATGCAAATTTCGCTAAAACAGACGTGTTTTGTCCCCCTTTAATATTTTTGGTTCCCGAGTCTGACTTACCCATATCTGTATTACTTTTCCTATCTTCCATAATGTTCATAACTAGATTAAAGTCCCCACCCACAACTATGTTATGTTCAGTATCTTGTAGAATATGCGGCTGGAGGCCCTCCAGAAACACGTCTTGTCCCGCATTAGGGGCGTAAATATTGTGTATACTCAAAGTGACCCCCGAGCATTCAATCAGTAATTGTATGTGACGTCCTGCCGCTAAACTCTTATGGGAGATTATTTTATACGCTAGTGACTTATTGATCAGAATGATGACTCCGGCTATGCGTCCCAACTCTCCCGATCCAATTACCTCCCTACCCAGAGTTTCTTTAGTCTAAAGAAGTCTTCCTCACCCAGGTGTGTTTCCTGTAATAACACAATATCCCCTCGCAGCTTCTTCAGGTGTCTGAGAATAATTGAGCGTTTACCTGGCGATCGGAGCCCTTTTACATTCCACGATAATATCCGTACCATGGAGAGTTTTTACATAATGTAGTGTGACATAGTGGGGTATGAGAAGCATCCCCAATCTCTGGTGACCAGCACTGCCATTAAACATATCAAAATGCCCCAACCAAAGAACAATTTCGAACAATTCCCAACCCCCAACATGGGAAGAAATTAACAAAAGTCTCCCACACCCCCCACCCCCCACCCCATTCAACTTCTGCAAAATGCTTTATTGCTTCCGCTATCCTGTGTGACCAATTTCTCCCACTTCTCTCCCACCCTCCTGCCTCTAAAACATTAGGACAAGAAAAATGTCCATGTAGGCTTTCACTCCGTATCTAAAAGGCAAAACCACCATTATCTTGCCGGAATCCACCTTCAACAGGGACACAAACTCTCTGTCTTTTTTCAATTAAATTTGGATCTCTGATTGTCCCATCCCTGGGTTTGTACATAAGAGTAAAAAAAAAAAAAAAAAACCCAAGATCTTATCCATCTTGGACATATGACTTTACATCACACGTCCCCATGTCTGTGATCCTTTCCATGCTCTTGCATATGTCAATTAACAAAAAAAAAAAAAAACATAGACGATCATGTGGACTCCAACAGGTTCTCTGCGTCATCTCGTAAAGTGTGCCTTTTTGGTGACTGCTTTGCGCCGCTGGGGTCTTCCAGCACTGGACTTGCCCGTTCAGAAGACCTATCCCTGGGTGATCTGGAACTAGAGTTCCTCCCCGGTGGCTTCTGATGTTGCGGATCTTCTTCCTCCCTCATCGTCATCTTGCGTCGCGCCTCCTTCGCGTCTGTATAGAATCTCGGTCTGCCGTCACGTCCTGCTACTTTAAGCGTGGCGGGGTAAAGTAACTGGAAAGGAGTACCTCGTTTAAACAGCATGGAGCAGATATCATTAAATAGCCTCCTTTTCTTTAACCACTTCTGCAGAGTGATCGCCAAACATGAGCACCCTGTGTCCTCTCAACAGCAGGGGTTGGCGCATCTTTTTAAAAGCCATCAGTAATTTGTCCTTATCTTTGTAATCCAAATACCTCATTATGACCTGTCTGGATTTTGATGTGCCTTGACTTTTGTCCCCTTCCCTGTTACCCCCATTTCGGGGGGGTGGTTGCGGGCCTAAGCGGTGCGCCCTTTCCACTTTGCAGCGGTTATCAAAACCCAGGGCTCGAGGGAGTTCCATCTCACATATTTCGTCAAGATGTTTATATAGGACAGTCTCAGGTAGCCCAACAATCCTTAGATTATTGCACCGTAGTCTGTTTTCATGTCATCTAATTTGGATTTCATCCATACTGTGTCTTTGCACACCGCAACCAGTTCCTGTTCAAGAGCTAGCACTCTATCTTTATATTTTGTAATGCGCTGCTCTGCCTCAGAAATCCTGGTTTCATGTTGTTGTGTAGTGGTGTGTAGCTCTATCAATGCTGATTGTACAGTGTCCTTAATCGTTTTACTCAGTTCTGCAGTTAGGTGTGCTTTTAATTCCTCAGCTAACACTGAGAGTGATGGGGGGAGGGCTGTATCATTTACCTCCATGTGTTGCCCGTTACTTGCAGTCGTTCTCTGCCTCACTGTTGGGCTTTCAGGGCAGCTCTCCTCTATCTGCCGCCTTCCATCTGTGTGCAGCCTGTCCTTCCGTCTCCCGCTCGCCGCCATCTTGCCCCACCTTCTGAAGCTATGTTGAGTCTGTTGTTGCGCACTGCGGTGCCGGTGTTACGCAGCCGCCTCTCCATGCACCTCCGGAGTGTGCCGCGGATTCTCCCTCACCACCACCGGTAAATTCAGGGTTGCCTGGGGGGCTGTATGCGGGTTATCGGCAGTGGGCGTCCAGAGCTGTGTGTCCTCCGTGCGCTCACATCAGGAGCCGGAACCGGAAGTAGGAGAATCAATTTTAAGACAAATCAAGTAGAACACACATGTAAACATGAGAAATAGCACAGGCCCACATGGGTCCCCTCCGTCTTTGGGGGAAGGAGAGAGACGAGAAGAAAGTCCTCTCATCTTCCAGCTCGAGTATGAATCCAATCCGGTACGGCCAGAATAAGCAGCGGCCGTTTTAGAGCTGGAATTAGTGTCTCTTCAACAGAGAAGAAGAGAGGAATGAAAAAAGTCCCCATCAGAGGACATGCTCCGAGGAAGTCAGAGAGGCTCAGAAGTCAGCTGACCTTTTCAGTTCCGGTGGGGATGACGAACCCCTATCTCTCATGGGTGAACGTTGGGGTTTTTTCCCCGGACTTGCAGTCAGATTCCATTGCTTTAACGCCTTTCCCAGTTGACTGGGGGAGATAAACAGTTGTTTCGATCCCTCATACCGGAATTTAAGTCATATAGGTGTGCCCCAGCTGTATGTAATCCATTGTCCTCAGGACCCTACAATGGGGGCGAACTCCCTCCTGCGGGCCAGGGTGCCTGGAGAAAGGTCGGGAAAGCCAGAATGTCCTCATAGGGGCTGGAAGTGTGGACGACCGGCGCATAGCTTGCATGACAAGGTCTCTGGTCTTAGTAGTGTCAAAAGCCACCAAGATGTCCCTGGGCAGGGATTTATTGATATGTGTCGGCTTAGGGAGACAAAAAGCTTTCCCTATATGAGAGTCAGTGAGGGAGGCATCTGGTATTAGTACCTTTAGAAATTGCTGCACCGTGTCCTGAGGGTCTTCCCCTGTTCCAGCCTCCGGGAAGCCTCTGAAATGATGGTTGGCAGCCCTGGCTCTGTCCTCCAGGTCCCACATTTTGAGTTTAAGCTGCTTTATGTCCCCTCCATGGCAGCGTGGTCGTCCGCCAGCTCGTTGTGAGCGGTGGCATATTCCGCCATCTTCTCCTCAATGCGCACCGTGCGCTCCCCTAGGGCAGATAATTCCTCCCTGAGCTCTCCCAAGATCCCCCGGATGTCTTCCTGTAGCGACCTCCGCAGGGAGCCCAGCACCCCCGTGAGAAAGCCTCGTGTCACCAGGGCTTCCTCCTCCTCACCCGCTGGGCGATTCTCGGAGCTGTGGGGAGAGCGCGGGCCAGCAGCAGCAGGGTGGGATTTAGAAGGGGACAGCACCATGTTTAAGCCTATCGGCAGCCGCTCCTGCGAGAAAAAGTCAGTAACCTTTGTAGGCTCACCGTGTTTGTGGGAAGAGGTCCTGGGCATCTCCTCAGTGTCAGTGGAAGTCCCAGCTAGATCCAGGGCACCGCGTCAGCCTTTTTCTGCTAAAATCGCCGCTTATCCTCGGAGCACGGCCAGCAGCTCAGGGAAGTGCGACTGGCGCCATCGGCTCCCAAGCTACGCCCCAACAAATTATTCTTTAAAGGATGATTATAGGTATCTTGTGGCAATTGCCCCTAAGTAATCCGACATTTTTTTTATAAAAAAAAGGGGGGAGAATACAATGCTTTGTATGAATTCATATGTTTGGTGACACATAAAGAATGCTTACACGACCAGGTCACAGTGTACAAAATTAAAGATGTAAGTTAACAATTGCAGAATAACATCCCCCTATACTAATGGATATGTGACCCTAATTAGGAGGAGTATTTTAGACATGTTAGATTTTTTTTAATAGTTAATGGATATGTCTTATGGATCTAGGCTAGTATGTCATGTTCTCTATTCATACTGAATGGTTCCAGTGTTTACAGTTGATGGATCCAGTATGCCTTTCTTTCTTTCAACTTCAAGGCCCTTTTACCACCCCTCCATCCCACATGTACCTGTTCAATGATTTGATACCGTAACTGTGCTATTGTGTGTCGCTGTGAATTAATGTGATTAGGTACTGGTAAAATGTTCTGTCCACATCTAATTGTGGATTTGTGTTTTCCTATGCGGTCCCGGGCATGCTGGGTAGCCTCCCCAACATACCCGAGGCCTAATAAGGTAGACAACAAAAGTAGTGTCACACGTGAAGAAACCTTTTATAGGATAAGTTTTGTCTGTCCTTGGATGTGTGAAGTAGGATCCTCTGGTAATGTTTGAGCAATGAACGCAACCCAAACAAGGGAACGTGCCATTCTTTGGGGTGGAAAGAAATCTTTGTCTAGGAATTGACTTCAATGGGCCTATATAGGCTCTGACAAGTTGATTCTTAATGTTGTCTGGTCTTTTATGACAAATTAATAGTGGATTTTGAAATTCACTAATGTCCGGGTATGCGGTTGTTAATAGGGGGCCAATGTTTCTTTATTATACCATGTAACGTAATGTTGTAAGGGTGATACGTGTTGATAAAGGAGACTTTGTGAATTGTCTATCCCTATACGTCGAGGTGTTAGCTGTGGTGACGCATAGTTTTGAGGGTAACCTCTGGCCAGGAATTTCCTGGTCATTTCCTTATGTCTTTGTTGGATATCATCACGATTAGACACAATCCGACGTACCCGTACATGTTGGGATTTGGGTAAAGCTTTTTTTATGTGTGGGGGATGGCAACTCGTATAATGAAGGAGGCTATTCCGGTCTGTTGCTTGGTGAATAAATCTGTGGATAAGCCCCCTAGGGGATCAATCAGGATTTTAGTGTCCAGGAAGCTGATTTGGGATGTGTCAGTATGGACAGTGAACGTAAGGCCAGTAACAGCAGTGTTCAAGTCCTGGAAAAAAGCTTTCAAGAACTCCTTGTCACCTTTCCGGAGCATGAACACATCATCAATGTAGCACCGCCATACCAATACCTCTGAGTAGAGGGGATGTGTATAGACATAATCCGCCTCAAATTTCGCCATAAAAATGTTGGCGTATTGCGGCGCTACGTTACTGCCCATTGCGGTACCTTTCAGCTGGACATAAAATTGATCCTGAAATAGGAAATAGTTTTTAGTCAAGATGATGTGTAACAGATCCTGGAAAAACACTTTCTTTGGCCACTGAAAACGGGGTATATTGGTTCTCACGCTTCATGATCAATACTTGTATATAGGCTGGTGACATCCATGGTCACCAACCTACAACCAGGTGGAATCAGTTATATCTCTTTGAGTATGTCTAGAAAATGGTTTGTGTCCTTTATGTAGGAAGGGATCTGGGGGACTAGTGGTGATAAAATCCACTCAATGGTTTTGGATAACAGAAACAATGCTGAATCCGTGGAGGCAACTATGGCCCTACCAGGTGGTTGTCTTAAGTTCTTATGTATCTTCAGCAGTGTATAAAAAAGCAGAATTATCGGGTGATGATTGACGAGGTATTCGATAAGTCGTTGGTCAAGCAATTTTTGTTTCTGGTAATGTTTATCACCTTATCTCTTATGAGTGCCATAATAGAAAAGGTTGGGTCTTTATCAATGGGCATATATGTAGACCTGTCAGAGAGCTGAGTTAAAATATCTTGTGTGTAATGTGCCTTATCTAGAACCACTGAGGCCCCGCCTTTATCGACGGGTTTAATCACTATGTCTTTGTAATTCTTAAGTGTGTCCAGTGCTAAGCGTTCTACACTGCATAAGTTATTCCTTATTGAAATTCCCCTTTACTGATTTGTGTGAACCACTTGTCCACATTGGTTCTCACTAAACCTATAAAGGTTTCCACTGGATGGTATTTTTTAGGGGGAACAAATAAGCTTGGGTTCCTCAGGCCTAGTGACCGTGAGGTAAAACTTTCTAATGAAACCCCTATGCCTGCTACTGGATTATCAGATATATTTGAAAAATGTGCTTTCAACTTTAGTGTCCTAAAAAAGCGTTGTAGCTCTTGTTCTACGATAAATGAATTAAAGAAAGAAGTCGGGCAGAAGGTAAGTCCCTTCTGGAGGACCTCTGTCTCTGTATGTGAAAGAGTCCTGGAAGAAATGTTGTACACCAAGTTCTCACCTGTGACCTGGTCGTCATTCAATATGGGCCGTGTCCGCCTCGATCCCCTCCTCATCTTCCTCGTTCCCGTCTTGGTCCTTAAAAACGGGGTGGGTAGGGGTGATAAGGCATCGGTATGTAGGGCATGTGATGAACGCTGTCCCCACTTCTAGATGAAGAATAACCCAATGGGGGGGCTGGACCTTGCGGATATGCCTCGCCACATCGCCACCGATAGACTTAACCTCTTGTATAGTCCTCCTGATCTCTAGCGAATTTCGCCCTTTTTCGTGTCTGGAGATTTTTCAAGTCTGACACAGACTTAGGTATTTTATTCTTTAGAGCGGTGAACTCCGCCTGTGACAATGTATTGGACAACTGACTTTCTATTGAATCGATCTTAACATTTAACTCTTCCAACTTGTTCTGTAACAACTCTATCGTGAGAATAATGATGTCCATTGAACACTTGCTAATTATCCCTTCAAATTTCTCACAATAGTCGGAGTCATCGAAGAAAAGAGTCGGTCTCAATTTAACATGGAGGCCCCGTGGAATCCTCTTGACCCTATGGTATTCAATCAAAGTATGAAGATGTAGTTCTAAGGCAATTCGTCACCTCAGTTCCTTCTCATAGTCCTTATTCCTCACCTCATCTGCTGAGACCATTAAAAAAGAGTCTGTTGTTGCTGTCCTTGCGATAATTGCTGTGGTTTCAGCTTCAGTGAAGGTAAATTCTGTAAAAGACATTTGATCAACAGGTGCTCAAGGCAAAAAATAGTCCAATAATGTGAAGAAGGCCTGGCACACTGTGTAGTTAGGTGCTCAAGGAAAAAAAGAGAAATCAATACAGTATAGAGACCCTGGCACACCAAAATGATTAATTAGTAATGCAAAAAAGGAAGCAACGTACCGTTTCGGCGTTACCACGCCTTTTTAACGTTTCGCTGTTATCTATTCTTTTTCAAACATTTCTCAAGATCTACACGAAAAATAACAAATGAATACTGTACATATTATGACGTGATTTTACATGGTATACATAACAAAAAGTTAAAAAGTATCGCATTGTAACCATCGTCATGTATAAAGGAATCAAATTAAGACATCACATGTAAATAAAGTCAAGGTCGCGTACCTCTTATTATATAAATAAGGCTTACCAAAGGAAAATGTGGTTAGAGGATTAGTCCATGTGGTACCCAGTATCGTGAAAATGACAGATCCTCATTTTGTATACCTGTAATGTTAGTATTATCAAACATCAATCAGTATATGGGCTGTGTTTTTCATAAAGCAAAATCAATATGACGATGAATGAATTTACCTGAGTGTGAGGTAGTGTTTCCCTGGGGGTTCGCTTGACAGCGTAAATTACACCAACACATGTTTTTTCACCATTATGCAGCAGTTTATTAAATGTAAACTGCTCATCACATTATAAAATACATACAATACATTCACATCACATACATTATAAATAACACCACGTTACATTCCACGGTACATAAATTATATTGCAGATATCCTTTCTCCCGGGTAGCCTCAATGTACCGTTACACAACACAGAGTACATGGGTAACACACCGTCCCCTAGGGATCCTGGCCTAGTCGGCTCACCCCTATTCAAACCTGACGGTATTTACCCTAAGGCCAGGCTCTTCCTTGGCCCAGTGTCCCCTTGGGAGTCCAGTCCCTTCCCACAGGCTGCTACCTATTCCCAGCCTCTACACAGCGCTCTGGCTGCTCTGAACCAGGCCCCGACCTGGTTGTAGTCAGCGAAGCTCCAGGGCAAGTCAGGCCCCCAAGAACTCCTCGGCACGGGTCTCCAGGTCGCCAGCCGCTTCCAAGTCTGCCATCAACAGGCCAGACCTCCAGGCAAGCGCTGCACCAAACACGCCCTCGCGAGCCCCTCCAGGGTCAGCCCCACTTCCTAACTCCCGGTGCTCTAACCCCTGTCGTCTGGCCTCATGGCTCCACACACCCAGGACCTGGTCTTCTCTCTCCCACAGAGGCTTCTACTCTGCCTCCATTCACACACGGACCTCCTGGTCCCACATCATACATGGGAACTTTTCCATAGGCCGTCATGCACTTCCATAGTCCCTCATGGACTCGTATGGACTTCAGCCTTGTCAGGCCCAGACCACTCACACCAGCACAGTCCGGCATGGACTTCCGTCCTCTAGGCCCAGACCAGGTTGTGAGCCACCTGAGCTTCAGGGCAGTCAAAGCATCCCCCAAGGTCTCCCCACCCTGCCCATGATTCCCAGCTGCCTCCAAGCCCCCACCAACACAGGCAGAGATCCTGGATGGCAGCCTCACCACCATGGACAGAGTGAGCCCCCTATAAGTTCAGCCAGGACCCCCCTTACACCCAGGTGCTCCACTAACCTCTCAGTCTGGCCACAGGCTTCACACAGCTCAGAGGGGCCGGCATCTCCAGCATGGAGAGCCAGGCGTCCTGCCTCATCCCCCCAACGGGAAGGGACCCCCCTGAAACATGTCCGTCTCCCGCAGAGGATCATGTTTGGTCTCTCTCTGGACTCTGCAGTCTCTGGTCTGCTCTCATCTGCAGTCTGCTCTCATCTGCAGTCTGCTCTCATCTGCAGTCTGATCTGATGATCTACTCTCACTCACACCACCTGGCAGGTTAAGTCCTGCTCACCACACCCACACTGACACACCCACCTGAGCTGCCAGGCAATCAGTCCCCACACATTACTCTCAGCCGCTCATTAGGGTCATGAATATCCTGGCTTTAACCTATTGTGCACTGGACAGGATTACAGCACTCACTCTCAGCTGTTAACTCACTATGTTCCAGGTAGGTTTAACACAGCACAACCACAGTAAAACCGATACATGTGAACAGAGTCATATACCAACAACCTGTGTGATGCACCTGGCCATGGGTTGCATCACCACACTGAGTTTCAGCAAGATTATATATGTACGGTGCGGTATCTGTGTATGTAAATATTCCACAACTGGTATGTTAACTGGTAATATGCCTAAACACATGAAAAAAATTAGACCAGGTGCTCCATTCATATATGTAATAGACAGCACCCAGTGTTTAAAATTGTGATTACAAATGTGTATTAACCGAGTACCATTTCACCGTTCTATATACGCTCTCTACATGTGAAACCACAGTGTTAAAAAACACTACAATAGGGAATCTGGTTACAATCCAATATGTGCACCTATAGTGAACTGGTAAATCCACAGTAAGCCCCAAGTCACTCCTATTGGTTATACAGGATCACTGAATCTCAATATGATTAGGGAAAAAAACCTATCGCTGAAATGAGTTTATTAGCCAAATTTTTGGTATAAATATCATTTTATTGAGAATAGAAATTATAATATATAAAAATTCATATATAGACAAAATCACTTTAAAATTCCATCAGAGACCATAACATCCCTCAATTTTATTGTAAGATATCAACCATATTTATTACAGTCTATGCTAATGCACACCAATATATATGTTTATTTATATACATTTTTTTCACTCTTAATATCCAAGCTGGTAATTAACAACACGATAAAAGTGCAAAGTGCAATGCCAAAAAAACTTTTTATAACTCGTGAAGTGTTAAAAAAAAAAATAATATTGCTCCACCACTAAAAATCTTTATATCAGTGCAAAAAATAATTCAAAGCAGTAAAGAGTATTCTTGCTGGTGTAAAACCCATCTATATTAATGTTATATGTTGTGCTTATAAAAATATATACTAAAGTGCCAAAAAATACAGTGTATATGTTATACCAGTAAGGTGCCTAGAGGAAAAAATTAATTCACAGTATAACTTTTGCATTTCTTTTGAACAGAAAAATCCCACCTTATGGGTATTAGGTCTGGATCAGGATCAGTGTAATCACAAATTGTGACAGTGATTAGGGAAGTCTGTAAGAAGAATCAAGCAGAGAATCAGAAAAGTTCCTTGTGAAATCCTAGTCCACCTGGGAAACCTCATGTGACACAGAGATTACCTTGACTCTGGTGCTGGAAGCGTCTAAGGGATCATGGGGACTCATGGTGTGTAAACCAGCGGGTGCAGCTTCCTGCTTCTTGCGTGTGGACCACAGGAGCCGCTGCTTGACCAACGACTTGCCCAATACCTCGTCAATTATCACCCGATAATTCCGTTTTTTTTATACACTGCCAAAGATACATAAGAACTTAAGACAACCCCCTGGTAGACCCATAGTTGCCTCCACAGATTCAGCATTGTCTCCGTTATCCAAAACCATTGAGTGGATTTTATCACCACTAGTCCCCCAGATCCCATCCTGCATAAAGGACACAAACCATTTTCTAGACATACTCAAGGAGATACAACCGATTCCACCTGGTTGTAGGTTGGTGACCATGGATGTCACCAGCCTATATACAAGTATTGATCATGAAGCGGGAATATCCATCGTGACATGGTTTATGGACCAATATACCCCATTTTCAGTGGCCGAGAAAGTGTTTTGCCAGGATCTATTACACATCATCTTGACTAAAAACTTTTTCCTATTTCAGGATCAATTTTATGTCCAGCTAAAAGGTACCGCAATGGGCAGTAACGTAGCGCCGCCATACGCCAACATTTTTATGGTGAAATTTGAGGCGGATTATGTCTATACATATCCTCTCTCCTCAGAGGTATTGGTATGGCGGCGCTACGTTGATGATGTGTTCATGCTTCGGAAAGGTGACAAGGAGTCCTTGAAAGCTTTTTTCCAGGACTTGAACACTGCTGTTACTGGCCTTATGTTCACTGTCCATACCAACACATCCCAAATCAGCTTCCTGGACACTAAAATCCTGATTGATCCCATAGGGGGCTTATCCACAGATTTATTCACCAAGCCAACAGACCGGAATAGCCTCCTTCATTATACGAGTTGCCATCCCCCACACATAAAAAAAACTTTACCCAAATCCCAACATGTACGGGTACGTCGGATTGGGTCTAATCATGATGATATCCAACAAAGACATAAGGAAATGACCAGGAAATTCCCGGCCAGAGGTTACCCTCAAAACTATGCGTCACCACAGCTAACACCTCGATGTATAGGGATAGACAATTCACAAAGAGTGTCCTTTATCAACACGTATCACCCTTACAACATTACATTACATGGTATAATAAAGAAACATTGGCCCCTATTAACAACCGCATACCCGGACATTAGTGAATTTCAAAATTCACCATTAATTTGTCATAAAAGACCAGACAACATTAAGAATCAACTTGTCAGAGCCTATATAGGCCCATTGAAGTCAATTCCTAGACAAAGATTTCTTTCCACCTCAAAGAATGGCACATTCCCTTGTCTGGGTTGCGTTCATTGCTCAAACATTACCAGAAGATCCTACTTCACACATCCAAGGACAGACAAAACCTATCCTATAAAAGGTTTCTTCAAGTGTGGACACTACTTTTGTTGTCTACTTTATTAAGTGTCCATGCGGCCTCGGGTATGTTGGTGAGACTACGTAGCATGCCCGGGACCGCATAGGAAAACACAAATCAACAATTAGATGTGGACAGAACATTTTACAGTACCTAATCACTTTAGATCACTCTGACACACCGTAGCACAGTTACAGTATCAAATCATTGAACAGGTACATGTGGGGTGGTAACAGGGTCTTGAAGTTGAAAGAGAGGCATACTGGATCCATCAACTGCAAACACTGGAACCATTCGGTATGAATAGATAACATGACAGCCTAGATCCATAAAGGTACCGTCACACGGACAATATTGCTAGGCAATTTCAATGGCAATTTGCTGGTTGCAGTGAAATCATGGACACATTGTTCCATTTGTACACAGCAACAAAATAGAACAATGTGTCCATAATTTCACTGCAACCAGCAAATTGCCAGTGAAATTGCCTAGCAATATTGCCGCGTGTGACGGTACCTTTAGACATATCCATTAACTATTAAAAATATCTAACATGTCTAAGATACTCCTCCTAATGAGGATCACATATCCATTAGTAAATGGGAGATGTTATTCTGCAATGGTTAACATAAATCTTTAATTTTCTGCACTGTGACCTGGTCGTGTGAGCATTCTTTGTGTCACCTAAACATATGAATTTATACAAAGCATTGTATTCTCCCCCTTTTTTTATAAAAAAATGTCAGATTACTTAGGGGCAATTGCCACTGGATACCTATAATCATCCTTTAAAGAATAATTTGTTCACTGTGCCACTCTATAGATGGTTGAATTGGAAAACCTGTATATATTTTGCATAATCGCATAAAGATATCATGGTACATTATTTAGCTTTATGGTATCTACTGGCATGCCCTATTTCATAAATACATTCCTTGTCATTGTTAATGTTTACTTTGATCAAGCAAAAAGTGTGTAGAAACGCTCCTAAATATTATTTTATTCCCCTTCCCTTCACAGAGAACCTGATCGGCCGCTTGGTGAGCGTTTCTTTAGGTCATATGACTCATATTCATCAATGTGACGGTCGCATCACGAGCCGCGCATGCACAATGGGCAATACGCAGGCTTGCATTCTAGGTCGGCGACTCCTGCGGTCCACACGCAGGATGAAGGAAGCCGCACCCGCTGGTTTACACACACGCCCCCATGCCATAAATACTTGCCACATACACACAGCGATCCCCATGATCCCTTAGACGCTTCCAGCGCCAGAATCAAGGTAATCTTTGTGTCACATGAGGTCCCCAGGTGGACTAGGATTTCACAAGGAACTTATCTCATTCTTTGCTTGACTTTTCTTACAGACTTCCCTAATCATATTGAGATTCAGTGATCCTGTATAACCAATAGGAGTGACTTGGGGCTTACTGTGGATTTACCAGTTCACTATAGGTGCACATATTGGATTGTAACCAGACCCCCTATATTGTAGTGTTTTTTAACACTGTGGTTTCACATGTAGAGAGTGTATATAGAACGGTGAAATGGTACTCGGTTAATACACATTTGTAATCACAATTTTAAATACTGGGTGCTGTCTATTACATATATGAATGGAGCACCTGTTCTAATTTTTTTCATGTGTTTAGGCATATTACCAGTTAACATACCAGTTGTGGAATATTTACATATACAGATACTGCACCGTACATATATGATCTTGCTGAAACTCAAGTAAATTCATACATTGTCATATTGATTTTGCTTTATGAATAACAAAGCCCATATACTGATTGATGTTTGATAATACTGACATTACAGGTATACAAAATGAGGATCTGTCATTTTCATGATATTGGGTACCCTATGGTCTAATCCTCTAACCACATTTTCCTTTGGTACGCCTTATTTATATACCTATAGCAAAACTTTAATATGGAACGTTATAGATTTTGCAATTCAATCCTTTCTACATGGATCCTTGTATCTTTCCCCATGCTGCTTATATACACAAGTGTTATTATATACACTGAAATTCTTATGTCAACCTACTTTATGTTTTTCATGTTACCTATAGGTTATACCATATACATGTAAAACCAACTTGTAATACAATGGGTTTTGTAACCCTTTTCATAGAGGTACGCAACCTTGACTTTATTTACATGTGATGTCTTAATTTGATTCTTTTATACATGATGATGATTACAATGCGATGCTTTTTTTCTTTTTGTTATGTATACCATGTAAAATCACATGTCATAATAATTATTCATTTGATTAATTCGTTATTTTTCGTGTAGATCTTGAGAAACGTTTGAAAAAGGCGTAGATAACGCCGAAATGTTACATTCGCAACTCTATGAACTGAAATATATGGATTACTGAATAAAAATTAAAAAGCATATGAATCAAGAACTTTCTCCTGCTTCCTTTTTTGGATTACTAATTCATCATTTTGATGTGCCAGGGTCTCTATACTGTATTGATTTGTCTTTTTTACCTTGAGCACCCAACTACACAGTGTGCCAGGCCTTCTTCACATTACGGCCAACTGCATGGCCGCGGTGGTATCAAATGCCATTACCATTAGACGAGCTCTCCGGTTACTCGAATGGAGGGCAGATGCTGCTGATAAAAAAATCCCTAACAAGCCTTCCTTATCTTAGCAGCCGTCTCTTCGGAGAAAAATTTTTGATTTCTGATGCCACGGGAGGAAAGAGAACTTCCCTCCCCCAATGCAAGCCAAAGCGGCCCTTTGTCCACCGACAACAAACATGCTTTCGTTCCTTTCGGAACCCGTTTGGTTGGTCGACCTCCCGTTTGGCGCAGACTAACAGTCGCTCCCAACACAGAGATAGGCCCTCCCAGACTCCCCCAAAAATCAAACACAAACTGGCAATACCGACTCCAGACTGTCGAATCCTAAGGGATCTAGATCCCATAGGTATTCTTCCTCTTGACTCATC
This sequence comes from Allobates femoralis, assembly GCA_033576535.1. NCBI lineage: Eukaryota > Metazoa > Chordata > Amphibia > Anura > Aromobatidae > Allobates > Allobates femoralis. The sequence continues at coordinate 121,117,933 of JARQOC010000011.1, forward strand.
ACTCCCGGAAGACACCTCTCAATTCGGCAGTCGACTTTCCTGCTTTCAACAAGTCTGGCTCGCCGTTACAGACAACAAGTGGGTCAGGGAATTAGTGTCTTCCGGTTACAATATCGAGTTCCTTCCCGCCCACCCAATCGATTCTTCCCGTCCACTCCACCACGGCCCCCGTCAAAGGCTCATGCCTTTTATCAAGCCGTCGACTCACTACTGCAGGTGGGGTCATTGTTCCCGTTCCTCCAAATTAACGTTTCCAGGGGTTCTATTCAAACCTTATTGTAGTCCCCAAAAAAGGAGGCTCAGTCCTACCTATCTTGGACTTAAAAAATTTGCACAAGTTTGTGCGTGTCCATCATTTTCGCATGGAGTCTCTCCGCTCCATCATCTCATCCATGGAGGAAGGAGGGTTCCTAGCTTCCATAGATATTATGAGATGCGTATCTACACATCCCAATATCTCAGGTGCATCAGAGATTTCTCCGCTTCGCAATCCACGAAATCACATTCAATTTGTGGCCCTACCCTTCAGTTTCGCTACAGCCCCCAGGGTATTCACCAAGGTCATGGCGGCGGTCATGACCATTCTCCATTCCCGAGGAATAATCATTCTCCCTTACCTGGACGATCTACTCATCAAGGCTCCTTCCTTCAGAGACTGCGGACAGAGCGTTCACATTACAGTGGACACCCTGGTTCGACTAGGATGGTTGGTCAATCTGCCCAAATCCTTCCCAGTCCAAAGCCAAACGCTCACCTTCCTGGGAATGTTTTTCAACACCTCCCACGGGTTGGTGCTTCTCCCTCAAGACAGGGCCCTTGCCCTACGTCTAGGAGTCCGGACACTTCTTCGCCCGTCACCTCACTCCCTCCTATTTGCGATGGGAGTGGTAGGCAGGATGGTCGCAGCAATGGAAGCTCATCAATCTCCTAGAGATTCTCGTCATCTTTTTGGCACTCCAATCCCTTCATCGGTTCCTAGCGGGTCACCACATCCGGATACAGTCGGACAATGCCACAGCAGTAGCATATGTAAACCATCAGGGAGAAACCCGCAGCAAACAAGCGATGCACGAGGTGGAACCCATTCTCCATTGGGCCGAATCAACCCGGTCTGTTCTTTCAGCAGTACACATTCCGGGGGTCGACAATTGGGCTGCGGACTTCCTCAGCCATCAGGGCATTGCATCGGGGGAGTAGGCCTTACATCTGGAGGTATTTCAACAGATATACCACCGGTAGGGAATTCCGGACGTAAATCTCATGGCGTCACAACTGAACGCTAAAGTACCCAATTTCATGGCCCGGTCTCACGACCACAAGCCCTGGGAGTGGATGCCCTAGTCCAGTCCTGGATGCAATTCCGTCTACCTTACATCTTTCCCCCTTTGCCTCTCATACCCAGAGTGGTGTAAAAGGTCAAATCAGAATGCGTTCCAGTCATCCTCATAGCCCCGGATTGGCCCAGGCGTGCCTGGTATACCGACCTGGTTCAGCTTGCTGCAGATGTTCCCTAGCGTCTTCCAGACTGCCCAGACCTTCTCTCTCAGGGCTCAATCTACCACCATAATTCGCAGACCCTGAATTTGACGCCGTGACCCTTGAGGCCTGGATTTTAACTCGGGCTGGTTCTTCCCCAGCAGTAATCAAGACCATGATCAGGGCAAGAAAACCTGCATCTGCTCGCATTTATTACCGCACATGGAAGACTTTCTTTGCATGGTGCAGTTCTCGGAATCAACCACCTCTACTCTTTTCATTACTGACCATTTTGGCCTTCCTTCAATCTGGGCTAGAGGCTGGCCTCTCCCTAGGTTCCCTCAAAGGACAAATCTCCGCACTTTCTGTACTGTTTCAATGCCGACTTGCAGCTAAATCTCAGGTTAAGACCTTTATCCAAGGGGTCTACCGCTTGGTCCCCCCTTACAAAAGACCGTTAGAAGCATGGGACCTGAACTTGGTCTTGGACAAGCTTTAGAAACCACCCTTTGAACCCCTCAAAGACATTTATCTCGCCTTCTCTCCCAGAAGGTTGTGTTTCTAGTGGCAATTACCTCTATCCGCAGAGACTCTGAACTTGCAGCACTCTCCTGCAGAGCACCTTTCCTGGTGTTTCACCAGGATAAGGTGGTGCTTCGACCAGTGCTGTCCTTCCTTCCCAAGGTGGTCTCATCATTCCATCTTAAGGGTACCGTCATACGTGGCGATCTCCCGGGCGACTCCATAGGCGACGCCGAGGCGGTGGCGGATATCGCCAATGCGTTGCCTAATGTAAATGGGCGACGGCGACACGTCTGAGGGTCGCCTGATTTCACATCAGTGCTGTGAAACCAGGCGATCATTCTTGGGCGATGTGTGCTGATTGCCCTGTGCAACATCTCATGAGCGATGTCAAGGGCGACAGCACACATCGCCTATACCATTCTGGTAGGCGTTTCAGGGCGTATGTACTAGCTCTGGCGGTCTGTGTGGATTGGTGGCAGCTCGAGCATTCCGATTGGTTGTCCTGTTCCTCGCGCCATATTTGATGATGTCCAAAGGTGTCTCACCCAGGAGCTTACATACTGTACAGTGATGTCGCCTGTGTGTTTGCGGCTGTGTGCTAAATAAAGTCCAGAGATGTGCCTGAAACAAATGTATGTTAACACAACGCAATTGCAATAACAGCCTAACTAAAAGCTGCATGAGCGCTGTAGTTGTGGGCGTCCTGTATGACAAGACGCACAAGCATACAGTAAATACAGTAGCTCATGCGGCACCTCTGGGCCCCCGTCAACATGTGACACATCTCCTGCGTTCATTCGCCCGAGCGTTGTCACTTCGTTCCTGCTGCTTTCTCCTTCCCCTGCAGAATTGCTAAGATGGCTGCACCCAGGAGAGCAGCAGTTTGGGGAGAGCCTGAGCTCCTTGTCCTTGTGGCCACTTGTGACGACAAAGACTACTGGTGTCACCAGCACCACACACATCCGCGCCTCCACAAGCAGGATGTTCTCGGAGGGTCCAGAGGCGTCTGGAGAGCAGATTGGGTGTTCTGCGCAGCACCAAGCAGATCAGCAAAAAGATTGCTGATCTGAAATATAAAACACCCGGACGCATCACCAGACTGCGTGCCATGATTGCTCGGATGAGGGGTGAGTAGCCTGACAACATACACATCCCCTTCTGTGTAAAGAAAGACATATATGAAGGGCAGCACATGCCACATGTACACCCCAACATATATAGGGGCAATGTATGTGACAGCTTCAACATGACTCTGCAGCTGCAGAATCATCTTCCTGCTTCGTCCACATACACCCTATCTTCCCCTCTAATAAATAGGTCTACTTTAACTAGCCACATACTGCCATATGTTTACCCTAGCCACATATGACATAATGTGGGCGTATTCTGTCATTCTTTAGATCTCACTGATTCTGACCTAAGGAACTACAAACAGCACTGTTTAATAAGTCCCCACATATGTGGCCATGTTGTTCTGGTAAAAAACGTATGTTGTTGCCTCACCAGGTAGGGACGAAAGACCTGACCATCCCCCATCCCCTGTGGGAGGACCACCACACCAGCGAGCCAACCCGGGTCACCAGGCCACCCGCCGGCTGGAGACCCGCCACAAGAAGAAGGGCCCACATCACCCCAATTGCCAACCCATCTGGCGTGGGGACCCCACGTGATGATTCAACAACATCCGTTGAAGGAGACCAGTCTAGTGGGGAAAATTCACCTCAGCGGTCCCCTCATGACCCTGCAAACGGACAAGAAGGTGGGTGTAATGTCATTATTACTCATATATACTGTGCACTATATCTGTTTTTCTGTTTTTTTCACCCTTAATTTTTATGTCTGGACCTTTGTTATGGCCTAACCAAAACACATATGCTCATCTTATTACAGATCATCCCAGCCAAGCCGTGGATTGGGCTATAAGCCCTTCGCCATCCCCACCACCCAAATGGTGGATCCACAACCCCGTGGTAAGTGCAAACACTTGTAATCAAACATACCTGATATGTGTTCAAAACATGTTACTGATGTTGATGTTCTGTATCCTCTATAGGTGGCCCATCCCTGCTTGAGCTTGAGGCGGCACATGACGAAGCGGCTGGGAAACTGGCGCTATTACACAGCCTCATTGAGGCATACAAAAGGGACCATCCACCCTCTGCCCCTCAAGATGCCCTCGTATTCATCCCATGTTTGATTTTTAGATTTAAAAAAAAAAAAAATACCCAAGTTTATGGGTTTTGTGGTTTTACTTCTATGGACCATGTTGGTCCTGCCTGTGTTTTAACATTAAAATGTTTTTTGATAACATTTACTGTTGTATGTGCTTTTTTGGAATGAATGTACAGTGCCTACAAGTAGTCTTCAACCCCCTGCAGATTTAGCTGGTTGACACATGCGGAAATAACTTTGCATTGTGACATTTGGACTGTAGATCAGCCTGGAAGTGGGAAATGCACTGCAGCCAAAAAGATTTTTAATTTTTTTTTTTTTTTAAAGCGTTAAAAGTTAATTCAGAGGGTCATTTATTATTCAACCCCTCAAACCACCAGCATTCTGTTTGGTCCCCCTAAAGTATTAAGAAGTAGTTCAGGCACAAAGAACAATGAGCTTCACATGTGTGGATTAATCATCTCTTTTGCCAGCCTTTTCTGACTATTTAAGACCCTCCCCAAACTTGTGAACAGCACTCATACATGGTCAGCATGGGAAAGACAAAGGAGCATTCCAAGGCCATCAGAGACAAGATCGTGGAGGGTCACAAGGCTGGCAAGGGGTACAAAACCCTTTCCAAGGAGTTGGCCTACCTGTCTCCACTGTTGGGAGCATCATCCGGAAGTGGAAGGCTTATGAACTACTGTTAGCCTTCCACGGCCTGGACAGCCTTTGAAAGTTTCCTCCCGTGCCGAGGCCAGGCTTGTCCGAAGAGTCAAGGCTAACCCAAGGACAACAAGGAAGGAGCTCCGGGAAGATCTCATGGCAGTGGGGACATTGGTTTCAGTCAATACCATAAGTAACGTCTTCCACCGCAATGGTCTCCGTTCCAGACGAGCCCGTAAGGTACCTTTACTTTCAAAGCGTCATGTCAAGGCTCGTCTACAGTTTGCTCATGATCACTCGGAGGACTCTGAGACAGACTGGTTCAAGGTTCTATGGTCTGATGAGACCAAGATCGAGATCTTTGGTGCCAACCACACACGTGACGTTTGGAGACTGGATGGCACTGCATACGACCCCAAGAATACCATCCCTACAGTCAAGCATGGTGGTGGCAGCATCATGCTGTGGGGCTGTTTCTCAGCTAAGGGGCCTGGCCATCTGGTCCGCATCCATGGTAAGATGGATAGCACGGCCTACCTGGAGATTTTGGCCAAGAACCTCTGCTCCTCCATCAAGGATCTTAAGATGGGTCGTAATTTCATCTTCCAACAAGACAACGACCCAAAGCACACAGCCAAGAAAACCAAGGCCTGGTTCAAGAGGGAAAAAATCAAGGTGATGGAGTGGCCTAGTCAGTCTCCTGACCTTAACCCAATTGAAAACTTGTGGAAGGAGCTCAAGATTAAAGTCCACATGAGACACCCAAAGAACCTAGATAACTTGGAGAAGATCTGCATGGAGGAGTGGGCCAAGATAACTCCAGAGACCTGTGCCGGCCTGATCAGGTCTTATAAAAGACGATTATTAGCTGTAATTGCAAACAAGGGTTATTCCTCAAAATATTAAACCTAGGGGTTGAATAATAATTGACCCACACTTTTATGTTTAAAATTTAATAAAATTCAACTGAGCAACATAACTTTTTGGTTTGTAAGATTTATGCTTCTGTTAATAAATCCTACTCTCGTTTGCAGTTTGAAGGCTCTAACTTATTTGCATCTTATCAAACCACCTAAATCTGCAGGGGGTTGAAGACTACTTGTAGGCGCTGTATAGTTTCAATATTTGTTACCCCTGTAATGGGGTTTGACCCCATACCATAATTTGGTATAAAAGGTTGACACGCTACTACAAGTACATCATTTGTGTCATGAAAAGTGATTATTGGTCCCAGGAAAGGCATGCATGTCCCAGTATGGTGTAGCACAAAGTTATGGTGACCTAATTTCAGATTTAAAGGGGTACATAAGCATTGTGGACATATGTACGGGACCCAGGGAAAGCCCAATGTGGTGACACTGTATGGTGCCTGTGTGTAAAAATCCCACCTATCCATGTGTTGCATTGCACATTTTGTGCACACACACATGGAAAAGAGGATGTTTAGTTGACCAACACATATGGGGCACATAGCTGCAAACACACACATTTCTGTGCACACACATACTTTCATGGCTGCAATACTATCAGGACCAAAAAAGCAAGAGTGATTTTATTAGACAACGCCAGTAGCACAACACACTTAACAAAAGCGCTGTACATACTGACTGTACAATAAAACGTCACGCAAGCGTTGTGTTTTGCCTTCTTGGCAACGCCAATGCGTATAGCAATAATCCGCGACACATCACACGAGAGTTGTCTATAAAGCACCGAGCCAATACGCACATGCATTTACATGTAACGGACACATTAAAATAATGACCAATCACACGTCTTAAAGGCGTCACACAACATTATGTTAACGCCTATCTCCGAGATGCGGCTCAAATTTACACCCACATCGCTAATATGGTGGCTCTGTGTGACGCGGAAGCGGCGACCAGCGACTTGATCGCCCCTGGGCCTTGGGCGACGCTCAGGCAATTTCCGGTCGGGCTGTCGCCCGAGCGTCGCCTAAGTTGTTGCCCCATGTAAATGAGCAAATGCGTGCGCACGTGCGTCGCCTATGGAATCACCCGGGAGATCGCCACATGTGACGGTACCCTAACAAAGAGATCTCCTTACCGTCCTTTGGTCCAGCACCGGTGCATCGTGTAGAGACGTCTCTGCACACACTGGACCTAGTTCGAGCACTTCGGTGGGGGCTACCTGGCCCATTCGACACCAGGCATCTGCACAACAGGTGTGCAAGTCAGTCACCTGGTCAAGCCTTCACACATTTGTAAAGCACCACAATGTTCATACCCAATCTTCGGCAGACACGAGTCTGGGTAGACGCATCCTCTAGGAGGCAGTAGCCCACCTGTAGGGTGCATGTTTTCTGTGAGACTGTAACGATTGCTTTTTCCCACCCAGGCACTGCTTTGGAACGTCCCACGTTCCTGTGTCCCCCAATGAGGCGAAGGAGAAAAGGAGATTTTTGTGTACTCACCGTAAAATCCTTTTCATTTAGCCTCTAATTGGGGGACACAGCACCCTCCCTATTGCCCATATAAAGTACTCTTTATTGTTTTTTGAGTTCATATATGGTTGCCTTTTCTACAGGCTTATGTTTCATTGTTTACTTCTCCTACTGCTTTAGGCACAAAACTGGTGAGGCAGTGCCTGCCAGAGGGGTGTATACTGCAGAGGAGGAGCCACTCTGTTTTTTTCAGATCTTACTTAGTATTGCCTCCTAGTGGACAGCCGCATAACACCCATGGTCCTGTGTCCCCCAACTAAGAGAAAAGGATTTTATGGTGAGTACACAAAAATCTCCTTTTCCCTGTGCTGTTGTAACCTGAAACAACATTCAAAAACCAATAAAAGAATACAGCAGCACTCTATAAATGCTTAAATGTATGCATGTATTAAATATATGAACTGCCCTACTGCTGCATAGCATATACTAATAAAATGACAGCATTTAGTGCATAAATTGGCCAATTATTGAGATGTCATCAGTCACGACAGGGCTACTTTTTTTGATGGTACTCTAATCCTAATATTTATCCTGGGCTAAAAGAATTCAAATTTAAAGGACAGGTAGGATCCTGCATTAATTCAAAACAGCCTTAGGCTGATGGGAGTAGTGCTTGATCAGAAAAGGATGCAGTCAAAACCTCCAATAGTATACTACAAAAAACAACTGACTAGCACATCCAAACAGAATAAAGCAACTGTGAACAGGTGCAAGCTGCCATGGCTGCACAATACAGAAAAAAAAGAATACATTAGCACCCAGTAAGTGCAAAGTTGTATGTGTCACGAGTCTGTGATACTTTTTGTGTTGTTTTACATTAGGTGTTAATTTCTTCAGTACCAGCAAGGGTTAATGTTATTACTTTGCTGTTAGTTCTAGGAAGGTTTTCTGCTTTGTGTGTCCACTTTCACTTCTGTTTAAGCGATCATATCCAGTTGGTGTCAGTTTTAGGTTAAAATCGGACCTGTCACCCCCTAATACATGCTGATGTAATTGCAGCACTGAATGCAGCATGTCTGCTGCATTCAGGCAAGGGGTCCCCCATCCCTTGAGCTCCCCTGTACCCTGAGATAATTGAATTTAACATTGAGCAGGGCGGGGATAAGCTGTGACATCATGGGAGGAGGCGGGGCGGCCGGCCTCCTGCGGTGACGTCAGCTTCTTTACCCGCCCTGCTCCATGTTATCCACGGAGCAGGGCGGGGAAAGGCAGTGATGTCACCGCAGGAGGCGAGGCAGGCGGCCAGCACTCCAGAAACGATCCCTTGCTCTGAGGTGCCCTGAGGAAGGTGCTGGGACAGCACCAAAACGCGTTGGTGTGATGAAATAAAGAACTTTTGATGGTAATAACCTCTTGTGCATTCCTTGGATAAAGAGCAGCAGCGCGGACCGTGGATATCATTCCAGTTTTATCTCCTGATTTCCCGCGGTTTTGTGGCGTTGGTGGAGGTTCGGCAGCAGCTGCCTTATGCTTTTAACTGGTTGTGAGTCTCACAACCATAAAAGGTGAGTGGATACACTTATAATCCACATAAGAACTATAGTGTCTGTTTGATAGGGCACAATCTGCGCCTCTTGTATCTCCCTTTTTTTCTAGTTAGATCTGCCTGTTTGACAGCTCACTAGCAACGCCAAAGAGACTTTCCAGCGATCCCGGCCAGGTCGGGATCGCTGGTGGGATCGCTGGAAAGTCTCAGTGTGTGACAGTACCTTTATACACAGTGTCTGATGATTTTTGTAAACTCTTTAATACCGTTTAGTATAGGTATTGATCCCTGGTGTTTCCATTCTTGTGTATTTGGACTGAACTCTTTCTTATCTTCCGATGCAAATCTGTTACATACTGATTACAATAACTTTGTACCCAGGATGAGTTAGGCTGTCTGGGAGGGTGGGAGAGGGAGGGAGGGGTCAGATTGAGGGAATCTGGGAATAATTGTGTAATGTTTTGATATGCTGTTTTAAAGTATTTTATTCTTAATAAAAATGTACCTGATTAAAAAAATAAATAAATAAAACGGAACACAATTAGCAACACCATCTTTATTAAAGAAAAGAAACCTCCCTCTGACGTAGTCCAGGGTCGAGGGTCCTGCGACATCCAATCCGGATCCAATATCGTCTGATAGGTTTGCCAGACGGCAAACTGATCAGATGATCAATATCAGGTTCAAGGACCTGAATGAGATGACAGATCAGTTGATTGTTTACCTGCAAACATCAGTCATCAGTAAAAAAAAAAACATACTCCCCTCTGCAGACACGTCCGACAGCTGCACCACCTCCCGGTAATCAGCTGATGCTGTCTCCTCACAGCAATCGCTGATCGTAAGTTTGGGGGTAAAAGGCTGGCTTTATCCCGCTGGTCTGTTTAAATGATCAGCTGATGCTGTGAGGAAACAGCATCAGCTGATTACCGGGAGGTGCTGCAGCTGTCGGACGTGTCTGCAGAGGTGAGTATGAGGATTTTTTTATTTTCTTCTTCTCTTTACTTTTTATTTCGCTTAGCAGCAAATGTACAGGAGCCAGAAGTTGTCACGCATACGCTGCTAAGCGAAAGTAACATGTCACACGTCACACGGGGGGAGGAACACAGGATTCTTCCTCCTCCTGTGTGACAACATCACATCCTGCTTCTCCTCCTGCGCCTGACATGATACGCGCTGGAATTGCGCTTTGTCTGAACCGCGATGCTGTTCCAGCTGTATAATGGGGCCTATCAGAGAATGTGCGCGCAAAAAAACGCCAACAATTAACATGTTGATTCTTTTTACGCGCACTCACTCACACAAACACTCACATACACACACACACATACAAACACACTCTCACATACACACATTCTCTCACACACTCACACTTATATTCACACATACACACTCTCACACTCACTCTCACACACACAAACACACTCACACACACATTCTCAAATACACAAACAGGCTAGGGTCACATTTAGGGTCACACAGGAAGCTGCTGGGAGTGCGCTTTACAGCGCCGCACAGGAAACGCTGCAGACAGCGTTTCCTGTGGTGCGCTGTAAAGCGCACTCCCAGCAGCCTCCTGTGTGACTGGTTGGGAAGGTAAATATCGGGTAACTAGGGGCAGCGTTATCCAGCACCTATGCAGCTATGCGGTACTGGGAAAAGTACTAAGATAAAAGCGCAATCTGGTAGGCTAGGGTCAAAACGTAAATGTGACCCTATCCACACTCACATACACTCACTCGCACACATAAACACACTCTCACATACACATATTCTCTCACACACTCACTCACATTCACACACTCTCACACACTCACACTTACTCACATTCACACACTCACACATACACATTCACACTCACTCTCACACACACAACACACACTCAACACTCACTCTCACATATACTCACACATACACACTTTCACACTCACACACTGTTTTCTAACCTTTCACAACCAGCGGTACAGTCCATGAGGAAGCCGCGCTCCCCACTGTGCTATAGTTTCAGGACGCTGCACTGACAAGGCTCTGCCGCTCAGTCAGTAACATCAATGAAAGCTGCCAGCCAATGAGAGGCCACAGATGCCGTCGGCGTATGACATCACCTGCGGGCCTCTCATTGGCTGGCAGCTTTCATTGATGTTACTGACTGAGCGGCAGAGCCTTGTCAGTGCCGCAGCCAGAAACTATAGCACAGCGGGGAGCGCTGCTTCCTCCTGGACTGTACCGCCGACATGTTTGACCATGGTTATGTGGCCCGCACATAGAAGCCCCAGGGGCCAATGCGGGCCGCGTGTGTTTGAGACCCCTGCCATAGGGAATTAAATTATGTGTGTCTGTGTCTGTCTGTCTTTGTGTGTCACCTTATTTCTTGTGCATTTTTATGCTGCGTTTGAATGTGCACAAACGCAGCACTAATGCAATAGTTTTGTGCTTCTTTTGCTGCGTTTGTGTACATACAAACATAGCACAAAAATGCAGCACAAAAAATAAGCACAGTGAGTGCATAGCCTTACCTCAGTCTGCTTGGAGTGTACATGTGTGAGCCACTGCTGTGAAGATCTGCCATCGCCCTGCTGCTGTTTGACATTCAGCAACAGATTTTCAGCAAAGTATCTTTTGGGTTTTCCCTATTCCTTGGGTAGAAGAGGGGGTTTATTCCAGGGTATCTCAGGAGCTAGGGTTATGCTGGCGGCTCAGACTTCACCACCTTCAGTTGTACCTCTAAGATAAGGGACAACGCAGGGTCTCAGTAGCTAAGGGACAGATCATGCATCCCTTTCCCTGGAGTTTGTGCTTAACGCCGTGTCTCCCTAGTCCATTTGACAGTTTGCAAAAGTTGAATATATGAAGTTTGAGCTATGTTACTGCCATATAGACTATACTTATAAAAATGAAGGCACTTAGCACATAAAATGGCCAATTCATGAGAGTGCATCAGCCAAAATGAGGCAACCTTTCTATCGCATTATACAGATAGAGGCTTACAGTGCAAGTATTCTGTTGAAATACAACAAAAGTGGCATTTAGGGTATGTGCCCACAGGACGTTTTTTAAGCAGTCCTCAATGCAGCAAAACCTGACGATCCTAGAGTCCTTGACAGGAGACTAGCTATGATCTTGTCTGCGTTTTCTCAGTTTCTGTGCTTTTTTTTGCGCGTTTTTGCACATTTTTTACGCATTTTTCCTGCGTTTTTGCTGCTGCATTTTTCCTGCGTTTTTGCCATTGACTGCAGCAAAAACGCAGGAATAATTAACATGTCAATTCTCTCCCATCTGCACCAAAAGTGCAGGTATTTGTCAGGTCTTGACACTTGCAAAACCAATGTGTGTGTGGGCACAGTGTTTCTGTGAAACACATTGGTTTTGCTGGGAATCAAAACCGCAAGAACAAATTAGCATAAATTTCCATAAAACCAATGGTAAACTGTATGCGGAAAACGCACCAAAAATGCAGCAAAAACGTCCTGTGGGCACTCACCCTCAGGGTACTGTCACACTGTGCAACGGCACTGGAGATGTCGGGAGCGACGGGCGGGAGCGCACACGTTTTTGCCGCCCCCGCCAGCATCGCCATCCCTTTTTTACATGGGGCGACACCTCCGGCGATCTGACAGGCGGCATCGCAGCTGGGATTTCTTAAAACCCCAGCGGCGATGCCTCAACATGGGAGCCTATAGCTCCCATCGCCTGGCAGATCGCCAGTCGGGCGTTTACATGGAGCGATGTGTACACATCACCCCAGATTGGCCTGCCTGGTTTCAGAGCACTGCTCTGAAACCAGGTGACCACTGAAAGGCGTCGCCATCGCCTAATTGCATTAGGCGATGTCGGGGCGATATCAGTGGTGATAGGCCACGCCCCTTCATCGCCTAAGAAATTGTCGGTGCCGTCGCACAGTGTGACGGTACCCTTAGAGTTACAACAGCCATGGGTAACAATATATATTTCCTGTGCTGTTGTAAACTGAAATAACATTCAAGTCAAAATGCAATAGGTAGTGCTGATTAGGGGGCAGCTCAAGTGGTTAGCACTGCAGCCTTTGCAGCACTGAGGTCCTGAGGTCCTTGGTTCAATTCCCTTCCCACCAAGGACACTAAAGACAACATCTGCAAGGAGCTTGTATGCTCTCCCTGTGTTTGCGTGGGTTTCCTCCAGGCACTCCAGTTTCCTCCCACATTGTAAAGACATACTGATAGGATGTTTACATTGTGAGCTCCAAGAGAGACCGCATTACTCATGTATGTAAAGTGCTATGGAATTAATAGCGCTATATAAATGAATAAATATTATTAGGAGCTTATACAATATAGTTATAGGGTTAAGCCAATCAATGTATGCTTTTTAATTATAGAAAACCTGTTAATTACATAGAGTGTGAATGGATACTTTTGTATTAATGCTGTTTTAGTGAACTGCATTCATTGTCTAGTAATAGAGTACGGCACGGTGGCTCAAGTGGTTAGCACTGCAGCCTTTGCAGCACTGAGGTCCCGAGGTCCTGGGTTCAATTCCCACCAAGGACAACATCTGCAAGGAGTTTGTATGTTCTCCCTGTGTTTGCAGCCTCTATTGTCTCAAGAACGGAGGGAAATGAGACATCCGTGGCAGATCTGAAGACAAACAATACTATCATCCAGAGATCACATGACGAGATGAAGAACGAGATCTCTACTCTAAAAGATAGGCTGGCAGATAGAGAGGACAGGGATCGAAGGAACAACTTGACGTTCAGGGGAATCACAGAAAAAATAAAACAACATGAATTGATACCCTATATTAAATATTTAAGAAGATTCTCTGGCTGAATATGAGTATTTCGTCGAAAAAGCTCATAGGCTGCCTAAACGACCCCACCTGCCAGAGGAAACTCCTAGAGATGTTATAGTCAAGTTCAGCTTCTTCCAAACAAGAGACCGTATAACTAATTAGACCAGAAACAACAAAACTCTTCCCCTTCTTACGAGAAAATAAGAGTCTTCACTGATATCTCTAAGGACACAATGCTCAAAAAAAAAAACCTGAAACCTATTACGGACTTATTTTGTGCTAAGAATATTCCTTATCGATGGGGACGCCTAACCACCAGTGTGATATTTTCACACAACAAAAAATCCTTTAACATAGAAGATAAGGTAGAGGGCTTGAAGATCCTGAAAGACATACATTTAACCGAAACCTAAACAGGTCAATCTCAGTAACTCCACTGAAACCTATCTTAACCCTGGTAACATTCGGGCACTAATGGCCATAACATTAGCCAACAAGGAAGTTTTACATCGGTTCCATTTGAACCCTTCCTCAAAAATAGAGGTCTTCGAGACCCTTACCCAGTTACGTTCTTACTAAACTTAAGTCTTAATATTCCTTTTCTTTATATCCCCCCGCTTTTCTGAATTCACAGTGTGAGGTAGCAACCGGGGAACCCGCTTGCAAAACGACAAGAACACGTGTTTTTAAGTTAACCAATGTCTACCCGTTTATTTTCACATAATAATCACATAACCCGGGTAGCATGTTTCACACATATCACATTGATTAACAACACTTTACATAAACACCATACATTTACATTTAACATCACAACACTTATATTGCACATAACGATTTATAGTAACCCGGGACCTGTAACCATGACTCTCTGTCCCCATTGGAGCTCTACTAACAGCTCCCGTGGTGGCTACGGCCTCCGGCCTACTTACACATCTTACAGTACCTTTATAATAAATACATTTGATATACTTCGATGATGACCCTTCCGGGTTCATAACAGGGATTGGCAAACCCTAGTAACCCGTGGCTGCGGCCTCAGGCCTAACCCCGCGTTACCCAGTACGGGAGCCCTTCTAACCCCTGCTTCTGACCTTCGTTACATACGCCTCAACGGGCCCTGTGGGTCCCAATGGCGGTACCTGCCGCCTGGCTTTAGTCCCCCAGCATGATGATATACATTCACCCGTAGTCAGGATTCCTGCCTGACCGGGACCTTACATACCGTATGTGATCCATCATTCAAACGTCCATGGATCACACACCTGCTCACAGCCCACATCCATGGACTGTGGCCCCTCCATGGCCCATTACAGGGACTGGCAAACCATAGTGCACGGGAACCTCTACATCCGTTACCTACTAGGAGCCCTATTACCCCTGTCTCTGGCACCACAGGCACACCCACACCATTAGAGGTCGTGGTTGAGGGATCAGGTACCCTCTGCAAGCAGCAGGGCAAGCCTCCCTCTCGTCCCAAGGACGGAACGCCTCCAACATCATCCATACCAGCTGGGTCACTGTCTCTCCACACATCGTTATACATGGCTCTTACATCTAGGCCATCATCTCACATTCAGGGCCATTGCCTAAGCCCTCATACATCAACGGGTCCTTACCGACTGCCTAGTCGGACCCAATAGCGGTTATGCCCGCCTGGCATTAATCACACACAGCTCTCTCCGTTACACGGGAACCGCTGTCTTACCGGGCACGGATCCGGGTCTCGCTACCTGGATACGGGTCCACCAAGCGTCCCCCACGGGCTCCTTTCCCGGACGTGTTTCACCCCACGCCCGGACCAGTATCCACCGGGTTCAGCCACGGCTTCCCCACCAGGTGCTATCACAACCACGGATCTTGGCACCGGCATGGAGCTAGCATGCTCCCTTCATTCACACAGCCTCTGGACTGCTCTGCACTGGGCTGGTCTCAGCTTCCATCTCAATCACAGGCTGGTAATCTCTGGCTGGTAATCTCTGGTCTCAATCAAACAGGTGGCCGGCTCTTATCGTGCCAGCCACTCCCACCTGGACACACCCCCTCAGCTGCTAATCATCAGCTTCCACACAGCTCAGGTTAACTCCCTGTGTTCCGGGTTGTCAGCACTCACTCATCACATCCTATTCTTTATGGACTCCTCTCACTCTCACTGCCGCTCATTAGGCTCATGAACTCATTGTGTTCAGGTTGGTTCACACAGTATTACCATCACAGGAAAACCGGCCAGTGTGCACAGGATCATCCTCTGATCCTACATGTGATGTACCCCGGCCATGCGGATCATGCCGGCGGTGCCTCACAACAGATACTCCTCCCCCACTACCCCTTCCTCCAATTTTACCCACTTCCTTTAAAAAATCAAGCTAAAAGCAACTTGAGACATTAATAATGACAAATGAGTTTCTCTGACTCAATGTACACGGCTTAAACTCACCTCTAAAACGCCATTTAAAATCAGATATATTTTATTAATGAAAAAGCACAAATAACAAATTATTCATACAAAACATATACATTTTCTATATATATCAGGTCCCGGCCCCAAACTCTTTCCCCCCGGCCCCCCTCCCTCCCTCCCTCCCTTTTTTGAATCAGAAAAATATTATTCATATGTAAGGAAATTAATAACATACAACTGTAAAACCGTAATTGTCCATTTTTGATAGTATAAAGAAATCCCTTTCCCTCACCACCCACCCCCCTTTACAGACAGCAACATTTTTTATTTCTGAGCAATATATGTAAGATATAATCAATAATTACTCTAAAACTCCATTTACTATGGAAAGAATTAACAAAACACGACATTGATATAGTAGGAATTCAAAAAACAAAGTTCTGCTTGGATAATCTGACGAAATTCATGAACAGACATTTCCCAAAGGTTTTTCTTAATTCCCATAAACAAAAGAAATCTGGGGTTGCTATTCTTATCAGGGACTCTTTCAAAATTCGAAGAGATCAATACCCTAAGAGACGAGGAGGGCCGCTATATAATCCTGATATGTAAAATCAATGACGTTACCCATACACTCGTGAACTTGTACGCTTCAAACTCAGGACAAATTTCCTTCCTAAAAATCTTATCAAACTCATTGATGAAGTCAAGAAAGGTATTTTATTTATCTTTGGAGACTTTAACTCAGTACCCAACGCAATGATCAATTCGCCCAACAAAGCCAGAAATACTAACATACAGCTAGACCTCCTTATCAATAGAGAAGAGCATTATGATGCATTTCGCTGCCTAAACTCATCCTCGATCGAATACACTCATTTTTCGGACTCCCACAAATCATTTGCCCACATTGACCTGGTCTTAACAGACATAAACTCCCTCCAAAAAATAAAAACAATCAATATCCGCCCTAGAACCTCATCGGATCACTCCCCAGTAATCTTTGAAACCTCACACGGTACCCTCCCACATGGGAAAAAAAATTGGAGACCAAATTCCTTTTTTTTTCACCATCCTCAGTTTAAATTGCAAATTCAGAAAACTCTCAATTCTTATTTTAAATAAAATGACACAAATGAAACCCCCCATTTCTACCCTCTGGACCGCTCACAAAGCGGTCATCCGAGGTCATCTAATACAAATCAACTCTAGATTTAGGAAAAACCTAACCAAAAATTTGGACTGTATTATCAATAAAATTAAAAGTCTCGAAGATGAAGCAATCCATTCCCCTAAAGACACTACCCTCACAGAAATTATGCGTCTTAGGATAGAATTCAAATCCCTTCTCACTTTGGAATTTGACAAAATCTCCCACAGTTCTAAGTCAAATTTTTACAATTGCATGAATACACCCTCCAAGCTCCTCACCAATCTAATCAAAATACGTAGAACCAAAACCAGAATAATTCAGATCAAAAACAAAAACAATGATTTCCTCAAATCCGCAAAAGACATCTCAGATGCGTTCGTAGACTACTACAGTAGCCTTTACAACTTAGAAGATAACTCCTCGGAAACTCTCACATCTGCTACAAAAATCTCTTCTTTCCTGGACTCTGTCCATCTCCCTTCTTTTTCTAAAGAGGGTTTAGATTTTCTTAATTCAGCCTACATGGATAGCGAAGTTGCCAAAACCATCAATTCCCTAAAAAAATGCAAGTCCCCCGGACCCGATGGTCTCCAAAACGAGTATTACCTAAACTTCAAAGATATACTTTCTCCCTTTCTTACCAAGCTACTAAACTCCTTAACCAACAATAGTAACTGCCTCCCAAAAGAGATGTTAGAAGCTGTCATCACAGTGATTCCAAAGGGGAAGGGGGACAACGACAATATTGGAAACTACCGCCCTATCTCATTACTCAAAGTTACCTAAAAATTATCACTAAGACACTCAAGTCCAAAATTCAAAAAGTCACAAACAAATTAGTTCATAAGGATCAGGTGGGGTTTGTCCGGGGACGGGACACTTCGGATGCCACCAGACGTGCCATTGACCTGATTAATAATGCAGAGAAATGAGGCACTTCCACCCTGGTGGTCGCTGTTGATGCCGAAAAAGCGTTTGACAGGGTCCACTGGGGGTTTCTCTTTGACACACTAAAGAAGTTCGGCTTTGAGGGCAATATTCTCAATGTGATGCTCTCTCTCTACTCAAGCCCCTCCGCCAGAATTCTTACCAATAACTCACATAGCATTGATTTAACAAATGGTACTCGTCAGGGGTGCCCCCTTTCTCCCACCCTCTTTGACTTATATATTGAACCACTTGACGAAAAAATTCGTACCCACCCATATATCAAAGGTTTTCCGACTCGTCAGAGACAGTATAAAATCAGCCTATTCGCAGACGACATACTCGTCACCCTCATGGACCCCTTGAACTCAATGAGAAATCTCTTAGAAACAATAGATCAATTTTCCCAGATCTCCCACTTTAAAATTAATTTGAATAAAACTCAAGCCCTTCAGCTCAATATCAAATCTGACCTGCTAGATATCTTAAAATCGGAAATTCCCCTATCTTGGGAAAAAGATAGCCTTAAATACCTTGGAATTATATTACCAAACCCATTTCAAATATCATTGATATTAACCTATCTGATATAATCAAAACTATTCACTCAGACATCCTCCTTATTTCTAAAATCGATGTATCCTGGCTCGGAAGAATCAATTCCTACAAAATGTTTATCCTCCCCAAGCTCCTCTATATTTTTAGATCCATTACACTTCTCATTCCCAGCAAATGGCTTCAAAAATTACAAACTCAATTGAGCAGCTATTGGGTAAAAAAAAAATGAGAGTTGCGAAATCTATATTGGAAAAGAGTAAAAATATAGGCGGTCTGTCCGTACCCAACCTCACTGCTTACCACCACTCTGCTATCATTAAGCTCTGCCAGAGATGGTGGGAAGGAGAGGATAGACCCACCTGAATAAACCTCGAAGAACCTAAGAATTTAAGAGGCGGCTTAGGCCCCATGTTATTGTCATTTTTGTGCGACATAAAGAAAAAACTGCCACAGGAAATCACAGTCAAAGCCACCATTTAGTCTTGGAGATACCTGTTCTCTAAATCAGTAAACATATCCAGTTTCGCCTCCTAATTGGATACCCATTAACCTTCTCAAAAACGTCTCCCCAAAACTTAAAATGGCTGCATGGAAAAGTTATGGCTTAAACTATATTTCGGATATTTTGAATCAGAAAAACCAACTGATCCCCTTCAAATCTCTTCAGACTTCACATAAGTTAAACCAATTGGAGGAAGATATGTGGGAAAAACTCCAGCACGTACTTATCTCCCATAAATTGAACTTCCTCTTCCCCCAAAATTTAATGCAAATGCTAAACTTCCACTATAGTTCCTTCTTCTGGAAATGTAAAAATATCTACCAAGATTTAAACCAAGACATCGCAACTCACAGGTCCACCAATGTACAAGCCTGGGAAAAAGAATTGCAGCTCTCTCTAAATACCGAAAATTTAAACTAAACTTTCGACAACATCTACACTAATGTACCACCTATATCTCTCATCGAAACTCACTACAAAATCATCACTAGATGGTACCTCACCCCCATGAGACTCTTTGGTATTCAAAATACTAAGTCTCCACTACGTTGGCGAAACTGCAACAAGCCTTCAAATCTATCCCACATATTTTGAGAATGCAAAGTTCTCAAGTTCTTCTGGAGAAAAATTCAAATAATGGTTGGCGATATTACAGGACTTGACATCGATCTTACACCGGAATTGATACTACTTCTTTACGGGATCAACTTGGTGCCCAAAAGACACAGACCTATCATAACACACATTCTTTTAGCAGCAAAGAACAGCATAGCTGCTCTTTGGAAAGATCCCCACCCACATTTCATAAAACCCTTGAAAAAATTGTGATTCATAACTTTTGAGTACTCTTTCTCACTTAGAAATAATCTACTCAACAAATATCGCAGAAAATGGAGCGATTGAAATGCCAACTTTCCATCTCCAATTACTTAAAATAGACACCTAGTCCCACTGAGACTACATGCCACTGCATCAACCCAAATCCACATATTCACATAATCACAACTAGTCCTTCCACTTCACCTTATT
The DNA here is from genome assembly GCA_033576535.1 of Allobates femoralis. Taxonomy (NCBI): domain Eukaryota; kingdom Metazoa; phylum Chordata; class Amphibia; order Anura; family Aromobatidae; genus Allobates; species Allobates femoralis. Next base: position 121,138,044 of record JARQOC010000011.1, read on the forward strand.
TTCGGTGCTCACTACAATTCTCCCTCACATCCCTCTTTTCCAGATGTCCCTTCACTACCCTTCTTATCTGTGAATCAGATTGTTGTAAATATCTAACCTACCCTGAAAATGTTCTCTTTCCTCCTTTCTCTGTTTACTAGATAGACTAGTGTGCAACCAGCACTAATGTATTGTATATTGTATTTGAACTTATTTCTCGATGGTACTCTTAAAGTACCTGATGTTGTCTCGTACTGACTTGGGAAACTGTTTTAACTACAAATCTCACACTTTTTCACATATCCCCATTTAAGTCTGTGTAAGTTAATAAGTAATATTGTTTCTATTGTTACTACTGTTACTATCGTTATTATTTTACAGTATGTCATTTGTATTTCAAACTATTGTACACTATATGTGTGATAAAAAAAACAAACTAATAAAAATTATTTGAAACAAAATGTTAACAGGATGTATATTCCAAACTGTCTGCATTTTGCAGCCTGGATACACATAGAAATTCTACAAAAAGCCCGGACAACCCCTTTAATGGTGAAAGAAGACAAATTCACAACATTGTCGTCAGGGGTTAATACCTTTTGCGTTTCACCCTGTACCATTGTGGATATGATTTCGGTTTTTGATTTCCGATGCCTGTGTTTACGCCGTCCCCTTCGAACCTGTTTTTCTGACATATAGTAGGAGTCTCAGGAGAGTTGTCAGGAGTGTTCACTAAAACTGCCAGAAGTATCTAAGTCATTAATCCCAACTTTTGAACTGCCTTGTCTAGGGACTAGAGATGAGCGGTGTTCGACTCGAATTGTTCGCCAATCTCAAATTCGAGCTGTTTTTGGCGATGTTCGAGTCGTTCGTCGAATTAGAACAATTTGCTCTAAATTCGGCAGTTCGAGTTCATGTTCGATTTCAGTTCGATTTCAGTTCCGCAAGGTATGTACATACTTTGTGGAACTGAAATGAAGTAAAATCAAGGGTTAAAAATAATAAAAATCGATACTCACCTCTCTAATCCATCCAGCGACGCTTCCAGCACTGCCTACCTGTCGGAGATGTGATCCGGCAGCGTTTTCGGTGAATGACGAGTTCTCGCGATAACTCGTCATGTGACGGAAACGCTGCCAGATTATGATGTCACCGCAGGTCCTACAGGTCCTCACTAGTAATGAATAGTAGTGAGGACCTGCGGTCACATGACGAGTTCTCGCGATAACTCGTCATGTGACCGGAAACCGCTGCCGAGATTATGATATCACCGCAGGTCCTACAGATCCTCACTACTATTCACTATTCCAAAGGACGAAGTGTGCACGATCCGCGCTGCTGAAATGAAAGGGCTGACCCAAAGAGTCGGTGCAATGATGCTCTTTATTCCTTCTCCAATGCGTTTCGAAGCCTGCTATGCTGCTTCTTCAGGGATTAGCAATAACAATATTCCACCATAGTTTCATTTCGTGTGCCAGCAATTTTTCTAACATATTTGTGTCAGATTTAAAATTGCTGAGACATGGATTATCTGCTTTACTTTGACCAAAAATTTATTTAAGGTCAGCAATTCTATCACATAGATTTTCATCCAAGTAAAACTGACTTGTGGCGCCTCCTGGTGGCCGGCGCCCTGTGTGACCGCCCTACTCGCACTTACGTAAAGCCGGCTACGGATACAGATATTCAAAAACCGGCACAAAAAACATTGAAATAACATAATTTGAAAACATTGTCAGCACTGAAAGAGATGTAAGTGCATTACCATGTACAAAATTCATATACAAGGAAAAATATGTATTGTAACAAAGAAAAAAAACTGTAACTAAAATACAATAAGTACCTAAAAATGTATCTCAGTGCAGTATGCAATGAAGAAAACATTAAAGGTACCGTTACACAAAGAGATATATTGCTTGCAATTCACTGGTTGCAGTGAAATCATGGACACTTTGTTCCATTTTGTACACGGCAACAAAATGGAACAATGTGTCCATGATTTCACTGCAACCAGTGAGTTGCAAGCAATATTCTCTGTGTGTAACGGTACCTTTAAGGGACAAATCTAATCCTCATCAAATATTAAATGATAAACATACATGTAGGAAAAAAACATCCATTGAAAATATGCAAAATGTGAACAAATGAGAAAATACAAAATGATTTGTAAGGATATAAAAAAATCTGAAATATAAAGACTATATCGATGTAAACCTGTTAACCACATAGAATGGTCAGAGGGGGAGTAATCTAATATGATACCTAGTGGCGCCTGTCCTCAACTTTCGTTGGATGAGGCCATATCCCAGAAGGCACCGTACCACCAAAAGCATGGCGGAAGCCATGTTGGGATATCCAAGGCAGTACCACCAGCAGGACACCGATGCTACAAACCCTGCCGACTAACCGCTCACCTACCGCACGCTCACCACACAACAATTCCGGGAGCACAGACGCTGCAAAATGATTAACTGCGCCTGGGCAAACCCCATGCGCAGGCCCAGTTAATTAAACTGCTGCCAACGAAGTACCTGAGATGCCGCTACAGGACCTGTGGTTATGTCATGGTCATGTGATCAGACACATGACCGTGACATTACCACAGTTCGTGTAGTACTAAATTGCTTCACAGCACTGACATGTAATGTGGCCCAGGGGGCAGAGAGAGTTTAGAGGGGTAGAGAGAGCAAAGGGGGCCAGAGAGTGCTGGGGTCCAGAGAGCACAAAGAGAGAGCAGGGAAAGCAGAGAGAGTGCAGATGGGGCCAGAGTGTGCAGAGATGGGGCATAGAGAGAGCAGGGGGGGCCAGAGAACACAGAGTGCAAAGGGGCTAGAGAGAACAGAGGGGGAAATTGAGCGCAGGGGGGGCAGATACAGCACAGAAAGAAGGCAGAGAGAGTGCAATTTTCAGTGTGCGGGGCCCAGAATGCTTGGGCCTCACCACGCTGAGAATTCCAAAGCCCAGCTGCCTAGGTTACCTTGGCTGGGAAACAAAAATATAGCGAGGCCCACACCAATTTTTTTTTTAATCAAATAAAATAGGACTCCCTTGTATTTTTCATTGCAGTGAGGGTAACATCCAGGCAGCGGGATTGGCAGCCAATAGCTGCTTGGTTTTACCTACGATGGCAAACACTTTATTAATAAAAAACAAGTTTTTAAGTAAAAATACATTTATTTACATACATTGGGAGGAAGACATCCGACAGTGGAGAGACTGCACAGGGGGAAAAGGCCACAGCCCCCAGTGCCAACATAGCCTGCCTCCATCGTGATGTCCACTGCCCTCTCGATGCGATAACATCAGGCCCACATCTATTATGAACATAAAGGTTTGTCTTATATTTTAACCCTTTGGGATGTCTAGTGCCCAACTTTAATATCCAAAATGCCTCGTGTTTCAACAGTAGTTTAGGCCAATCTCCTCCTCTGGACGGACAGTTAAGTCAGGTTCAGGGCTTCATTCCTTTCATTACACATTTCCTTATCACTATCCATTTTTTTTCTTTTAAGAAAAAGCTATCTCCATATGGCGGCCGTCACACGTATCTATATCGTGAGCGATATTGTAAGCGATCACGTGCACGCGCGATCGCTAACAATATCGCTCACATCGCTGGTGAGATGTCACACAGACAAACTCACCAGCGATGTGGGCCAGCGAGATCGGTGGTAACTATGGTACACATTGGGTCCGACGTTTACCATAGATACCATCTCCCTCCAGCATAGGCTCTGCCGCTGGGAGATCGTTCATCGTGGTGTCATACACCACGATGAAGCAGATTGTTCAAGCGTTTATCGCTTGATATGAGCTCCTGCTCACCAATCTGCGATCTAGCGATCAAGCGATATTACATTGTAAAATCGCTTGATTGCACGCAGTGATGCACAAACGATATCGCTTAAGCGATCAAAAAGCAGATCGCTTAAACCAGGGGTCTCAAACTCGAGGCCCGCGGGCTGCATGCGGCCCCCAGCACTTTGGACCAAGAACCATGCTGGCGGCGGTCCAGTGCATGGTGCCGCCGCTTTCTCCGCTATAACATTACTTGCGGCCGCTTCACTGTCTCTGCCGCTCGCTCTGCCGCTCTGTAAGCTCAATACAAGCCCTCAGCCAATGAGAGGCCGCTGCGGGCCTCTCATTGGCTGACGGTGACTCGCATTGAACTTGCAGAGCGAGCGGCAGAGACAGTGAAGCGGCCGCAAGTAATGTTATAGCGGAGAAAGCGGTGGCACCATGCACTGGACCGCCTCCAGCATGGTTCTTGGTCCAAAGTGCTGGGGCCGCACAGGGAAGCCCCAGGGTCCCCATGCACTGGACCAGCATGGTTAGTGTAATAAAAGTGTGTGCTAGTGTGAGTGCCTGTGAGTGTGCGTGTGAATGCCTGTGGTGTGAGTGCCTGAGTGTGAGTGCCTGTGCTGTGAGTGCCTGTGAGTGTGAGTGCCTGTAAGTGTGAGTGCCTGTGAGTGCCTGTGCGTGTGAGTGCCTGTGCCTGTGAGTGTGAGTGCCTGTGCGTGCCTGTGAGTGTGAGTGCTGTGAGTGCCTGTGAGCGTGAGTGCCTGTGAGTGCCTGTGAGCGTGAGTGCCTGTGAGCGTGAGTGCCTGTGAGCGCCTATGCCTGTGAGTGCGAGTGCCTGTGAGTGCGAGTGCTTGTGAGTGCCTGTGAGTGCGAGTGCTTGTGAGTGCCTGTGAGTGCCTGTGAGTGTCTGTGCCTGTGAGCGTGAGTGCCTGTGAGCGCCTGTGAGTGCCTGTGAGCGTGAGTGCCTGTGAGCGTGAGTGCCTGTGAGCATGAGTGCCTGTGAGCATGAGTGCCTGTGAGCGTGAGTGCCTGTGAGCGCCTGTGCCTGTTAGTGTGAGTGCCTGTGAGTGTGAGTGCCTGTGAGCGTGAGTGCCTGTGAGCGCCTGTGCCTGTGAGTGTGAGTGCCTGTGAGTGTGAGTGCCTGTGAGTGTGAGTGCCTGTGAGTGTGAGTGCCTGTGAGTGTGAGTGCCTGTGAGTGTCTGTGCCTGTGAGTGCCTGTGAGCGTGAGTGCCTGTGAGTGCCTGTGAGCGCCTGTGAACGCCTGTGAGTGCCTGTGAGCGTAAGTGCCTGTGAGCGTGAGTGCCTGTGTGTGCGAGTGCCTGTGAGTGTGAGTGCTTGTGAGTGCCTGTGAGTGCGAGTGCCTGTGAGTGTCTGTGCCTGTGAGCGTGAGTGCCTGTGAGCGCCTGTGAGTGCCTGTGAGCGTGAGTGCCTGTGAGCGCCTGTGCCTGTGAGTGTGAGTGCCTGTGAGTGTGAGTGCCTGTGAGCGTGAGTGCCTGTGAGCGCCTGTGCCTGTGAGTGTGAGTGCCTGTGAGTGTGAGTGCCTGTGAGTGTGAGTGCCTGTGAGTGTGAGTTCCTGTGAGTGTCTGTGCTGTGAGTGCCTGTGAGCGTGAGTGCCTGTGAGTGCCTGTGAGCGTGAGTGCCTGTGAGCGTGAGTGCCTGTGAGCGCCTGTGAGTGCCTGTGAGCGTGAGTGCCTGTGAGCGTGAGTGCCTGTGTGTGTGAGTGCCTGTGAGTGTCTGTGCCTGTGAGTATGAGTGCCTGTGAGCGCCTGTGAGTGTCTGTGAGCGTGAGTACCCGTGAGCGTGAGTGCCTGTGTGTGTGAGTACCTGTGCCTGTGAGTGTGAGTGCCTGTGAGCGTGAGTGCCTGTGAGCGCCTGTGAGTGTCTGTGAGCGTGAGTGTCTGTGAGAGCGAGTGCCTGTGAGCATGAGTGTCTGTGTTCGTGAGTGCCTGTGTTCGTGAGTGCCTGTGTGTGTGAGTGCCTGTGTGTGTGAGTGCCTGTGTGTGAGTGCCTGTCTTGAGAGTGCCTCTTGAGTGCCTGTGGGTGTCAGAGTGCCTGTGGGTGTCAGAGTGCCTGTGGGTGTCAGAGAGCCTGTGGGGTGCCTGTGAGTGTGAATGCGTGAGGGTGTCAGAGTGCGCGAGGGTGTCAGAGTGCGCGATTTTGTACAGAAGTGTGTGATTATAACAAAAGTCCTTGGTGGTCTGCATTCTTCATCAGGTGGATTAACCTGATGAAGACGGCGGGCCGCCGTGGAAACACGTTGTGGTATATTAAAGGTAATTAAACGTGTGCCTCCTGTGCTCTAGCGCTTCTGTTATAATCACACACTTCTGTACAAATATCATATCCCCATCCTAGGTTTGCAGCAGGAGCAGCTGTGAACCAGAGTCACCGCTAACAGAATCCAAAGGTCCTGCGGTGACGTAGCTGAGAACGTCACAGGGGCAGGTGATCGGCTGCTCGTGTCAACTGACTGGAAGAAGGAGCTGCTCGTGGAGGAAACCCCGACCGCTGGAGTCCGGAGCCATCCACTGCGATATGCCGAGGTTGTGCAGGGTTGCAGAACCTCCAAAGGTGAGATGCGAACCCCCCATATCTGTTATTGACGCCCTCACTAGACCACCAGGTACAGCTCATGGGTTGTGCTTTCCCCCCTTTTTGTTCCACGTGAGTGTGAGTTAATGTGAGTGTGGTTGAGTTAATGTGTGAGTGGGTGTGATTGTGAGTGAATATGTCTGAGTGTGTAAAAAGAAGGCAGACCAGGTTGGGGATATCACTAAAAAAGAGGTCCAGCATGGGGGACATTACTACACTATGGGGGCCAGGATGGGGACATCACTACAAAAGGGGACCAGCATGGGGGACAGGATGGTGACATCACTACAAAAGGGGATCAGTAAGGGGGTCATCATTACAAAAAGGGACCAGAACGGGGGACATTACTACAGAAGGGGATCAGGTTGGGGATATTAGTACAAGAGGGCGACCAGGATGGGGACCAGTATGGGGACATTACAACAAGAAAGGGACCAAGATGCGGACATTACTACTAGAAGGGGATCAGGATTTGGACGTTACTACATTGACCAAAAAATCTGGTATTACTAAAAATGTCGGTACCGTCACACCAGGTGACATCGCCCGTGTAAAGTGGCGATTTTGCACCGAAAAATCGGCTCAGAGTGGTCGCCTGGTTTCACAGCACTGCTGTGAAACCAGGCAAGCACTCTCAGGCGATGTGTAAGCATTGCCCTGTGTAACATCGCGAATAGCGATGTTACAGGCGATGGGAGCCATAGGCTCCCATGTTACAGGATCCCTGCTGGGGTTTCTAGACACCCCAACAGCGACATTGCCTGAAACATCGCCAAAGCATCACCGAAGGTATCCGCCGCGTCTAAACACACGACGCTGACGGGGTGCCAAAAATGTGCGCGCTCCCGTGTGTCGCCTGCGATATCTCCGGCGATGTCACCTAGTGTGACGTACCCTTAGTCCTACAAGCAGTGCGGCCCCCGATAAAAAAATTTCTACTGTGCGGCCCACCAACCCAGCCGAGTTTGAGACCCCTGGCTTAAACGATATCGTTCGCAATATTGAACCGTGTGACAGCCGCCTATGGCTAAGATTTAATCCTTTTTTGCCTCCTTTCATCCAAGAAACGTTAGTAAGTGAAAAGGTTAAAGCTACATTCACACTGTGCATTTTTGCTCTGTTTTTGCTTGTCAGTTTTTGTAGCCAAAACAAGGAGTGGGTGATAAATAGAGAAGTGGTGTCCTTGCTTCTATTATGTTTTTCCTCTGAATGTTCCACTCCTGGTTTTGGCTACAAAAACTGATAAGCAAAAACAGACCAAAAACACAGTGTAAATAGAGCCTAAATCTCGTTGTGCATGGCATGAATAGCATGTAGTGAGGATGCATACACGTGGCTGAGCTTTCTTTAGTTTGTTGATCTATCGCAAATATCCCTGACTATATGACATATAACACTTGTTGATTAGCGATTTCAAGTACCTTCTGCTTGTAATGGTGGGATGCAAGGCCAGCAGAGATTAGAGCTCAAAAGAGACCTTTTTAAATGTGGCAACATTTCTGTACCCCAGAAAAAGAAAGGGCAGAAAAATACTCTGCTATAAAAAAAATAAAAGTAAAAAGCAAGTATTGGTGAGAAAAGTGTTAATAACAGGATACTTAGTTAATACTCTTTTTTTGCAAAAAATGTATATGAAGCTGTTCTACTGCCGTCAAGGTGACCCACATCAGAACGGTACCTACCTTATTTAAAACCTGATCCTGTATATAAAAATCTCAATGGATTCAGGGTGCAATGTTGTTGAAAGGGCTTATATAGTCCCTTGTTTCCCGGTACCTCTAGCATCCCAGACATGGCTCATTACATCAGTAGAGTTGCAAAAGGGGCTGGCAAAATTGACTTTGGGACCTGTCAGTTCCATACTATGTTGCCCTTACAAGGCTCCATGTAGTCACACTGGTGAAGATTCATATTTTTGATTCGCCAGCTGATGCACTGGCCTTGTTGGATGTCAATGAAATTGCTCTGTGTAGGAAAAAAAAAGCTAATCGTAGATGTTGCTGGATTATACAATGTCTTAATTTTCTGCTGATGTTCCTTAAAGGGGATATAATCTGTTGCTAGTTTACATGGTGACTGGTTGCTACCCTTTTATTTTTTGGTGGTACCTTTTTTGTGAGTAGTGAGAGTTTCCATATATACTTTACTGAGAGAGGAATATGTTTTTGTTTCAGTTACATTTATTATACCTAGTTTCATAATAAGGGATCAACTTTAGCACTGTGGGTCATTATTCCTAATTTACATTGTATACCTATACACTTTTTTATGCTATTAGCTTTTTACAATCTCAGAATGGCACAGCATGTCTGCAAATTAGCCTTGATTGTCAGTGACATGAATGGGGCAACCAAGTGGTGTATTGTGTACTCTGGCTCCATCAGTTCAAGCCAACTGTCATTTGTGTGTCTCACAGATCCAGGGAAGGTGTATAGATGGTCCGCGCTGCTTGAAATAATCAGTCAAATGTCTTCAAATAAAAAAACCCTTCTTTATTTCCACCTACGCGTTTCGATACCACTCCGGGCACCGTCATCAGGGCATCTGTCCAGTATTCCTTTGGCGCTCCCTGAGACCGCTGTACTATTGTTTTTATGGGAAACACAGTATAGTATCAGGATGACAGGATGTTCCTCGTCAGCTCGACACTTCTACAGATTTGATCCAAAACAGCGGTCATCCTGTGCGTGTCATTGCATGTAATTATAAGAAGATGAAATAAAGAAGATTTTATGAGGTGAAGACCTGGTGAGTGCTATTTTTTCTTACGTTCATGTTCAGTGATTTTGTTGGTGCTTATGTCTGACGGCCTGGAAAATGAATTCACACATATGCATTGATGGGTTCATTGACTGTACTGATGCAGACTAGGTTTATGTTGGAGTGTTGTATCAGACATAATTTTTGCCTGTTTAAGAGGAGCTCCAAGACATGGTCAACATCATTTTGGTGCTTGCTTCAAATAGGCATATTCTGACAAAAATAAGGTCCGACAGAACACAGTGAGTCCATCTGCAGCATTAAAGTCAATGCCTCCATGAATGCGTACATCTAATTGCTGTTTTCCAGGGCTTTTGATTTAAACCCCTATTATGGCACTGGCATTAGGGTAAAACACTATGTGAACCCAGTCTAGAGATCTGTTTACATCGCATTTTAGTGTGGCGCCCCGCAACGAGTGCGTCACAAGAGGGTATTGCAGCCATAAAAGCAGCCGCAATATTCTCTGACACAGCAGTGACCTGGTTAATTTATAAATCCAACCCTGCATGCATCACCTAGAACAGAGGGCCAATCCTAGGTCCTGGTGGGTGGAGTGTTAGGGAAGTGTAGGAGAACAGACCCTTAGTCTAGTCAGTAGGAGTAGAAGGAGAAGGGATCTAGAACTTGACCTGAGCAGTCTAGAGCTTGGAGAGGAGCGGGGGCTCCGCACTCCGTGCAGCCCCTTGGCCGTCACCGGTCGGGTGTCACCACCTGAGGCCTTACCAACCGGGATTGGGCATTATTCACACGGGTTCCCAAAAGACTCCCGTGCCCACAACTCACAGCCGGTTCACTGGTACCGAAGCTGGAAGCAGTTCACCTCTGCTACGCGAACCAGAAAAGCGTGGAGGAGCAGCTTTACAGGAGCACCCCACCACCAGCCAACTTCCAGTCGTCTAACCAGCGGTGTACCCACCGAGGGATCCAAGGCTCCCCAAAACATCCAGAACGTACATCATGGATAGGGCATTGAAGCAGCCTCCCCGTACCAGACCTGGTATTCCTGGGCGACACTGGCAACCAATTAGTTAGAATGGAGGAACACTACGGATTTCTAAGGGACACCATCACTGCTGAGTCCACCGGTCCACTACCTGTAATCTGTATACCATGTACTGCCTGCTGGTTACAGTAAAGACCCGTTGCAGAGACTTTCTGTGTCCATGCTTCCTTATGAGCTGTCCGTCCGCACTACAAGGTAACCGCAGCTGCCGCACAACATCTTAAGCAGCTCCAGCCTCCGGGGATCACCGCTCAGCCTGTGGGGAGTGTAACATCTTGCTGCTGTCCATCCCCCGGAGGTTCCGCAGCGTCGGTAGTCCTTACCGAAACTACTCATAGGTGGCGTCACGAATAAATTAAAAACCCCTTTAATCTGTTCCCACAAGACGTCTTCAACCCTTTTGATCTGCACTACACCGGGCCCCACTACCGGCAGGCCGCGGTCCACCCGTGACAAGGAGGAAGGAAGCATCGCCTGTCTAAACCGGAGTCCCGGCCACGGTGAATCATTAGCTTTTGGTCAGTAGCTCTGTCTAGGTTCGCTTCTGATGCCCTGGAAAATGGGATTTAGTGTGCTGATTGTGCCATTGGCCATATTAATGCCAATAGAGACACAGTGTGCTGTGTGTGTTATTATGTTTGACCATTTGCACCTACTTAAGGAATTCATCAAAACTACAGTTGACCAAGTCTTGGAGCCCAACTCAAATAGACATATATAGCCCTAAATGATATTCAATACAGCTCACAGTGTATAATTACAGTTACAATGCAATTACAGTCAATTGCATTGTTAGCACATACTCCCAAATCTGTTTTTCAAGGCTTCAGATTTAAGCCTGAAAAAACCCCTAATGTAGGCTAAAATATATTGTGAACATAGCCTCAATAAAGGTACCTTTACACGCCGCGACGGCAGGCTGGAAACATCGCGCTACTTCGCGTGCACGAGCACGCCCGAACGGCTACAAACGGTCAACGCACCATCTTTACACGCCGCGATAAGGGGCGCTACGCTACGCTACATCTATAGCTAGCTACATCGCCGGGTGTCTCAAGTAGCCAGCTGTAGCGTAGCGTACCATGTTTACACACCTCTCCAACAAGCTACTATGGGCGGACCCGGTGCAGCAGGGATAGCACATAGGCGTGCAACAATCTTGGATTACGAGCCGTCCGTATGATGATAGGACAGCGCAATATCATCAGGATTGGCCAGGCATCGCAGGAGGCTGGTTAATACAGCACGCTCGAGCGATTGTGTAGTGTGACTGGTCAGCTCCTTAAATATCCCGCCCTATGCTGCGACTACCAATCATAAAGCAGGAGCGACCTCCAATGATCGCACATGGGGCGCGGTAACATGGCGACTGTGTCACGCCTTAGATACATGGCAGCCACATCGCCGGGTGTCCAGAGTTGCCTTCCGTCGCTTCTTTACACGCCGATACAGCTCGCTACAATCGGCGATGTTGCCTTAAGTTTATGAGCAGAGCCCATAAACAAATGTATCTGTCGCCGGCTGTAGCGTCGCCTCTTCAGACGCCGCTACTACAGGCGATATGGACGCTACAAGCTACAATTGTAGCTTGTCGCGCGATGTTTCCAGCCTGCCGTCGCGGCGTGTAAAGGTACCTTAAGGGAATTTGAAAGTGTCCCAGGATCTGTTTTTTTATCATAGCAACATCAGGCTGCATGTTGCTAATGCTACTGTGTGCAGCCTGCATGCCCCAAACGTGCATATTCCTCAACACTTTACAATTAAGTGGGGGTAATGTACAGACAACAATACAAAGTTATACATAGTTCACCAGTTACAGGAGGGGAGAGGTTCCTGCTCAAAGCTTATAATCTATAAGGCCATAGGGGGACACATTAGGTAGGACATGCCTGTAGGGTCTGGTTCAGCCATCATTACGATAAATAGGGTTTTTCATATGAGGCCATATGATTTGGTCATCAGCCAGTTTTGTTTATATGCCCTTGAGTGATATTAGTTTTAGGGAGGATGTGAAGACAGACAAGTAGGAAGGAGCAGGTTGTGTTTAATGATTAGAAGGATGAGGGAATATTTAGGTTAGGGAGTTGATAGGCCTGTCTAAAGAGAGATGTTTTTAAGGCACTCTTACAAACATAGGGGCTAGAAATTGTTCGCAATGTTCGTTGTAGTGCATTCCAGAGCACAGGTGCAGCATGAGAAAAATCTTGGAGACTGAGGTGTGAGCTTCGTATTATGGGTGAAATAATCTGAGATCAGTTGCAGAAAGGAGGGCGCGGGTAAGGGGATAAACAGAGATGAGGGATGAGATATAGGGGGAGAAGAACTGTTGAGAGCTTTGTGGGTGACAGAAATAAGTTTGTTCTGTATCCTGTAGCGGATGGGCAATCAGTGTAATAACTGGCATAAGGCGGAGGCTTTGGTGAAGCAGCTGGACAGAAAAATGACCCTGGCTGCTGAGTTAAGGATGGACTGGAGAGGAGAAAGTTTGGTTAGAGGGAGAAAGATTAGTAAAAAATTGCAGTAGTCCAGATGGGAATGTATAAGAGTGATAGTAAGTGTTTTTGTAGTTTTAAGGGTGAGAAATGGTCAAATTCTAGAGATGTTTTTAGGTGCAAGTAACATGAACTAGTAAGTGATTAGATATAGGGGTTAAAGGATAGCCCAGTGTCAAATATGATTCCAAAACAACGATGGGCAGCACGGTGGCTCAAGTGGTTAGCACTGTAGCCTTTGCAGCACTGGGGTCTTGAGTGGGTTCAATTCCCACCAAGGACACTAAAGGTGGGGTCACACGCGGCGATGTCGCGGGCGACATCGCCGAAAAGTGACGTCACAGCGATGTCGCGGGCGATATTGCAAGTGCGTCGCGCTGTGTGACAGCGCGACGCAACTGCAAATTATCGCTGGTCGCAGGTTGACAGGTTTATGAACATGTTCATAAACCTGTCAACCTGCGACAAGCGATTAGGCTGGATCGCGCCGTCTGACACTGTTGGCGGCGCGATCCAGCCTATATCGCAGCGTTACTGAGCCATCGCTCGCTGGGCTGAGCCCAGCCCAGCGAGCGATGGCTCCGCCCACATCGCCGGTGCGTCACCGGCAACGTCGTGCCGTGTGACAGCTGGCCTGCTATGTCGGAAGCGAGCGGGCACCCGCGCATCGCTTCCGACATCGCAGGCCAGATCGCTGCGTGTGACCCCACCTTTAGGACAACATCTGCAAGGAGTTTGTATGTTCTCCCTGTGTTTGCGTGGGTTTCCTCCGGGCACTCCGGTTTCCTTCCACATTGTAAAGACATACTGATAGGATATTTAGATTGTGAGCTCCAAGAGAGACAGCATTACTCATGTATGTAAAGTGCTATGGAATTAATAGCGCTATATAAATGAATAAATTATTATTATTATTATTATTATAACAACGAGCCTGCTGCTTGGGAGTTATGGCTGACCCATCAATGATAATTGAGATGTCGGGTGTTGGATAGCCAGTAGAAGGTGGAAAGATGAGAAATTCGGTTTTGGGGAGATTTAGTTTCAGAAAGAGAGAGGACATGGTGTGAGAGACAGCAGACAGTCCTTGGTATTTTGTATTAATGTGGGGGTGATGTCAGGGCATGAAGTGTATAATTGGTTGTCATCTGCTGATGATTTGACCGATGGGGCAGTGTATAAAGAGAAGAGGAGGGGGGCCTAGGACTGAACCCTGAGAAACCCCAACAGTGAGAGGAAGAGGACCCAGTGAAGGATACAGTGAAGGAGAGGTAGGACAAGAGCTAGGAAAGAGCAGCGTCCTTGAGGACAAGAGAAATGCATTAACCTTAGCTGAAAAGGATATTTACATTATTTACATTACAAGTTCTATTTCCCTCTCCTGGGGCTACTCATCTCTATACCAAACTGGAACCCGAACTTTGTTGCTACGCATTGACCTACGCAATACCGGGATAGTGGTGCTACATAACACTGGTGTTTCTGTCACATTGTTTGAATCTGTAGTGTCAGCTATATATGGAGAGGGTGCACTATTGTCTGGTGCCTGTGGTTCTGGTGGGATAGCAGGTACGCTCTGACTCACCAGGGGACTGACAGGTTCCTCTATAGCGCGAGGAGTGGGAGGTGCCTGATTATAGTTTGCTTCTGCCTTGCTGACTGTTGGTCAGGCCTTCCTTGTACCCTGTTACCTGGAACCCGAGCTGTGCTCTTCCCTGGTAGCACCATTCCTGATCGCCTAGCTTTGTACCGTTACCCGGAATCCTTAGTTGTGCCGTAGTATAGGCTAACCTTACGAGCCGCCCCCCTGGTACTAGCAGCCGTGGTATTTAGACCCCCTGGGCTTGCCCCTGACAATCCCTGTATAGGGGTTGGGTAAACTAGGTCCATCTCACCCAGGGGAGTTCGTACCACGGCCCAGTGGGTCCACTCTTGGGCACCTTCCCCCGGAAGCATGACGAAGGCATTGACAAGCCCAGTTCAAGACTCCTTAGCTGTTCAGGACATCGTTTCAAATGATCTCGGGAGACAGTAGCTGAGGTTTCTCCCCCATCCCGGCTTATCAGTCAAACCTTCGGGGGGTCTAGATGAGACAGTATCACAGTGTAGGGCTCTACCTCCCTTTGGTCATCTAATTTGTAGAACCGCCGTTTCCGCTTCAGGACTTGCTCTCCTGGTTCCAGAGGACTGGCTGGCACATTTTGGTTGTAGACCCTCTCTTACTTCTCCCGAGCCTATGCCAGGTTTCTCTCCACACATTCTTGTACCCGGCAGTACTTCTGCTGACGCTCAGTATCATAGTCTATCTTCGGGAGGTTACTTTCAGAGGTCAATACCCCCATCTCAAAAGCAATGGGCAGCTTACCGGGTCTACCTCTCATTAGGTAAGCAGGACTAAAGTTGCTGGAATTTACTGGAATGCTATTATACATATCCACTAGATCTAGTAGCTTTTCTGGCCACATGTTCCTCTCCTTTAATGGAAGTGTCTTCAACAAATCCATTGCAATTCGGTTCATTTTTTCACATGAACCGTTTGTCTGTGGATGATAAGGTGTAGTCCAGATCTTCTTACACCCATAAAGGCTGCAAAATTCCTGAAACACTTCCGCTTCAAAGGCTGGACCTTGATCAATTAATACCTGCTCTGCGTAACCAGTAGGCCTATAGAAGTGCATCTGGAAGGCTTGTGCGGCGGTTCTTGCTGTCTGGTCTTTCACGGGTACCACTACCAGGAATCGAGAGTTGTGGTCCATGATCGTGAGGGCGTAGACATATCCAGACCGACTTGGGGTCATTTTCACGTGATCCAAAGCTACCAATTCCAGGGGCTGCTTAGTGACAATAGGTTGCAGTGGGGCCCTCTGGCTATCACGGTCTTTCCTGCAGAGACTATAACAAGGGCCACAGTTCTTGCATCAGGCCTTGATGGTTGGTCTCATACCAATCCAATACAATCTTCCACGCAGCAGGGCCTCCAGCTTCTTCCAGCCAAAGTGTCCGGCCCCATCATGATAGGCTTCTAGAACCATCTGGGCATACATTCTCGAGATCACTATCTGCCACACTAGCTCTTGAGTTCTGGGGTTGATATGCTATCAACATAGTTTACCGGCATAGATGTACAGCATCCCTTTATCCTTCCAGAGTTGCAATGCCTCCACTGGGGCATCCAGATTCGGGTGTGCTCCTGCCTGTTGCGGTAAGTCCTTGACCAGGTTCACAGCCGCTTCGTCATCCTGCATCTCGGCCCAGTTGCGATGAGGCAACGGGTCTCTGGTAACTTCCTGCCTTCGGGGTCGCTGGTCTCTCACCTCATAGGAGCATTGGGACACATGCTTATGGTGGAAAGCCGGTAACTCTACTTCTTCCAACTTGACCAGGTCTTCTCCATCATCCTGGAGATGGGGCATCCTAGATAAGGCATCATTAGCATTCTCTCGCCCGGCTCGGTACTTGATGGTGAAGCTATAATTGGATAATCTGGCCATCCATCGTTGTTCCATTGCACCTAGCTTGGCATTTTCTAGGTGAGTCAGGGATTGTTGTCAGTATATACCGTGAACTTAGCAGCCGCCAGATAGTGCTTGAATCGTTCAGTCACGGCCCACACTACTGCTAGGAATTCGAGCTTGAACGAGCTGTAGTTATCAGAATTCCTCTCAGTATGTCTGAAACTCAGTAGGAGTTTCCTGCTGGCGTAGGAGATTACTTTTTCTATGCCATTTCTGCTTCTGCGACAGCACGGCCCCCAATCCTACATTGCTAGCATCAGTGTACAAGAAGAATGGTTGGCTGTAGTCCGGGTAGGCCAGGATCTCTTCCCCAGTCAATGCTTTCTTCAGCTGTTTAAACGAGTCTACCTCCCCGGTTCCCCACTTGATGACCAGGCTCAGGCCCTTGGCTTTTCGGGTCTGGCCCACTAGGAGATTCTGTAGAGGTGCGGCCATTTGGGTAACGCCTCTGATGAACCAGTGGTAATAGCCTACCAGCCCCAGGAACTGCCGCACTTCTTTGAGGGTGTCAGGTTTCGGCTAGCTCTGCATGGCAGTGATCTTCTCGGGATCTGGAGCCACACCCTGTGCGCTTACTATATGGCTTAGGTACTGTACCTTGGGTTTGAGGAGATGGCATTTTGATGGTTTCATCTTCAGGCTAAACTTGGATAGCACCTCGAAGACTTCAGCCAGATGCTTCAGGTGGTCCTCCTATGTCTTCGAGTATACAATGACGTCGTCTAGGTACAGCAACACGGTCTCAAAGTTCAGATGATCCAAGCAGCATCCCATCAGCCTCTGGAATGTTCCCGGTGCATTGCAGAGTCTGAACGGCATGCAGTTGAATTCATTTAGGCCCATAGGTGTCGTAAAGGCGTTTTTTTCCCGGTCAGCCACTGCCACAGGGACCTGCCAATACCCACTGGTGAGATCAAGAGTGGAGAAATAGTTAGCTGTTCCCAAAGCGGCTTCTGACTCTTCTATCTTAGGTAATGTGTATGTGTCTTTGTGTGTAATGCCATTGATCTGTCTATAATCTACACACATCCTCATTGTCCCATCCTTTTTCTTCACTAGGACTAGTGGAGCTGCCCAAGGCCTACAGCTATCTCTAATCACCCCAGCCTCCTTCATCTCCCTTAACATCTCCTTTGCGCATTGGTAATGTGATGGTGGTATAGGCCTGTACCTTTCCTTGATAGATGGGTGATCCGCAGTTGGTATGCAACCTGCCCAACTAGTGGGTCCTTGCTGAAAACCTGTGCAAATTCTCTAACTACCCGGTATACTCCACTCTTTTGGTTTAAGGGGATAGAGCTGGTGCTGACGTGCAACTGCTGACACCAATCCTCTAACTTTCCCTCTGGGCCGTTGAGCTCAGCCGGGTCAGGCGAGTCTAAGGGCTCCACAACTGTAATTGCGTATTAACCGTATATAGTTTGGCAATAGTAGCATTTCAGGGTAGCTTAACTTCCTCCTCCCCACAGTTCAAAACGCATACTGGTACCTTCCCCTTACGGACATCAACTACACCCCTGGCTGCCAGGATGGTGGACCGGCTATCTGAATACAGGAGTTCTACCAATGCCTGGTAACTTTGCCCTTTGAGGCCTACAGCCACCCTGCACCAGATTAACATTTTGCTCCGTGGAGGTACTACAATGGGGATAGGGTCACTTACTCTTACGCTGCTAATCTCACCTCCAGACAGCTCCACCTGTTGTCTCTGTACCAGAATCTGGATCATCCTTTGCAGGGTCCTCTGCTGCACAGGGTTTTCCATGTTCAGCAGCCTGCTGTAATAACACAATAACCTCTGACAGACATTTTTCAATCACATTTGTTCCTTTCGTTACCATTGGTGTTACTGTCTTGCAATCAACATCTACTATTATCAAACCTACATCATGCAACTCGACCCGCCCCACTTTTATGATCACTTCCTTAAGTCCCACTTGAGGTATGGATTCCCCATTACTTGCAACTATAGTAAAATTGTCAACCGGACAGTAAGTCATATCAGAGTCTGCCCAATAACGTTGGTAAAGGATATGGGGTATCGAGGTGATCTGCAACCCGGTGTCCAGTAGAGCGTTCATGTGGATCCCGTCTAATACGATAGGCAGGATGGGTTGTCCCCCCACGTACCGACGACACCAGTTTGACGGGCCGGACAGGTCTACTCTTGGGGATCGAGCAAGGTGTCCCGCCTCATTGCAACAGTGACAGATGGGTCTTCCTGTAGTATCATAGTGCTCGGTGACTACCTTGGCCGGTGGAACCCTTCCTCTGGCGCATCCAGGGGATGTCATTGGGCTTGAGGCTAGGCTGATTTTCTTCAACGATTTGGCTCCTTGTATATCTTCCACAGTCTTGCCAAGTTGGCCATCCCTTGGGTGAGCTGCTTCAGCTGAAGGCATATTCTCTCAGGGGTAAGAGGCACGAGGGTTTGTGCGCTGGGCCCTGCAGAGGTCGGGGAAGAGGGCATCGTCCCAGTAGAATAGGTTATTGCCAATTGTGGTGAGGGCACAGGGCTGCAATCAGGATCTTCCTTTAGCAGTCGAAGAACTCGATCTTTGAAGGCTGTAAAGTCATCATCAGGATGCTGCGAAGACAGGGTCCGCAGTTGGACCCGAGTGATGGAGTCCCACAAGGCCACGATGAACTGGGTCCTCAGCATTTGACTCTCATTTGGTGCACTATCAGGGTCAGCCTGCTTCATGGCCTTCAGAGCCTCATGCAGGGTTAGAGCATAACTGCGCACTGCCGGCATCACTTGCATACATACAAAAAACCGGACTTTCAGTTCAGAGGCTGTCCTGGTCTCAAAAGCCTCTTTCAGCTTAGCATAAATCTGTTCTACAGCTGCTTTATCATTATCGGACCAAATTTTCGCCTCCCGCCGAGCTTCACCTTCCAATTGGCCAATTATCATAGTTACATGCTGAGCTTCTGTCATAGGGTACAATCCTCATACACCTTTCATCCGCTCACGAAAGTCACTGAGGGTATCAGGGGCCCCAGAATACTGCGGGAGCCACTTTGCACCAGGGACGTACGGCAGGTTGAACGGCATGGGAGCAGCGAGCAGAGGTATCACATTCTACATCTCCAACTGCATCGATGAGCCTCTCTTCCTCGAGGTAGACATTGCTCCCCCCCAGGTGAATCACAGTCTTCACTGAATTTCAATTAATATCAGTCCCTTGTTCCCGGCACCGAGTTTCCTGTGTCGCTTAGCTGCGTCGCCCTAACTGATATAAGAGCGAGGGCGGGGCTTATCTTTGAGCCCTTTTCAAATGTGACGCCCCCTTTTCCTGTTCTCCATGTGACACATTAAAAATTAACACAGTTATGAGGCGCAGTAATGGCGGCCCAATTCACAGTTCATTAAAGTCAATAACACAGTCCTTAGACGCACTTGACCCGGTTTAACCAGATCAGTGATCCTGTTCATGATGCCAAATAAATTTGCATTGCCCATCAGGGCCGTGGGTTACTCAGGACCGGTCCCTGCTGTCTGGTCACAGGGGAACGTCACAGTAGTGGCCGCGGACCGGTTCCGTGGCACTGGAGGGTTCGCAACAAATTTAAAAATGGAAAAATATAAAAGGGTAAAAAGGAAAAAATAAATAAATAAGTTTGTCACTGTGACGCCACCCGTGGTATGTGGCCAGATGTGATCGCCGCTGCTTGTCTCAGCTCCGAGGGATGATGATGTGACGCAGCAAGGTGATGAGCCCTCCACGGACAGGGCTGGTTTATCCCCTGGGCCGGTGATAAAAGTTTATAGTGAGGTGACTGTGAGGTAACTGTGGGGATGCAGGAGTTAGCGCATAGAAGGATGTACGGAGACAAGTGTAACAGTCCTTGTTACCTTTAATGATGTAGTTCAGGTAATGCCGGGTACTGATTGTAAATGTTTATGGGGTTCGAAGCTTGAAGGCAAATTTAGGTTGTCCACGCAATGCAAGTCCTGAAGTTTTCCTACTATGTCGTGTCCGGTTGGCCCTGGCTGCATAAAGCGGTGCTGTGACCCTCTCTACTCTGTACTAGCCGTGTGACAGGCAGCGTGAACCCTTCTTCTGGCGGTGCCTTTCTTTAGCTCTCCTGGGCTCTGTAGTGTGGCTGTGTCTCCTGACTCTTTTAGTGAACGGAGAGTATAAAATCATCCGCTCTCTGGATTTGGTTGCTGGGTATGGAATCCCTGACGACTTCAGTCTCCGGTGAACGTACTGCGCTTGATCCTGGGCGAGCTGGCACTGCTACCACTCTCCAGACCTTTTTCCCCTCCTCCTCAGACCCTAGCTACAGGCTCAACACACTGTCAGTTCCCTAGGACGGGCCTAACGCGGCTGTTGTCCCTAGGGTGACTCTACAGTCTTCCCTTGAACTCAACTGTCACCTGAGCTCTCCGGACTGGAATTGACTAGCTCCGCCCCCTGCATCTATATTTATTGGGGACCTCCACTGATGTCAGCAGCTAACCTGACACCAGTTTTTAAAGCTCCCCCTACAGGCCCAGGGTGGGAGATGTTATAAGTGTGTTTTACCTGGTGGATGCCTTGCCTCACCTCCAAGCTTGTAGTGTGGTTACCGGACTCCGGGCGCCACAAATGTATTATTGTAATGGGACAATGCGGAGTCTGGATAGGAGAGGGAGGAGATGGGAGCTGAAGATGACTGAAGGTTGTTAATGAGTTGGTGGGTGTTCATAGCTTGAAGATTTCTGTATGTTTGATTAGGCTAGGGCCACACTTGGGAGTATGCATCCGTCTACTGGATGCGTTATTGGATCCAGTTTTTAAAGTTGTCATTTTTGAGCCATTTTTACCACATGCGTTAACGCATGGTACCTATATGTACCATGCATTAATGCATGCGTTTCCCATAAACCCCCATGTTAAAAAAAGCATGCGTTTTTCACAAAACCCCAAAAAACGTTGCAGACCCTATTAAAACGGATTTCTCAAAAACGCAATGCATTAAATGGATTGCACTTTTGCACACTTTGGCAATGCATTTTTTGCATTGCAGAAAGCAAGAGATAACCTGGCACTGACCTGATATTCCTCCTGGAACCGTGCGATGAGGGTAGAAGCACGTTGCTCTGCTATTCAGCATAAGAGCACACAGAGATCCATAGAGATAAGCGGCACTCATGCTTCTTATTTAAATCCGGCATTTATTCATCGTGCAGACATAACACAAGGGCATTGTTCATGGGGAGGGGGAAGCTGAGGGCCCTCAGCTTCCCCCTCCCATGAACACTGCCCTTGTGTTATGTCTGCACGATGAATAAATGCCGGATTTAAATAAAAAGCACGAGTGCCGCTTATCTCTATGGATCTCATTTTTTATTGGAGTCTATGTGTGCGTTAACAGATACGTTTTTCCACATTTCCACATGTCAAAAATGGATCCAGTAGCAGGATTGCAGACGCAAGTGTGGCCCTGGCCTACGTGGTGGTGTCCTGGATGTGGAGACAGTTCTTGAGAGAGAGAAGGTAAGACGTTTGTGGCCAGAGAGCGTTAGAGGGGAATTATTCAAATCATGCACTGAATAGAGCTGGGACAACACCAGGTCCAGCGTATCCCCGTCTTCGTGTGTAGAAGTGTTAGTAAGCTGTAAGCGGCCGAATGAGGAGGTTAGAGGAAGAAGATGAGTGGCCGATGGGGAGAGCAGAGCATCAGTAGGGATGTTAAAGTCCCCCATAAATGAGAGTGGGCATGTCACAGGATAGATAATGGGGAAGCAAAGTGTTAAAGTGATCTAGGAACTGACAGGAAGAGCCCAGAGGGTGATACACAACCACCACTCTCAGGGAGAAGGGTTTCAACAGTCTAACAGTGTGAACTTCAAAGGAAGCAAAGATAAGTGAGGGTACTGCAGGGATAACCTGGAAGGAACATTGTGATGAAGGCAGCAGACCAACGCCTCCAGCTTGTCTGTACTCAGGTCTGGGGGTATGTGAAAATTGTAACCCACCATGTGAGAGAGCAACTGCGGCAGTGGTGAATGACTGCTGGATCTAGGTTTCTGTAAGAGCAAGAAGGTTAAAGGGAACCTGTCACCTAATCTATGGCCCCTAAACTATCACTACCTGCTCCTACAGCCTCTAACTAGTTCCCTAACCATCCCTGCCTGTCCTAATAGGCTTTATAGAAGGTAAATAAAACACTTTATAAACTCACAGTTTTTTTGTCAGTGGGGCATTCTTGTCGGGAAGGCGGTGTCCCCAGGGCCGCGCTCCCCCCGCCTCACAGCCTACATAACGCCCTAATGGGCGGCATTATTGATTTGAAGAGTGGGGGTGCCCATTCGAATCTTCCCGCTCTTCATGACGCGGGGCCGGCGTCCGCGTCATTTCTGGCCCGCGCATGCGCAGTGCGGCGGAGAGAAGAAGACGCTGAGGTCCAGCGTCGCTAGGCAACGACCGGGAGCGTCTTCGGAAGGTGAGTATCGTCGCCCCCTTCCAAATCTGCACATATGTGTGTGTGTAATCCACATATATATATGGATTACACACACATATACTGTATATATATTCACTTTTATTAGGCATATTTCATATTTGCATATATATATATATATATATATATATATATATACCGTATATACTCGTGTATAAGCCGACCCGTGTATAAGCCAACCCCCCTACTTTTGCCCCCAAAACCTGGGAAAATCTATTGACTCATGTATAAGCCGAGGGTGGACCCTAGCACAAGTATACAGCCCCCAGCAGTGTGGTATACACCAGTCCCAGAGGAGTATGATTACAGCAGCCCCAGTAGTATAACAGTGTAGACATCCAGCCCCAGTAGTATATACAGCCCCAGTGGTATATATACAGCCCCAGTGGTAGTATACAGGGCCCCAGAGGTATATACAGCCCCAGTGGTAGTATATAACCAGGTACAGGGCCCCAGATATAGCACCTGGTAGTATACAGGCCCCAGAGGTATATATACAGCCCCAGTGGTAGTATACAGGGCCCCAGAGGTATATAGCAGCCCCAGTGGTAGTATACAGGGCCCCAGAGGTTATTATAGCAGCCCCAGTGTAGTATACAGGGCCCCAGAGGTATATAGCAGCCCCAGTGGTAGTATACAGGGCCCCAGAGGTATATACAGCCCTGGTATATATACAGCCCATGGTAGTATACAGGGCCCCAGAGGTATATAGCAGCCCCAGTGGTAGTATACAGGGCCCCAGAGGTATATAGCAGCCCCAGTGGTAGTTTACAGCCCCAGAGGATAGCGTGGTAGTATACAGGGCCCCAGAGGTATATACAGCCCAGTGGTAGTATAACAGCCCCAGTGTAGTATACAGGGCCCCAAGATAAGCAGCCCCAGCGTGAGTTACAGGCACCCAGTAATGCAGGCCCCCACTGACTCGTCACCTGTAAAGCAAATATACTTATCAGTGTCCCGCTGTCCGCGCCCGCCGCTGCCGACATCGCGATCCTCCATCTTCATGCGACTCCTTCCTGTTTCCTGTGCGCGTCGCAGGGAATGACGTCATTGCCGGCGACGCGCACAGAAACAGGAAGGAGTCGCATGAAGATGGAGGATCGCGGATGTCGGCAGCGGCGGGTGCGAGCGGGACACTGATAAGTATAGTTTGCTTTACAGGTGACCGGAGAGACGCTGGGGGGGCCCTGCATTACTGGGGATGCGGGGGCTGCTGTATACCGATGTATTACATCGGTATGTACCGATGTATACATCGGTATACAGCACTGACTCGCGTATAAGCCGAGGGGGGTACTTTTCAGCCCAATTTTTGGGCTGAAAAACTCTGCTTAAACGCGAGTATATACGGTAGATGCACATATATATATATATATATAGTTAGATTATATATATATATGTGTGTGCATGTGTGTGTATATATATATATATATATATATATATATATAAAATATATGTACACACATATATATATATATATATGCGCACACATATATATATGCACATATATATATAAAATCTAACTATAAAACGGCATGGGGCTTCGCCGCATTTTTCTTTGCCAGCCAGATACAACTAGGCAGCTGAGGGCTGGAATCCCCAGCGTAGGGAGGCCAAAGCATTCTGGGCCACCCCCGCTGAGAATTGCAGCCCGCAGCCGCCCCAGAAAATTGCGCATTTATAGAAGCGCAATATTCTGGAGCTGTACCCAGCTCTTCCAGCTGCCCTGTGGCAGTGGCAGACTGGGTAATAAGGGGTTAATGCCACCTTTCTTTTAGCAGCTGGCACTAAGCCCGAGATTTATAATGTCGCGCCAATGTTAGACACGGCCATTATGAATCTCTATTTAGTAGTAAAGAAGACACAACACTGAGAAAAATTTTTTATTACAGCAAAAAACACAAACACATATTTTGACTCCATCTTTATTACTCCCACATACCCATCCAGGATCCTGTTAGAGGTCCGTCCGTTAGTGATGATTCCCAAAAATTTATATTTGAAGGCTCGTGCAGTGAAGGGGGCGAGTTCATGGTCTGTGTCACCTGAGGTCAGATAAAGCAATGTGTTTCTCTGACCTCATGTGAAACTTCCACTTCACAGCGTGACCCACATAGGGTGAGTTTTCTGTTACCGATGTGAACAGGGTGACATCATTGTAGATCACCAGGTAGAGGTAGAGTGACGAGGATTAACTCTGACCTCAGGTGAAGTTTACTGCGTCACCCAGGTCCCAGCGTTACACAAAACTCACAGACCCTCTCACCCTCAGTCTCTCTCTCTAAAAATTATATATATATATTATATATATATGTATATATATATATATATATATTTATATATATGTACACACACAGTATATATATATATATATATACATGCACATATATACATAGATAAAGTGTGTATATTGATATGTATGTCTGTATATACAGCTATGTATTTATACATATACTGTATATATGTACATATACACGTATATTTTTGTGTGTATAAAAATGTGTGTGTATCTGTGTGTATATATATATATATATATATATATATATATATATTATATGTTTCTGTGCATATAGATACTGTATATATACACGTGTATGTGTATATATACATATCTATAGATACACAGATATATATTACTATATACACACATTATGTATATATGTGGGTAATCATATGTATACACGTGTGTATATATTCATATGCACACATATACATATGTATTTATATGTCTAAGTATCCACATATATGTATACGTATATACATTTACACACATATGCATAATATGTGTAATTTACTATATATTTCTGTATATATATATATGTGAATATAGATATATACATGTGTCTGTGTATATGTATATATATATATAAATATATACTGAAATATGTGAGTGTGTGTATATAGATATATATACATGTGTACGTGTGGTGTGTGTGTGTATCTATATATATATATATATATATATATATATATGTATATATATATATATATATATATATATATATATATATATATACACACATTTGTGTATATATATATATACACACATATATATACATACATTTGAATAGATACACACATATATATGCATATATATATACTAGATGGCGGCCCGATTCTAAAGAATCGGGTAGTCTAGAATCTATATATAGTTTATTTACTAATAATTAGGGGAGTGCGGTGAAATTAATTGTGTGTATACAGGTGGCTCAGTGGGTAGCAGAGTATACGGTGGCTCAGTGGGTAGCAGTGAGTGCGGTGGCTCAGTGGGTAGCAGTGAGTGCGGTGGCTGAGTGGGTAACAGTGAGTTCGGTGGCTCAGTGGGTAGCAGTGAGTGCGGTGGCTCAGTGGGTAACAGTGAGTGCGGTGGCTCAGTGGGTAGCAGTGAGTGCGGTGGCTCAGTGGGTAGCAGTGAGTGCGGTGGCTCAGTGGGTAGCAGTGAGTGCGGTGGCTCAGTGGGTAGCAGTGAGTGCGGTGGCTCAGTGGGTAGCAGTGAGTGCGGTGGCTCAGTGGGTAGCAGTGAGTGCGGTGGCTCAGTGGGTAGCAGTGAGTGCGGTGGCTCAGTGGGTAGCAGTGAGTGCGGTGGCTCAGTGGGTAGCAGTGAGTGCGGTGGCTCAGTGGGTAGCAGTGAGTGCGGTGGCTCAGTGGGTAGCAGTGAGTGCGGTGGCTCAGTGGGTAGCAGTGAGTGCGGTGGCTCAGTGGGTAGCAGTGAGTGCGGTGGCTCAGTGGGTAGCAGTGAGTGCGGTGGCTCAGTGGGTAGCAGTGAGTGCGGTGGCTCAGTGGGTAGCAGTGAGTGCGGTGGCTCAGTGGGTAGCAGTGAGTGCGGTGGCTCAGTGGGTAGCAGTGAGTGCGGTGGCGCAGTGGGTAGCAGTGAGTGCGGTGGCGCAGTGGTAGCAGTGAGTGCGGTGGCGCAGTGGTTAGCAGTGAGTGCGGTGGCGCAGTGGTTAGCAGTGAGTGCGGTGGCGCAGTGGTTAGCAGTGAGTGCGGTGGCGCAGTGGTTAGCAGTGAGTGCGGTGGCGCAGTGGTTAGCAGTGAGTGCGGTGGGGCAGTGGTTAGCAGTGAGTGCGGTGGCTGAGTGGTTAGCAGTGAGTGGGGTGGCTCAGTGGTAGCAGTGAGTGGGGTGGCTCAGTGAGTAGCAGTGAGTGGGGTGGCTCAGTGGGTAGCAGTGAGTGGGGTGGCTCAGTGGGTAGCAGTGAGTGGGGTGGCTCAGTGGGTTGCAGTGAGTGCGGTGGCTCAGTGGGTAGCAGTGAGTGCGGTGGCTCAGTGGTGAGCAGTGAGTGGGGTGGCTCAGTGGTGAGCAGTGAGTGGGGTGGCTCAGTGGTGAGCAGTGAGTGCGGTGGCTCAGTGGGTAGCAGTGAGTGCGGTGGCTCAGTGGGTAGCAGTGAGTGCGGTGGCTCAGTGGGTAGCAGTGAGTGCGGTGGCTCAGTGGGTAGCAGTGAGTGCTGTGGCTAAGTGGGTAGCAGTGAGTGCGGTGGCGCAGTGGTTAGCAGTGAGTGCGGTGGCGCAGTGGTTAGCAGTGAGTGCGGTGGGGCAGTGGTTAGCAGTGAGTGCGGTGGCTGAGTGGTTAGCAGTGAGTGGGGTGGCTCAGTGGGTAGCAGTGAGTGGGGTGGCTCAGTGGGTAGCAGTGAGTGGGGTGGCTCAGTGGGTAGCAGTGAGTGGGGTGGCTCAGTGGGTAGCAGTGAGTGCGGTGGCTCAGTGGGTAGCAGTGAGTGCGGTGGCTCAGTGGGTAGCAGTGAGTGCGGTGGCTCAGTGGGTAGCAGTGAGTGCGGTGGCTCAGTGGGTAGCAGTGAGTGCTGTGGCTCAGTGGGTAGCAGTGAGTGCGGTGGCTCAGTGGGTAGCAGTGAGTGCGGTGGCTCAGTGGGTAGCAGTGAGTGCTGTGGCTCAGTGGTAGCAGTGAGTGCGGGCAGAGGACAGGCTGGAGGGGGCAGAGGGGACTGAGGAGGCACAGGCTGGAGGGGGCAGAGGGGACTGAGGGGGTACAGGCTGGAGGGGGCAGAGGGGACTGAGGGGGCACAGGCTGGAGGGGGCAGAGGGGACTGAGGGGGCACAGGCTGGAGGGGGCAGAGGGGACTGAGGGGGCACAGGCTGGAGGGGCAGAGGGGACTGAGGGGGCACAGGCTGGAGGGGGCAGAGGGGACTGAGGGGGCACAGGCTGGAGGGGGCACAGGCTGGAGGGGGCAGAGGGGACTGAGGGGGAACAGGCTGGAGGGGGCAGAGGGGACTGAGGGGGCACAGGCTGGAGGGGGCAGAGGACTGTGTGGGGCTGCAGACTCACCGCGGGCCGCGCGTCTGGTGTAGGAGGAGAGGAGGGGCGGGCAGAGCTACAGGACAGGAAGTCCCGCCCTCCCTCCTCTCCAGGCGCGCGGCGGGCGTTTGGGAGCACGGGTACCCCCAGGGGTTGTGTGGCCCCCCGAGGTGGCGGGCAATGGACCCCCCCCTGCCCCCCGGTATGTAGGCTAGTGGCTGGAGGGCAGAGGGTGGAGGGAGAGGCTGTAGGGCACACGGAACTTCCGAGGTCGGAACGTTCCTGTGCCGATGCCTGTAGCCGGGCTGCGCCCGGCTACTCTGCACTGGCTGACGTCACCAGCCCTGGCCTTAGACCATCACGGAAGTACCCTTCGGGTTTTCCGGAAGTGGCCTTCGGCTTTTATATAATAGATATATGCACAGTTTATAGATGCATCATTTCTATAGATGCATCATATATATACTGT
Organism: Allobates femoralis; assembly: GCA_033576535.1. Lineage (NCBI taxonomy): Eukaryota > Metazoa > Chordata > Amphibia > Anura > Aromobatidae > Allobates > Allobates femoralis. The sequence continues at coordinate 121,166,359 of JARQOC010000011.1, forward strand.
ATATATACAGTAGATGCATTTATATATACACATAAGTGTAAAGATGCATCATATCTATAGGTGCATCATATATTTGTATATACTGTATATATACTGTGGATGCATCTATATATATATATGTATATATACAGTGTATATATATAATACTAGCTGTGAGCCCGATGCAAATGCATCGGGATTCTAGAACGTGCATTAATTTGATTATAGTAGTTATAGCTGTTAGCCTGATGCAAATGCATCGGATATCTAAAATATGTTTATTGTTTTTTTAAAGATTTTTTAAATAATAATCGCATCATCAATAGCAATAATATAAGCCATAGCATTATTATTAGCAGTAATAGCAGTATTAATATCATTATTAGCAGTATTATGAGCATTAATAACAGTATTAATAGCATTAATAGCATTATTATTAGCATAAATAGCATTATTAATAGCATTATTAGCATTAATAATAGCATTAATAACATTATTAATAGCATTAATAGCATTATTATTAGCATTAATAGCATTAATAATAGCATTATTAGCATTAATAATAGCATTAATAACATTATTAATAGCATTAATAGCATTATTATTAGCATTAATAGCATTATTAATAGCATTAATAGGATAAATATTAGCATTAATAGCATTAATAGCCTAATTAATAGCATTATTAATAGCATTAATAGCATTATTATTAGCAGTAATAGCATTAATAATGGCATTATTAGCATTAATAATAGCATTAATAACATTATTAATAGCATTAATAGCATTATTATTAGCATTAATAGCATTAATAATGCCATTAATAGGATAAAATGCATTTAGCATTAATAGCATTAATATCATAAAATAGCATTAATAGCATTATTAATAGCATTAATAGCATTATTATTAGCATTTATAGCATTAGTAGGATAAATATTAGCATTAATAGCATAATTAATAGCATTAATAGCCATTATTAATAGCATTAATAGCATTATTATTAGCATTAATAGCATTAATAATAGCATTATTAGCATTAATAATAGCATTAATAACATTATTAATAGCATTAATAGCATTATTATTAGCATTAATAGCATTAATAGGATAAATAATAGCATTAATAGCATTATTAATAGTATTAATAGCATTAATAGGATAAATATTAGCATTAATAGCAGAATTAATAGCATTAATAGCATTATTAATAGCATTAATAGCATTATTATTAGCTATTAATGCTATTAATTATGCTATTAATGCTATTAATGCTAATATTTATCCTATTCATGGTATTATTAATGCTATTAATGCTAATAATAATGCTATTAATGCTAATAATAATGCTATTAATGCTATTAATAATGTTATGAATGCTATTATTAATGCTAATAATGCTATTATTAATGCTATTAATGCTAATAATAATGTTATTAATGGTATTAATAATGCTATTAATGCTATTAATTATGCTATTAATGCTAATATTTATCCTACTAATTCTATTAATGCTAATAATAATGCTATTAATGCTATTAATAATGCTATTAATGCTATTAATTATGCTATTAATGCTATTAATGCTAATATTTATCCTATTAATGGCATTATTAATGCTATTAATGCTAATAATAATGCTATTAATAATGTTATTAATGCTATTATTAATGCTAATAATGCCATTATTAATGCTATTAATGCTAATAATAATGCTATTAATGCTATTAATAATGCTATTAATTAGGCTATTAATGCTATTAATGCTAATATTTATCCTATTAATGCTATTAATAATGCTATTAATGCTAATAATAATGCTATTAATGCTATTAATAATGTTATTAATGCTATTATTAATGCTAATAATGCTATTAATAATGATATTTATGCTAATAATGCTATTAATGCTATTAATACTGTTATTAATGCTCATAATACTGCTAATAATGATATTAATACTGCTATTACTGCTAATAATAATGCTATGGCTTATATTATTGCTATTGATGATGCGATTATTATTTAAAAATCTTTAAAAAAAACAATAAACATATTTTAGATATCCGATGCATTTGCATCAGGCTAACAGCTATAACTACTATAATCAAATTAATGCACGTTCTAGAATCCCGATGCATTTGCATCGGGCTCACAGCTAGTATATATAATATGGGCTGAAAGTGCACACTCCCAGCTGCAATATGAGAGTTTCCACATCCAAATCGGAGAAAGGGTTTAGGAATCATAGCTCTGTAATGCATAGCCTCCTCTTTTTCAAGGGACCAAAAGTAATTGGACAATGGACTCTAAGGGCTGCAATTAACTCTGAAGGCGTCTCCCTCGTTAACCTGTAATCAATGAAGTAGTTAAAAGGTCAGGGGTGGATTCCAGGTGTGTGGTTTTGCATTTGGTAGCTGTTGCTGTGACCAGACAACATGCGGTCAAAGGAACTCTCAATTGAGGTGAAGCAGAACATCCTGAGGCTGAAAAAAAAGAAACAATCCATCAGAGAGATAGCAGACATGCTTGGAGTAGCAAAATCAACAGTTGGGTACATTCTGAGAAAAAAGGAATTGACTTGTGAGCTTGGGAACTCTAAAAGGCCTGGGCGTCCACGGATGCTATTATTAATGCTATTAATGCTAATAATAATGCTATTAATGCTATTAATAATGTTATTAATGCTATTATTAATGCTAATAATGCTATTAATAATGCTATTAATGCTAATAATAATGCTATTAATGCTATTAATAATGCTATTAATGCTATTAATAATGTTATTAATGCTATTATTAATGCTAATAATGCTATTAATAATGCTATTATTGCTAATAATAATGCTATTAATGCTATTAATAATGCTATTAATGCTATTAATTCTGCTATTAATGCTAATATTTATCCTATTAATGCTATTAATGCTATTAATAATGCTATTAATGCTAATATTTATCCTATTAATGCTATTAATGCTAATAATAATGCTATTAATGCTATTAATAATGCTATTAATGCTATTAATTATGCTATTAATGCTATTAATGCTAATATTTATCCTATTCATGGTATTATTAATGCTATTAATGCTAATAATAATGCTATTAATTCTATTAATGCTAATAATAATGCTATTAATGCTATTAATAATGTTATTAATGCTATTATTAATGCTAATAATGCTAATATTAATGCTATTAATGCTAATAATAATTCTATTAATGCTAATAATAATGCTATTAATGCTATTAATAATGTTATTAATGCTGCTATTAATGCTAATAATAATGCTATTAATGCTATTAATAATGTTATTAATGCTATTATTAATGCTAATAATGCTATTAATAATGCTATTAATGCTAATATTTATCCTATTAATGCTATTAATACTATTAATAATGCTATTAATGCTAATAATAATGCTATTAATGCTATTAATAATGTTGTTAATGCTATTATTAATGCTAATAATGCTATTATTAATGCTATTAATGCTATTAATAATGCTATTAATGCTATTAATAATGTTATTAATGCTATTATTAATGCTAATAATGCTATTAATAATGCTATTATTGCTAATAATAATGCTATTAATGCTATTAATAATGCTATTAATGCTATTAATTCTGCTATTAATGCTAATATTTATCCTATTAATGCTATTAATACTATTAATAATGCTATTAATGCTAATATTTATCCTATTAATGCTATTAATGCTAATAATAATGCTATTAATGCTATTAATAATGCTATTAATTATGCTATTAATGCTATTAATGCTAATATTTATCCTATTCATGGTATTATTAATGCTATCAATGCTAATAATAATGCTATTAATTCTATTAATGCTAATAATAATGCTATTAATGCTATTAATAATGTTATTAATGCTATTATTAATGCTAATAATGCTAATATTAATGCTATTAATGCTAATAATAATGCTATTAATGCTATTAATAATGCTATTAATGCTATTAATTCTGCTATTAATGCTAATATTTATCCTATTAATGCTATTAATGCTAATATTTATCCCATTAATGCTATTAATGCTATTAATAATGCTATTAATGCTATTAATTATGCTATTATTGCTATTAATGCGAATATTTATCCTATTCATGGTATTATTAATGCTATTAATGCTAATAATAATGCTATTAATGCTATTAATGCTAATAATAATGCTATTAATGCTATTAATAATGTTATTAATGCTATTATTAATGCTAATAATGCTATTATTAATGCTATTAATGCTAATAATAAAGTTATTAATGCTATTAATAATGCTATTAATGCTATTAATTATGCTATTAATGCTAATAATTCTCCTATTAATGCTATTAATGCTAATAATAATGCTATTAATGCTATTAATAATGCTATTAATAATGCTATTAATGCTATTAATTATGCTATTAATGCTATTAATGCTAATATTTATCCTATTCATGGTATTATTAATGCTATTAATGCTAATAATAATGCTATTAATGCTAATAATAATGCTATTAATGCTATTAATAATGTTATGAATGCTATTATTAATGCTAATAATGCTATTATTAATGCTATTAATGCTAATAATAATGTTATTAATGGTATTAATAATGCTATTAATGCTATTAATTATGCTATTAATGCTAATATTTATCCTACTAATTCTATTAATGCTAATAATAATGCTATTAATGCTATTAATAATGCTATTAATGCTATTAATTATGCTATTAATGCTATTAATGCTAATATTTATCCTATTAATGGCATTATTAATGCTATTAATGCTAATAATAATGCTATTAATAATGTTATTAATGCTATTATTAATGCTAATAATGCCATTATTAATGCTATTAATGCTAATAATAATGCTATTAATGCTATTAATAATGCTATTAATTAGGCTATTAATGCTATTAATGCTAATATTTATCCTATTAATGCTATTAATAATGCTATTAATGCTAATAATAATGCTATTAATGCTATTAATAATGTTATTAATGCTATTATTAATGCTAATAATGCTATTAATAATGATATTTATGCTAATAATGCTATTAATGCTATTAATACTGTTATTAATGCTCATAATACTGCTAATAATGATATTAATACTGCTATTACTGCTAATAATAATGCTATGGCTTATATTATTGCTATTGATGATGCGATTATTATTTAAAAATCTTTAAAAAAAACAATAAACATATTTTAGATATCCGATGCATTTGCATCAGGCTAACAGCTATAACTACTATAATCAAATTAATGCACGTTCTAGAATCCCGATGCATTTGCATCGGGCTCACAGCTAGTATATATAATATGGGCTGAAAGTGCACACTCCCAGCTGCAATATGAGAGTTTCCACATCCAAATCGGAGAAAGGGTTTAGGAATCATAGCTCTGTAATGCATAGCCTCCTCTTTTTCAAGGGACCAAAAGTAATTGGACAATGGACTCTAAGGGCTGCAATTAACTCTGAAGGCGTCTCCCTCGTTAACCTGTAATCAATGAAGTAGTTAAAAGGTCAGGGGTGGATTCCAGGTGTGTGGTTTTGCATTTGGTAGCTGTTGCTGTGACCAGACAACATGCGGTCAAAGGAACTCTCAATTGAGGTGAAGCAGAACATCCTGAGGCTGAAAAAAAAGAAACAATCCATCAGAGAGATAGCAGACATGCTTGGAGTAGCAAAATCAACAGTTGGGTACATTCTGAGAAAAAAGGAATTGACTTGTGAGCTTGGGAACTCTAAAAGGCCTGGGCGTCCACGGATGACAACAGTGGTGGATGATCGCCGCATACTTTATTTGGTGAAGAAGAACCCGTTCACAACATCAACTGAAGTCCAGAACACTCTCAGTGAAGTAGGTGTATCTGTCTCTAAGTCAACAGTAAAGAGAAGACTCCATGACAGTAAATACAAAGGGTTCACATCTAGATGCAAACCATTCATCAATTCCAAAAATAGACAGGCCAGAGTTAAATTTGCTGAAAAACACCTCAAGAAGCCAGCTCAGTTCTGGAAAAGTATTCTATGGACAGATGAGACAAAGATCAACCTGTACCAGAATGATGGGAAGAGAAAAGTTTGGAGAAGAAAGGGAACGGCACATGATCCAAGGCACACCACATCCTCTGTAAAACATGGTGGAGGCAACGTGATGGCATGGGCATGCATGGATTTCAATGGCACTGGGTCACTTGTGTTTATTGATGACATAACAGCAGACAAGAGTAGCCGGATGAATTCTGAAGTGTACCGGGATATACTTTCAGCCCAGATTCAGCCAAATGCTGCAAAGTTGATTGGACGGCGCTTCATAGTACAGATGGACAATGACCCCAAGCATACAGCCAAAGCTATCCAGGAGTTCATGATGCAAAAAAGTGGAACATTCTGCAATGGCCAAGTCAATCACCAGATCTTAACCCAATTGAGCATGCATTTCACTTGCTGAAATCCAGACTTAAGACGGAAAGACCCACAAACAAGCAAGACCTGAAGGCTGCGGCTGTAAAGACCTGGCAAAGCATTAAGAAGGAGGAAACCCAGCGTTTGGTGATGTCCATGGGTTCCAGACTTAAGGCAGTGATTGCCTCCAAAGGATTCGCAACAAAATATTGAAAATAAAAATATTTTGTTTGGGTTATGTTTATTTGTCCAATTACTTTTGACCTCCTAAAATGTGGAGTGTTTGTAAAGAAATGTGTACAATTCCTACATTTTCTATCAGATATTTTTGTTCAACCCTTCAAATTAAACGTTACAATCTGCACTTGAATTCTGTTGTAGAGGTTTCATTTCAAATCCAATGTGGTGGCATGCAGAGCCCAACTTGCGAAAATTGTGTCACTGTCCAAATATTTCTGGCCCTAACTGTATATATATAGTGTATATCTATATATAATATATGATGCATCTACTGTATATATACAGTATATATGTGATGCATCTATACACTTGTATATATATATATATTCATCATATCTATACATGCACCATATATATATATACTGTATATATACAGTACATGCATCATATATATTATATATATACACTATATATGATGCATCTACTGTATATATACAGTATATATCTGATGCATCTATACACTTGTATATATATATATAGATTCATCATATCTATAGATGCACCATATATATACTGTATATATACAGTAGATGCACCATATATATTATATATACACTATATATTAGATGCATCCACTGTATATATACAGTATAAATATGTGATGCATCTAGAGATATGATGCATCCATACACTTTGGTATATATATATATAGATTCATCATATCTATAGATGCACCATGTATATATACTCTGTATACATACAGTAGATAGATTATATATATATAATCTAACTATTGTGGTGATGCGACCCCGATGTGTTCCCTGAACGGTGTACAGCACATGGGGGATTGTATCTTTTGCTCTGTGGTAGCACTCACAGGGTTAACAGTAGTGAGATCTGAGCTGAGTGCTGATTGTAAGAACTCACGCCAACCTGTGATGGGATAGGAGATGATATGAGCTGCCCTGGGCTGAGGAGTGGGTCAGAACAGGAGGAACTGCTGTGTGAAGCTATCACAGCCTGGGAGCTCTCTCAGAGAGGACGTTCATGAGACTAGTGAGCGGACGGTGCAGACAGAGAGTGGTTGTGTGCTGATAACACGGCCTAGCAGTGAGGACCTGGCCCTCACCAGTGGACCCCGCCAGGACAGAGCCTGTCCTAGGTACAGAGGTACTGTGTGTGTTGGATGAACAGAGTTGTACCGGCTGCGCCCCGGAACCTGGAGGTCTGTAATATACCTGAACTGTACTATTAAACTGTGTGTTGTGTGAACAGTTGCCTGGGTCACTGACTTCCGTCGTACCGATCCTAACCGCTACCTTACACTATATATATGCACACACATCTAATATATAAAGCTGAATGTGTGTATGTGTGTATGTATGTGTGTATATCGGGATTGGCATCTACACCGTCGCAACTACAGCCACAAAATTTTGCACAGTCACACGTCTCGACCCCGGGAGCGTCATAGGCTATGTTGTGAGGCGAAATTTTAACCCTGCGCATTCCAGTTCACCAAACAATTTTGGCCCTATCTACATAAGGGGAAAAAGTGAATGGAAAAATATTGGAGGAAAATCGACAGCTGTCAGCTATAGAGACAAAATTTTGCACAGTCACACGTCTGGACCCTGAGAGTGTCATAGTCTATGTTGTGAGCCGAAATTTTAACCCTGCGCGTTCCAGTTCACCAAAAAATTTTGCCCCTATCTACATAATGGGGAAAAAGTGAATGGAAAAGAGTTGGAGCAAAATCGACAGCTGTCAGCTATAGAGACAAAATTTTGCACAGTCCCACGTCTGGACCCCAGGAGCGTCATAGGCTATGTTGTGAGGTGAAATTTTAACCCCGCGCATTCCAATTCACCAAACAATTTTGCCCCTATCTACATAATGGGGAAAAAGTGACAGTTACCAGTTGACAGTTGTGAATGAGAGGGGCTTAATGATAGCGCCAAAGACTAACAGCACATACCAGCATATAGTCACTAAGGTGGGGCCCCAACATGAGATATTCACCACGGACAGGGACATGTATACACACCACGCGCACACAAAGAGTAACAGCAAGTGTATAGTCGCTAAGGTGCAGCCCCAACATTGGATACTCACCATGCAACCGAACAAACACACACACCACAAAGAGACACACACAACACAGAGACACACACAACACAGAGACACACACATACCCCCAAGGCGACACACACACACTCTATAGCGACACATGCACTCACCTCACAGGGACACACACACCACAATGAGACACACACACCACACAGACCCCCCCACAGGGAGACACACGCATAGCCACCCTATAGGGACACATGCACTCACCCCACAGGGACACACACACCACAAAGAGACACAACACACCACACAGACCCCCCCACAGGGACACACACACATACACACCCTATAGGGACACATGCACTCACCCTCAGGGACACACACACACCACAAAGAGACACACACAACACAGAGACACACACACCCCACACAGACACCCCCCTCCCACAGGGACACACACACATACACACCCTATAGGGACACATGCACTCACCCCACAGGGACACACACCACAAAGAGACACACACACACCACACAGACCGCCCCACAGGGACACACACATACACACTCCAGGGACACACACACCACACAGACAGACACAGATGTGCACAAATCACCTCACACAACTCACCTCACATGTGTTCTATCTTTATTTTCCAAACATAAACATCTGATTAAAAACAGCCAATGTGCAACACATGTGCCATATAGGGAATTAAGGCAGATGTCAGTCACATGAGCTGTCTATTATGTGTATGTGTGAGGTAACATATACTGCCCGGCCAGGGGGAGGGTTTACTGTTGGCTGGAGCTTTATTAGGTTGCCTATAGCAACCAATCAAAGCTCAGCTTCTTTTTTCTTACAGGTCATTAATATGACATATTCAAATTCTATTTTGCTATAGCTAACAACAGTTATTTATTAACCCAGGCGTAGCCGGGTACTACAGCTAGTATATATATATATATATGCGAATATATATATAATCTAACTACATATATACACATATATATGTGTGTATATATATATATATATATATATAGTTAGATTTTATATATATATACATATATATATATGTATATATATATATATGTGTGTGTGTGTGTGTGTGCATATATAATATATATATATATATATATATATATATATATATATGTGTATATATATAGTTAGATTATATATATTTATACTAGCTGTAATACCTGGCTATGCCCGGGTTAATAAATAACTGATGTTAGCTATAACAAAATAGAATTTTAATATGTCATATTAATGACCTGTAAGAAAATAGAAGCTGAGCTGTGATTGGTTGCTATAGGCAGCCTACTAAATCTCCAGCCAACAGTAAACCCTCCCCCTGGCCGGGCAGTATATGTTACCTCACACATGCACATAATAGACAGCTCATGTGACTGACATCTGCCTTAATTCCCTATATGGCATATGTGTTGCACATTGGCTGTTTTTAATCAGATGTTTATGTTTGGAAATTAAAGATAGCATATGAGGCGAGTTGTGTGAGGTGATTTGTGCACATCTGTGTCTGTCTGTGTGGTGTGTGTGTCCCTGGGGTGTGTGTATGCATGTGTCCCTATAGGGTGTGTGTATGTGTGTGTCCCTGTGGGGTGAGTGCATGTGTCCCTATAGTGTGTGTATGTGTCTCTGTGGGTGGGTCTGTGTGGTGTGTGTGTATCTGTGTTGCGTGTGTCTCTTTGTGGTGTGTGTCCCTGTGGGGAGAATGCATGTGTCCCTATAGGGTGTGTATGTGTGTGTCCCTGTGGGGGGGGGGGTGTCTGTGTGTGGGGGGGGGTGTCTCTTTGTGGTGTGTGTGTGTGTCCCTGTGCGGTGAGTGCATGTGTCGCTATAGGGTGTGTATGTGTGTGTGTCCCTGTGGAGGGGGTCTTTGTGGTGTGTGTGTGTCTTTGTGGTGTGTGTGTGTCCCTGTGGGGTGAGTGCATGTGTCCGCATAGGGTGGCTATGTGTGTGTGTCCTTGTGTGGGGGGGTCTGTGTGGTGTGTGTGTCTGTGTTGTGTGTGTCTTTGTGGTGTGTGTGTGTGTTCCTGTGGGGTGAGTGCATGTGTCACTATAGGGTGTGTATGTCCCTGTGGGGGGGTCTGTGTGGTGTGTGTCTCTGTTGTGTGTGTCTCTTTGTGGTGTGTGTGTGTCCCTGTAGGGTGAGTGCATGTAATATAATCCAACTATATATATATGTGCATATATATATATATATATATATACACCAAAAAATTGACTGCAGCACTCCAAAATGGTGTTTTTCGCCTTTAATGGCCTTCAGGCATCATAGTGGTGGGACATTTCGGTCCTCAGACCTTCTTCCAGTCTGAGGACCGAAACGTCCCACCACTATGATGCCTGAAGGCCATTAAGGCCACTTTACACACACCAACTTATCTGTCCAACTTCTGAACAACTTACTGGTTGAAGTGAAATCATGGACACGTTGCTCCATTTTGTGGCTGTGTACAAATGGAACAATGTGTCCATGATTTCACTGCAACCAGTAAGTTGTTCAGAAGTTGGACAGATAAGTTGATGTGTGTAAAGTGGCCCTTAAAGGCGAAAAACACCATTTTGGAGTGCTGCAGTCAATTTTTTGGTCTGTATAATAGGGTAAATGAACTAACCCTGGACTGGTTGCACCACCCTTATTAGGGAGACAAGTGCTGCTCCATTTTTTTTATATCTATCTATCTATCTATCTATCTATATATATATATATATATATATATATATATATGCACATATGAAATATGCCTAATCAAAGTGAATATATATATGTGTGTGTAATCCATATATATATGTGGATTACACACATATATATGTGCAGATTTAGGAGGGGGGCGCCGATACTCACCTTCCAAAGACGCTCCCGGTCGTTGCCTAGCGACGCTAGGACTCAGCGTCTTCTTCTCCCGCCGCATTGCGCATGTGCGGGCCGGAAATGACACGGTCGCCGGCCCCGCGTCATGTGGAGTGGAGCGGGAAGATTTGAATGGGCACCCCAGCTCTTCAAATCAATAATGCCGCCCATTAGGGTGTTATGTAGGCTGTGAGGTGGGGGGAGCGCGGCCCTGGGGACACCGCCTTCCCGACAAGAATGCCCCATTGACAAAAAAACTGTGAGTTTATAAAGTGTTTTATTCACCTTCTATAAAGCCCTATTAGGACAGGCAGGGATGGTTAGGGAACTAGTTAGAGGCTGTAGGGGCAGGTAGTGATAGTTTAGGGGCCATAGATTAGGTGACAGGTTCCCTTTAAGGGAGTTTGAAAGGAAAAAAGTTTGAAAGGAAGACGTCTTGAATGTAGGGGAGTTTGTTACACACTGACCATGAGTTCCATAGGGCACAATTAAAAGAGATTGTAGAAGGAGAGCACTGAATATTTATAAGATTGGCAGGTTTTTCTGAGCTGCAGGATGATGGTACTTTTAAACGCCGCTACCGAAGGTTAGAAACCACCAGGTGTCGCACGTGCACGCGCGCGTATTAACGGTTCCAAACGGTATTCGATACCACAATTACACGCCGCTACAAGGTGCTCCACAGTAGGCTTTTTCGATCCCTGGAAGCACCGACGGGTGCCGCAGGTTACCTTCTGTGGAGCACCTTCCCTGATTTACACGCCGCTACCACAAGGGAATATGGGAGGACCTCGGGCAGCAGGGACAACACATAGGCGTGCCAGAGTTGTGGATAACGAGATGCTCGTACGGTGATTGGACAAAGCAATAACATCATGATTGGCCAGCCAGCGCAGGGAGGCTGGCTAATACATGACGCTATAGCAAATGTGTAGTGACTGGTCATCTCGTTAAATATGCCGCCCTGTACAGGGACAGCCAATGGGTACACAGTACTCCCCACCAGTGATAGCTGATGGGGCATGGTATACATGACGCACAAGCACGCCCTAGGTAACTCAAATACCGTACCTGTGCCCCGATTACACACCGCTACCATAGGGTTTACACCTGCTTGTTTTTGAGCACGACTGAAAGACAGGTATCCAAAGAGACCGGTGGCAACAACCTGAATTACATGCCGCTACCTCGCGGTGTTTTGAAGGTAAAAGGTACAATTGTCTCCGACATCCTGTGGTTTCTAACCTTCGGTAGCAGCGTGTAAAGGTACCATTAAGGTACCTTTACACGCCGCTACGACAGGATGGATACAATCCGCTACTTCACGTGCACGAGCACGCACAAACAGTTACAAACGGTAAACGCACCCTCTTCACACGCCGCCACAAGGTGCGCTACGCTACGCTACATCTATAGCTAGATACATCGCCGGGTGTCTCAAGTAGCCATCCGTAGCTCATCTTAGCTCATTTACACACCGCTACAACCAGCTACTATGGGCGTACCTGTTGCAGCAGGGACAGCACATAGGAGTGCCACAATTGTGGATTACGAGAATTCCGTACGCTGATAGGACAAAGCAATAATACCATGATTGGGCAGGCATCGCAGGAGGCTGATTAATACATGACGCTCGAGCAATTGTGTAGTGTGACTCGTCAGCTCCTTAAATATGCCGCCCTGTGCGGCGACAACCAATCGCAACGCAGGAGCTTCCTCCAATGATCGCTGAAGGGGGCGCGGAAACCCGGAGCCTGTGTCACGCCCCAGCTACATAGCATGGTGTAGAAACAACCCTTCTGTTCCTTCTTTACACGCCGATACAGCTCGCTACAATCGGCTTTGTAGCCATCTGTTTTCGAGCAGTGCTGGGAAACAGATGTATCTGTAGCCGGCTGTGTCGTCCCGTCTTCACACGCCGCTACTACGGGCTATATTGACGCTACAAGCTACATTTGTAGCCTGTAGCGGGTTGTATCCATCCCGTCGTAGCGGCGTGTAAAGGGCCCCTTAGAGTTAAATAAACTAATGGGAGCAGGGCCATGGTTTGGAGAGACATCACCAGATATAAAGAGAAAGAGAAAGAAGAGAGTAGCAGGTGGTGAGTGTTGTGTGTGCTTTGTGGTGGTGGTGGTTAATGGTATCGAATGCTTGAGAAATGTTTGAAAGATCTCAGAGTTGTACATGGCAGATGATAGAAGGAAGGAGCTGATGTGGATGAGTGCATTCAGATTTGCAAAGCATTTCTTAGATAACCATTAAAAGTCTCATTTATAGCATGCAAAGATGTGAAAATGCATGTAGAAGGTGGGCCATTTATATGGTTATACACCTAAATAAAATGGGAATGGTTGGTGATATCAACTTCCTGTTTGTGGCACATCAGTATATGGGAGGGGGAAAACTTTTCCAGATGGGTGGTGACCATGGCAGCCATTTTGAAGTCGGACATTTTGGATCCAACTTTTTTTTTTTCAATGTGAAGAGGGTCTTGTGACACATCGAACATATTGAGAATTTCATAAGAAAAACAGTGGTGTGCTTTGTTTTAACATAACTTTATTGTTTCATGAGTTATTTTCAAGTTTATGACCACTTATAAAATATGTTTAAAGAGGACCTGTCACCAACCATACATGGTGATCTAATTACAGCACTGAATGCAGCTTGTCTACTGCATTCAGACAAGGGGTCCCCCAGCCCTTGAGCCCCCCTGTACCCCGAGATAATACACTTTGAAAACTTACATTGTGGAGCCAAATCGGAGGTGGCTTTTGGCTGGAGCCAAAGGGCAGTTTCACACCCCCTGTATGTTTAATCCACCCACCGCCGCCTTCCTGATACCAATCATTGTCTCCCTCGCCTGCTGCATAGTACACAGAGCTTATTGCAGTGCTGGCTGCTTTGCCCCGCCTCCTGCGGTGACGTCACCACCTTTCCCCGCCCTGCTGCATGGTTAACATGGAGCAGGGCGAGGAAAGGCGATGATGTCACAGCAGGAGCCCGGCCGCCCCGCCTGTAGGAATGCTCAGACCTGACACCCATAATTTGGTGGTGCACCATGTTGTTGGAAAAACTCAGGGAATGTACCATCTTCAGTCCATAAAGAGGGCAACACATCATCAAGTACAAATTTCTGATATCCAGTGGCATTGAGGTTTCCATTGATGAAGAATGGCTCCACTATCTTTGTACCCCATATATCATATCATCAGTTTTGTGTTCCAACAGTCTTGGGGGGAGCTATCCACTGTGGGTTAGTGTCAGACCAATAGTGGTTCTTTTGTTTGTTAACTTCACCATTCACAAAACGTTTGCCTCATCACTGAACATAATGTTCTATGTAAACTGAGGGTCCTGTTCCGATTTTTGTTTTGCCCATTCTACAAATTCAGTGCGCTGATCTGGGTCTTCCTCGTTGAGATGCTGCAGCAGCTGGATTTTGTAAGGGTGTCATTTGTGAGTAGCTAATATCCGCTGAAGCGATATTCGATTTATGCCACTCTCCAGTGACATGTGGTGAGTGCTACACTGTGAGCTCTTGCTGAATGAAGCTAGGACAGCCACTAATGTTTCTTCCTTAGTGACAGTTTTCTTGTGTCCACATTTTGGCAAATCCAATATTGAATCTGTTTCACAAAATTTGGCAAGCAGTTAGCTATCTGTAGTATGAGATGGGTGGTCTCGGAGAGTGTCTTGCATTGAAATCTGCTGCAATGGCCTGGGTACTGCGTTCGACAGACATCAATACAATTTCTATCCGCTCCTCATGTGTTAACCTCTACGACATGTCAATGGCTGTAAACAAAGAGAAATTTGAAAATAACTCTTGAAAGAATATAATTTACTAGATGGTGGCCTGATTCTAACGCATTGGGTATTCTAGAATATGTATGTAGTTTATTTATGAAGATTTAAGAATAATGAAATGCGAAGCTGGGTTCAAATCCCATGCCAATTCGCATCCGTACTGCGTCTGTCACTGACTGGTCGCGGGCGGCTGGTGCGACCAATCAGCGACACGGGATTTCCATTACAGACAGAATTAGACGATTATATAGTCTGTGTGGTCTGTGAGTCTGTGTTGTGTCTGTGAGTCTGTGTGTGTGTCTGTGAGTTTGTGTGTGTGTCTGTGAGTCTGTGTGTTTGTCTGTGTGTGTGTTTGTGAGTCTGTGTGTGTCTGTGTGTGTGAGTCTGTGTATGTCTGTGTGTGTGTCTGTGTGGTGTCTGTGTGTGTCTGTGTCTATGAGTCTGTGTGTGTTGTCTGTGTGTCTTTGTGAGTCTGTGTGTGTCTGTGTGTGTCTGTGAGTCTGTGTGTGTCTGTGTGATTCCGTGTGTGTCTATGAATCTGTGTGTGTGTCTGTGAGTCTGTGTGTGTGTGTGTCTGTGCCTCCATCTAGTAAATAATATATTTGCTTTTCATTCCCATTTCCTGAGCCCTGTAGCTTTCTTGTATTTGTGTGTGGACGGAGCCGTGTGAGGGATTATTAACACTTTAGTGACGGCCCACTGTATATATACATCGTCAAAACAGGGTCCTTATTCTGTTAGGACGTGAAAATAAGTCACAACAGAATAAGCCCTGGTTTGACGACCCTGGAGCTAAAATCTCCGGGGTTTCAGCTACCGGGGGTAGCTGAGACCCCAGAGATTAGGAATTGGGTGTTTTTTTACCGGCATCAGTAATGTGATGACCGGTAAGCACCATTTACCGATCATCACATTACAAAAAGTGAAAGTGCCGGTAAAAATGCTTTCACTTTGATCCGACATGAAAACACATGTCGGATCAAAGTGAAAGTATTAACCCCTTAGCCCACCAAGACCCCAGTCCTGGGATCATCCCCCCACCCCCATCCCTCCATCTGACCATCTAAAAATGGTGGTGGCCAACGGTAAAACCCGCCGCCCCCCGCTGCATTTCTAGGCGAACTGACAGGTCATATCGCATAGAGATGCCGCCATCCCTGGGAGTCCCCTCAGTGACCCCCCATGGTCATTCAACACCCCCCCACCCGTGTATTCCGCACTCCCCCTCCTCCCTTCTCCACTCTCCAGCTCCTGGTGCCTCCCCGTCCCCTCAGATCCTCACCCCTCTGGCCATCCAACCTCCCATCACCCCTCGGGCATCCACCCCTCCTACCCTCGACCCCTTTCCCCCCTGCTCTGCTCCGCTCCCCCGACCACCCCTTCCCTGCTCTAATATTTACCCATCCTGCAGCGTCGCCTGCCGTCTTCTCTCTGCCTCTGTCCCGGCACGCTGCTCTGTCAGAGTTAATCCCTGAATGACCACACAAGGGTGATCTCCAGTTAACCCCCTGTGTGGTCACAAGGGGTTAACTGCAGAAATCATCCCTGTGAGGTCACAAGGGGTGCCTAATCTGCAGTTAACCCTTTTGACCACACAGGGATGATGATTTGCAGTTAACCCCTGTGTGGTCAAAAGGGGTTAACTGATCTGCCGTTAACCCCTTGTGACCACACAGGGATGATGATTCGCAGTTAACCCCTTGTGGTTAACTGCAGATCATCATCCCTGTGTGGTCACAAGGGGTTACCTGATCTGCAGTTAACCTCTTTGTGACCACACAGGGGGTTAACTTCAGATCATCTGAATGTGAATGGTCGCGGGACCTCCCACTGGACTACGTCGGACCTTCCCACTGGACTACGTTGGATGTCACAGTAATAAAGATGGGGTCTAAATATGTGTTTGTGGGTTTTTTTTCCAATAAAAATATTTTTCTCTGTGTGGTGTCTTCTTTACAATTTACTAGAGATTCTTAATGGTCCGGTGTAATATTGGCCAGACGTTATGAATCTCGGGCTTAGTGCCAGCTGCCAAAAAGCTGGCATTAACCCCTTATTACCCAGTCTGCTACACAGCAGCTGGAAGAGCTGGATGCAGCGCCAGAAAATGGCGCTTCTATGAATGCGCCATTTTCTGGTGCGGCTGCGGGCTGCAATTCGCAGCGGGGGGGGGCCCAGAAAGCTTGGGCCTCCCTACGCTGAGGATTCCAACCCCCAGCTGCCTAGTTGTACCTGGCTGGCCCAAAAATGTGGCGAAGCCCATGCCTTTTTTTTTTTTTTTTTTTATTTCTAGAAATAATAAAAAAAAAAAGGGCTTCCCTATATTTTTGGCTTCCACCCAGGTAAAACTAGGCAGAAGGGGTTGGTGGCAGCCCGTAGCTGCCTGCTGTACCTGGCTGGACCAAAAATATGGCGAAGCCCCACGTCTTTTTTTTTTTATTTAATAAAGAAATACTAAAAAAAAAAGGCAGGAGAGGAGACGATCAGGACACGGTGTCTCCGTATCTTGTGCACATGCTCTAAAAGTGAGAAATTGTGTGAAAAAAAGAAAATGTTCAATATGACTTTATCAAATTTTGTGAAGTAGCTGTAGGATCCAAATGCTCACTATACCCCTAGATATAATCCTTGAGGCGTCTAGTTTTCAAAATGGGGTCATTTGTGCGGGAGCTCCATTGTTTAGGCACACTGGGGCTCCCCATATGCGACATGGTGTCCGCTAATTATTGGAGCTAATTTTCCATTCAGATTGTTAGCGGACACCATGTCGCATATGGAGAGCCCCTGTGTGCCTAAACATTGAAGCTCCCCCACAAGTAACCCCATTTTAGAAACTAGACGCCCCAAGGAACATATCTAGATGCATAGTGAGCACTTTCAACCCCCAGGTGCTTCACAAATTAGTCCGTAAAAAGGGAAAGAAGAAGATTTTGGGGGAAAAAAAGTACTTTTTCATTTTTACGGATCAGTTTGTGAAGCATCTGGGGGTTCAAAGTGCTCACTATGCATCTAGATAAGTTCCTTGGGGCGTCTAGTTTACAAAATGGGTCACTTGTGGGGGAGCCCCAATATGTAGGGGCTCTCCATACGTGACATGGTGTCCTCTAACTATTGGAATTGTAAGTGGAAACCATGTCGTGTATGGCGAGCCCCTGTGTGCCTAAATATTTGAGCTCCCCCACAATTGACCCCATTTTGAAAACTAGACACCCCAAGGAATTTATTTAGACGCATAGTGAGCAATTTGATCCGTAAAATGAAAAAGTACTTTTTTTTCCACAAAAATCTTTTTTTCCTTTTTACGGACAAATTTGTGAAGCACCTGGGGTTGAAAGTGCTCACTATGCATCTAGATATGTTCCTTGGGGGGTCTAGTTTCCAAAATAGGGTTACTTGTGGGGGAGCGCCAATGTTTAGGCACACAGGGGCTCTCCATATGCGACATGGTGTCCACTGACAATTTGAATGGAAAATTAGCTCCAATAGGAATTTATTTAGATGCATAGTGTGCACTTTGAACTCCCAGGTACTTCACAAATTGATCCGTAAAAATGAAAAAGTACTTTCTTTTCCAGAAACATTTTCTTTTTTCATTTTTACGGATTCATTTGTGAAGCACCTGGTCACCCATCCATCTAGATAAGTTCCTTAGGGGGTCTAGTTTCCATAAATGAGGTCACTTGTGGGGGAGCTCCAATGTTTAGGCACACAGGGGCTCTCCAAACGTGACATGGTGTCCGCTAACAATTGGAGCTAATTTTCCATTCAAATTGTTAGCGGACACCGTGTCCGTATGGAGAGCCCCTGTGTGCCTAAACATTGGAGATCCCCCACAAGTGACCCCATTTTGGAAACTAGACCCCCCAAGGAACTTATCTAGATGCATAGTGAGCACGTTGAACCCTGTGGTGCTTTACAAATTGATCCGTAAAAATGAAATTAGTACTTTTTTTTCACAAAAATTTTCTTTTGTCCTCAATTTTTTCATTTTCACATGAGCAACAGGATAAAATGCATCCTAAAATTTGTTGGGAAATTTCTCCTGAGTACACCGATACCTCATATGTAGTCATAAACCACTGTTTGGGCGCACGGCAGGGCTCAAAAGGGAAGGAACGCCATTTGACTTTTTGCCACCTGTCAGGGCATGCTGAGGGTTGTAGTGCACTCACATCTGCCTATACGGTGGCTGCCTGAGCTTCATCCCTCATACTCAGCCTGCCAGGTCCTCTAGGAGTGGCATCAGCTGGCAGGATGCTCTGCAGTGCGGGCACACCATAGGCTGCCAACCTCCCATGTGCCCCATCACTCACTGGAGGTAGGATGCAGTGCAGCGCAGGGCACACACCAGGAAGCCTATGTAAGGAGCGACATGGAAGGACTGTCACCATCGGACCCGAAGGACCTGTGATGATGTCAGAGAGCCGATCAGCTGACGTGTCATGTGATCGACTCTGACATCATCACAGATCCTTCTGCCCTGATGTTGACAGTCCCTGGAGGTGCCGGATGGTAATGTATCCTCATGGAGGGATTTTTTTTATTTTTTTTAACAAACAGAGGGAATAGAATAGGGAAAAGGATAGGGAATAAGACAGGGAAGAGGTTAAAATAGTGGGGGGACTGCATAGAATAGCGGGGGACAGGATAGAGAAGTGGAGGGGAGGAAGATGCAGTGAGGCAGTAGCAGGGGGACATGGGTAGCACAGGCAGGGCAGAAGGAGCGGGGGGGAGTACAGGCAGGACAAGAGGACCGGGGGGAGGGGCTTAGAGGAGAACCGCACTGCGCGCGAATTTGGAATTCGTGTGCCGCGCGGCTCATTTGTATACTCTGCGCTCATTGGTTGCCGCAGCTGGCGGCGGCCAATGAGAGCTGGTGCGCGATTTCTGTGTCAGACAGACACGATTAGGAGATTATATAGTAGATGTTAAAACCAAGTACACCTGGGGCGTGACCTAGCACTGGTGTGAGCAGACGTGGGGTCATGATCCTCCGCTTCTGCGCTAATTATCCTGCACAGAGCCCGTAGTAACTCGTTACCTGTCAAGATAATGATTACGGAAGCACCCGGGAGCCTGCTGAACCCACATACGAGGCACTGCAGAGCAGTGATGGTGAGATGAAGGCAGCAGGTGCTGCATGTCGGACCAAGATAGCGTTGAGAAGGAGGAGGAGGCAGGAAAGCTCAACGCTGAAAATGAAAAGAGGCAATTAATGGTGGAGAAGCTCCAGAGATATGCAAGGGGCACAGGGGCACTGTTAGAGGAAGGAGAAAAGCAGGAAGGGGAAGCAGGGGTTGAAGAGGACACAGAGGATCCTGAAGGAGGAGGAGAGGAGGAAGAAGACAGCAGCACAGGTTAGAGAGACCTTGATGGTGATGGTCTGGGGGAAGCTGGAGACCCTGTGGAGAGGAAACCCACATTCAAGGATGTTTTCCAGATTGTCTCTCTCTTGTAAATCTCACCCATAGAGTGGATGATATCAAAGAGGAGATGGTTGGGATCAGAGAGGCCATCAGTAAGGCAGACGTCAGGCTGGGAGCTGTGGAGCAGAGAGTGAGTGCTAATGGAGATAACCTAAACAAGATGCAAAAGACTCAGAAACAGCACACAAGAATGATGACTTGGAGAATTGCTCCAGGAGAAACAATCTCCGCATTGTGGGAGTCCCTGAAAGAACAGAGGGTAGTGACCCCACAGCCTTTATTGAACAATGGCTGTTGAGTAAATCTGGCAAAGAAAAGCTGATGTGAGTATTTGCGGTGTAAAGAGCGCACTGCGTGCCTATGATACCCCTGCCCCCAGGATCACCTCCTCGCAATATCCTGGCTAGGATTTTGAATTGTAGAAACAGAGACATCATTTTCCAGGCTGCCAGGACCAATAAAATAGGAAAAGGTGGGAATGTTGGGGTGCTGTTTGAATTATTTAACTGATGGGGATGGGGGGAGAGGGGAGAATACTATGTAATATGGTTTCTATGGATCCAAAATGGGTAGTAAAGTTAAAAGTTGTTAAACTGGAATGTACGAGGGATCTCAGATACTACTAAAGGTACCGTCACACACGTCAATATTGCTTGCAATTTCACTGGAAATTTGCTGGTTGCAAATCTATATATATATATATATCTATATACACTGCTAAAGTGATATGAAATAAAGGGATGATTAAAAATAAAAAATAATAAATCCTCACCTTCCGGTGACCAGGACTGTCCCACGCTGACTGCAGCTCTCCCGGCCATTCAAGGACCTTGCATGATGTCACTAGGAGGGGTGGGGCAACCCGATCACATGACCGCATCAGCAAATCTGATACGGTGACATCATGCAAGGTCCTTAAGCTTTGTATTCAGCGTGGGACACTGTCGCCGGACAGGTATGAATTATTTTTTTATTTTTAATCATCCATTTATTTATATATAGATACACTGCTAAAGTGATATTACACAGATTTACCATGGGTACAGAGCAGTGCTCCTGTTCTGCACATGCTCTGTACCCTGGCACCAGATCTGTGTAACAATTCAGTTGTTTCCCGGATCCGTGCCATAGGTGATAAGTGTGCCGGACAGGACAGTATTTGTTTCTGTCCTGTTTTGTAACCTGAGCCCAAAAACGTTGCAGGGATTGTTTTTGGGACTGGTGAAAAACAGGACAGAAACGAATCCTGCACCGGATTCGTAAAATCAGATGGCCAAATAGTGCCAATCCGGTTCCATAGGGATACATGGGGGCCAAAAACGATCCTGTTTTGTTCGTTTCAAAAACGAACAGAACAGGATAGTAAAAAACGTAGTGTGAAGCCAGCCTGAGAGTAGCACAGGATGCAGTAAATAGATTACCGCATATACTCGTGTATAAGCCGACCCCCCTACTTTTGCCCCCAAAACCTGGGAAAACCTATTGACTCGTGTATAAGCCGAGGGTGGACCCCAGCACAGGTATACAGCCCCCAGCAGTGTGGTATACAGCAGCCCCAGAGGTATATACAGCAGCCCCAGTGGTAGTATACAGCATCCCCAGAGGTAGTATACAGCAGCCCCAGAGGTAGTATACAGCAGCCCCAAAGGTATATACAGCAGCCCCAGTGGTAGTATACAGCAGCCCCGAGGTGTATACAGCAGCCCCAGTGGTATATACAGCCCCAGTGGTAGTATACAGCATCCCAGAGGTAGTATACAGCAGCCCCAGAGGTAGTATATAGCAGCAGCCCCAGAGGTATATACAGCCCCAGTGGTAGTATACAGCAGCCCCAGAGGTATATACAGCCCCAGTGGTAGTATACAGCAGCCCCAGTGGTAGTATCCAGCAGCCCCAGAGGTATATACAGCCCCAGTGGTAGTATACAGCAGCCCCAGAGGTATATACAGCCCCAGTGGTAGTATCCAGCAGCCCCAGTGGTAGTATACAGCCCCAGTGGTAGTATCCAGCAGCCCCAGAGGTATATACAGCCCCAGTGGTAGTATCCAGCAGCCCCAGAGGTATATACAGCCCCAGTGGTAGTATACAGCATCCCCAGAGGTAGTATACAGCAGCCCCAAAGGTATATACAGCAGCCCCAGTGGTAGTATACAGCAGCCCCGAGGTGTATACAGCAGCCCCAGTGGTATATACAGCCCCAGTGGTAGTATACAGCATCCCCAGAGGTAGTATACAGCAGCCCCAGAGTAGTTACGCAGCAGCCCCAGAGGTTATACAGCCCCATGGTAGTATACAGCAGCCCCAGAGGTATATACAGCCCAGTGGTAGTATACAGCAGCCCCAGTGGTAGTATCAGCAGCCCAGAGGTATATACAGCCCAGTGGTAGTATACAGCAGCCCCAGAGGTATATACAGCCCCAGTGGTAGTATCAGCAGCCCAGTGGTATATACAGCCCATGGTAGTATCCAGCAGCCCAGAGTATATACAGCCCCAGTGGTAGTATCCAGCAGCCCAGAGGTATATACAGCCCCAGTGGTAGTATACAGCCCAGATATATACAGCCCAGAGTGTATACAGCACCCCAGAGGTAGTATACAGCAGCCCCATAAGTATATACAGCAGCCCCAGTGTATATACAGCAGCCCGAGGTTATACAGCCCCAGTGGTATATACAGCCCCAGTGGTAGTATACAGCACCCAGAGGTAGTATACGCACCCCAGAGTAGTATACAGCAGCACCCAGAGGTATATACAGCCCCAGTGGTATATACAGCCCCAGGGTATATACAGCCCCAGTGGTATATACAGCCCAGTGGTAGTATCCAGCAGCCCCAGAGGTATATACAGCCCAGTGGTAGTATACAGCAGCCCCAGAGGTATATACAGCCCAGTGGTAGTATCCAGCAGCCCCAGTGGTAGTATACAGCCCCAGTGTAGTATCCAGCAGCCCCAGAGGTATATACAGCCCCAGTGGTAGTATCCAGCAGCCCCAGGGTATATACAGCCCCAGTGGTAGTATACAGCACCCCAAGTACGCCCAGGTATAACAGCACCCAGTATATACAGCACCCCAGGGTAGTATACAGCAGCCCCGAGGTGTATACGCAGCCCCAGTGGTATATACAGCCCCAGTGGTAGTATACAGCATCCCCAAGGTATATCAGCAGCCCCAGAGTAGTATACAGCAGCAGCCCCAGAGGTATATAGCAGCCCATGGTAGTATAAAGCAGCCCAGTGTATATACAGCCCCAGGGGTATATACAAGCCAGTGGTAGTATCCAGCAGCCCCAGAGGTATATACAGCCCAGTGGTAGTATACCAGCAGCCCCAGAGGTATATACAGCCCCAGTGGTAGTATCCAGCAGCCCCAGATGGTAGTATACAGCCCCAGTGGTAGTATCCAGCAGCCCCAGAGGTATATACAGCCCCAGTGGTATATCCAGCAGCCCCATGGAATACAGCCGTATATAAGCAGCATCCCCAGGTAGTATACAGCAGCCCCAGTGGTATATACAGCCCCAGTGGTAGTATACAGCATCCCCAGGTAGTATACAGCAGCCCCGAGGTAGTATACAGCAGCAGCCCAGAGGTATATACAGCCCCAGTGGTAGTATCACACCCCAGGAATGCACCCAGGGTAGTATACAGCAGCCCCAGTGGTAGTATCCAGCAGCCCCAGAGGTATATACAGCCCAGTGGTAGTATACAGCAGCCCCAGAGGTATATACAGCCCAAGTGGTAGTATCCAGCAGCCCCAGTGGTAGTATACAGCCCCAGTGGTATATCCACAGCCCCAGTGGTATATACCAGCCCCAGTGGTAGTATCCACAGCCCAAGGTAGTATCACAGCCCCAGTGGTAGTATACAGCTCCCCAGGTAGTATCAGCAGCCCCAAAGGTATATACAGCACCCAGTGGTAGTATACAGCAGCCCCAGTGGTATATACAGCCCAGATAGTATACACCCGATGGTGTATACAGCAGCCCCAGTAGGTAGTATAACAGCCCCAGTGTAGTATACAGCATCCCCAGAGGTAGTATACAGCAGCCCCAGAGGTAGTATACAGCAGCAGCCCCAGAGGTATATACAGCCCCAGTGGTAGTATACAGCAGCCCAGAGGTAGTATACAGCAGCCCCAGGGTATATACGCAGCCCAGTGGTAGTATCCAGCAGCCCCAGAGGTATATACAGCCCAGTGGTAGTATACAGCAGCCCCAGAGGTATATACAGCCCCAGGTGTAGTATCCAGCAGCCCCAGTGGTAGTATACAGCCCCAGTGGTAGTATCCAGCACCCAGAGGTATATACAGCCCCAGTGGTAGTATCCAGCAGCCCCAGAGGTATTATACCCAGGGTATAACAGCCCCAGGGTAGTATACAGCAGCCCCAATGGTATATCAGCAGCCCCAGTGGTAGTATACAGCACCCCGAGGTGTATACAGCAGCCCCAGTGGTATATACAGCCCAGTGGTAGTATACAGCATCCCCAGAGGTAGTATACAGCAGCCCCAGAGGTAGTATACAGCAGCAGCCCCAGAGGTATATACAGCCCCAGTGGTAGTATACAGCAGCCCCAGAGGTATATACAGCCCCAGTGGTAGTATACAGCAGCCCCAGTGGTAGTATCCAGCAGCCCCAGAGGTATATACAGCCCCAGTGGTAGTATACAGCAGCCCCAGTGGTAGTATACAGCCCCAGTGATAGTATCCAGCAGCCCCAGAGGTATAAACAGCCCCAGTGGTAGTATCCAGCAGCCCCAGAGGTATATACAGCCCCAGTGATAGTATCCAGCAGCCCCAGAGGTATATACAGCCCCAGTGGTAGTAAACAAACCCCCCCTCCTTATCATGTCCCCCCCCCAGGCTGCGGCAGCTGTCAAAATAACAAACACTTTATACATCACCTTCCGGCGCAGCTCCTCCGCTCCTCCGCTCGTCCGGTCCCAACTTCTTCTTCTTCTTGTGCCGGCTTCTGTGACTGCGCGCAGGAAATGACGTCATCTCCTGCGCCCGGTCACATGACACCGGCACAAGCAGGAAGAGGAAGCCGGCAAGCGGAGGAGCTGTGCCGGAAGGTGATGTATAAAGTGTTTGTTATTGTGACAGCTTCCGCAGCCTGGGGGGGACATGATAAGGAGGGGGGGGCTGTTTATTACTACTGGGGGACCCATAATAAAGAGGGGGGGCTGTGTATTGCAATATGCACGGCATCCCCCCGCCGTTGATGGACGGGGGGATGCCGTGCATATTCATTGCACTAATGAGGCGGCCCCACGTGACCGCCGGCGGTCACCGCGGCCCCCTCCTGCCTCCTCCAGCCCCTGGTCACAGTCCCCCCCCCCCACAGCATACCGTATGACCCGTGTATAAGCCGAGGGGGGGACTTTTCAGCCCAATTTTTGGGCTGAAAAACTCGGCTTATAGACAAGTATATACGGTATATATTTAGCAGGAAAATATCAAAAGGATAAAACTGAACATTTATTTCTATCTTTTAAAAGACTAGATCATCCATAAAACTACACAAGTAGCAACCACACCGTGTATATTACCCCTTTTGTCCTGCAATTTATGAATGACCTAATCTCAAACTCATTGCGATAGGGGGAACCTATGATCAGGACCCCTCTGATAACCAAAACTATACATCCCCTGATGAGGAATAAAATCTGAAACGCGTCGGGAGTGGACTATGGTGGTAATGTAAAAGAATGTATGACTTAGAGCCCAAAAAAACCTGACTGTCACTAGTAGAAGGACAGTTGGTCTAACAGTGACTCTGAACCATATGTGACCTCAGGAAAACCTGGCGAGAGCTTTCCATTTATATGAGGGAAGTGGGTTATAATTTATTCCTGACACATAAATATATGCTGGATTTGTATACCGAGTAAAGGGACTGGATTTAGGAGTATTTAAAATCCTGACATATATAGGCTGGTTGTGACCGGTGGAGTTTGAAGTGAAAGTTCATTGGTTATACACACAACCTGATTTAAACCTCTGGTAAAAATAGGTTTTTTTTATATCACTGGTGTTACACATATACACGGTGTGGTTGCTACTTGTGTAGTTTTATGGACGATCTAGTCTTAGAAAAGATAGAAATAAATGTTAAGTTTTATCCTCTTGATATTTTCCTGCTAAATATATTGTTTTGACCAGAAACCTAACTGGGGTACTATAACCTGAGAGGGAATAAGGTAAACACCTTGCTATATTAGTAAATAGATTATACATGCAGGGGATAGATAGGAAGAGGCCTTTCAAAAGTCAGTGTTTTTTGAAGAGGGGGAGAGAGTAGGTAACTTACTGTCGTTGTTAACTGCTGCGCAGAGGGGGTCGACTTGTGTGTACAAATTGATTATAGAAGATGGACAGGTAGTCACAGATACTTCTGACATACTTGAGATTTTTAGAAAGTTTTATGTCAGGCTCTACACTTCTGCACTGCAGGCTACAGACCAAGAAATTGAAGGATTTTTGGAAGGGCGAGAGATGCCTAAATTGGGAGATATGGACAGACAGAATCTTGATGCACTTTTAATGGTACGAAAAGTAGAAATGGCGGTGCTCTCATTTTCTAATGATAGATCCCCGGGTTCTGATGGTATCCCTGGTGAGGTGTATAAAGAAATGGTGAAGGTTCTGGCACCCAAATTGAATGAGGTGTTTGAGGAAGCGCTGTAGAGGGGGACATTGCCGAAGTCCATGGTGGAGGTGACAGTCGTAGTTATTCCCAAAGAAGGTTAGAGATGCATCTTCGGCGGAGTCCTATAGACCCATCTCTCTGTTAACCTCGGATGTTAAAATCTTTGCTAAGATTCTGGCGACGTGTCTGACTGGAGTTATCCAGAAACTAATACATACAGATCAATCTGGCTTTATGCTGAATAGGTCCACAGCAATCAACTTGAGATTGTTCCTGAACTTGCAATTACCGGCGGATAACCGAGGTCGGAGGGTCATGGTTTCTTTGGACGCAAGGAAAACTTTCAATAGTGTTGAGTGGAGATATTTGTGGCAGGTGCTGAGAGATATGGGTTTTGGGTCGGTCTTTACTTCCTGGATCAGGCTTTTGTACTCCTCTCCAGTGGCCAAGATTAGGGTGAATGGGGAGGTTTCCCAGGGATTTAACCTTTCTAGGGTGCTAAGCAGTTGTTGCCGCTACTATTTGCGGTGGCAGTGGAGCCCTTGGCAGCTAAGATACGGGCATTGGACGGGGTGGCGGGATTTCGGTATGGTGTAATAGAGGAGAAAATTGCTCTATACACCGATGATATTCTGTTATTTTTGGAGAATAGTGGTCAGGCTTTGAACAATGTCATGGGAATCCATGGGTAGAAAAGAAAAAATGATGGCACTCACCCTGGTTGTTGTTTACGTGCAATTTCTTTATTCCATGCAATGGAGTGGGTTACATGCAGTTAGGGAGGGAGAGGGGTGCGTGGAGGACGACGGGCGCACCGTTTTGCCTTACTCAGGCTTCTGCGGTCCAACCAGGGTCCAACACGCAGAAGCCTGAGTAGGGCGAAACAGTGCGCCCGTCATCCTCCACCATTCCCCCCTCCCTCCCTAACTGCATGTAACCCACTCTGTTGCATGGAATAAAGAAATTGCACGTGAACAACAACCAGGGTGAGTGCCATCATTTTTTCTTTTCTACCCATGGATTGCATTTCTAAATGGACATGATTTGAGCAACACCCTTGGTTAAAAGCTGGTTTGAGCCGTAACAAATGCCTCAAGTGCCCAGGTTTCTTGTTTACTTGATAATGTCATGGGAATATTTGAACGTTTTGGTGCCTTGTCTGGCCTACAGATTAATTGGCATAAATCATGTATTATAGCTGTGGACAAAGAATTGAGGGATGAGGATTTGGCTGAGAAAGGCAGACAACTTAAAATTGTGCAGAAATATAAATATTTGGGGATATGGATCTCCCTCCCTATCTCATGATTTCTTGACCTAAATTTGGTTTTGTTGTTGGAGAAATTTCAAAGCAAGGCCGGGGCATGGTGTAAATCACCATTATCAGTGGTAGGCTGTATTAATTTAATTAAGATGGTGCTAATGCCACAACTGATGTACGTATTGCATAATGCCCCCGGTCTGGCTCCCGAGGAATCATTTCCATAAAATAAATACTATTTTTAGGGAATTAGCTTGAGGGAAAAAGCAAGCAAAAATTAAAATGAAATTTCTGCAGAGGCGGGAGGAAGAAAGGGGCTTGGTACTACCAAACCAGTGGGTGTACTACAGTGCAGGGACAGCACTTCAGAAGTTTGGGAGAAGATGAATGTATGATGTCAATGCATAGGATTCTGTGCCATTTGATGGGTAGGAATCTGCCAGTTCAGAGTCTGGAGGATGGGAAATTTAGGCGACTATGGGTGGAGCTTCCTATGCTGGGATTAATAAATAAGATATGGAAATAAGGACCATATGGGAGGTGATGGTTTGACTGTATATTCACCCGTCTGGAATAACAAGAACTTGATTGAAATTCATAAATTGGGATGTTTTCTAAATTGGAAAGAGATGGGTGTGCAGTATATATGTCAACTACTGGAGGGACCACGTGTAGCCAGTATACAGGTGTATAGAGGTCCGTGCTGCTAGGTGAATTATAGATGTCCAAGCCGATCCAATTCAGTCAAAAGATTTTATTGAAAATCTTAACTCCTGATGAAGTACATAGGGTTTGCGCGAAATGCGTTGAGGCTCAATAATATATTTTCACTGAAATGGACCAGTTTGGACATATATAATTCACCTAGCAGCGCGGACGTCTATCTACCCGTTCCCTGTCTACAGGTGGTATCTCGTACTTGAGTGGCTTGCAGCAGGATGGTGCTTGTTAGTGGTTGTGTTTCACACAACCTGACATGGTGAGTGGTTTGACCATACTTCACCAACATTTTTACTGTTGATAAAACCCTATTTGCGCCTGTCTTTCCTTTCCAGTGGTTTACCTAACTACTAGAGGGGGATGACTTTAAAGAATTTGGGAGACTGAGGGAAGAGTTTGACCTATCGGAGAGGTGTGTGTTTCAGTACCAGAGAATTAGACATGCATATTTGACTCAGCGTAAAACGATGAATGTGGGAATGCAGAAGGATATAGTGTTAGATTATGTGTGTGCATTAGGGGGAACGAAAGGAGTTATCTCTGGCATATATCAGGACCTGTTGCATACTTACTTGAGTCATTTCCCGGTAAAGGCGCAAGGGAAATGGGAAAATGACGTTGGTGTGATTACAGACGATCAATGGGACACCGTTCTGGAATGCATTCCCAAGGTCTCTTCGAGTGAACCGGGCAGACTGCTATTTTGTTAGCGTCCTCAAATTTGTTTGGCGGCGCCAGTGTGCGTGGTGACGTCATCACGTTTATTTTTTAAACTCCCTGCCTGCCAGGTGCCTGCCTTCTCCCCTGCACATAGGAGAACAGTCATGGCCGCCGCACAGCACGCTGCCACATGGGGTCTGGCAAAGCTAATGGTGCTCATAGACCTCTGTGACTGTCATGACTATTGGTGTCACCAGCCTTATCGGCACCCACGGCTGCGGAAGTGCAGCATACTCAAGCGCATCCAGCGGGCCCTGATCCAGAAACTGGGGGTGGAGAGGACCCGCAAGCAGATCCAGAAGAAGATTGCAGACCTGAAGCACAAGTCTCCAGGTCGCATTGGGACTTTCGTGCGCGGATTGCCAGGCTGCGTGGTTAGTATGTGGCTATGCCAAGCATACACATGGCAAGCTTCCTACTACAAACACTACACAAACATCACGTGTTATGGGGCCATGGCACATAGAGTGACATTTAGCAGCAGGTGGACCTGTCACCAATGTGCATTTGCATGGTGTACACACTGCTACATTAAGGTGCTGAATGCAAGCATATCTGTTAGGACTGGCAAAGCCTAGAGTGTTTATTGACCTGTGTGTTGCCCAACATAGCTGTGTAATGGCACCAAAGTTGAACATATTCATGCACTTCACAAGGGCCACATCACACATGGCCGCACATATGTGCACAGTCAGACACATAGCATTGCACAACACATTCATCACAATTGGGCAAAGGGACTACAAGGTGAGTGCTACGTTTCTGACCCCATGGTGGCACCAACAGATGCTTACTGTCTGCTGTTGTTTTTGGAGCCATAATCCATCCTTCGTTAAGGCAAGGGTTTTTTTGGTTTAAAATATGTGGTTACTGCTGTTGTTTTTGTTATCACAAACAGAGTTGCCCCTAAACATAGTGTTGGTGTACACAAAATTATTCCCGCCTAGCCTTGACGCCGACATTACATTCATACCCAAACAGTACGTGTTTGCTGTATGTTGTGTAGTTCTAATCTGGGCTTGGCAATCTTTCTATTACAGATTCCGAGGACTCCCCCGCAGAGGAGACGCAACTGGCCCCAACACCACCTGGGACCCCACCATCACCACCAATTGCAGGGCCAGGAAGCCCGGCTCCCCCTGCCAGCCCACCATCACCGCCCAGCGCGGACCTATCATCTCCCGCACCTCCCGGGACACACCCCCAACCCTCGAGCTTGTGGGCCCATCATCTCCCGCACCCCCGGGGACAACACCATCCCCAGACCTGGAGGAGCAACAAAGTCCCACCACCACAGGGACACCACCATCCCCATTTCAGGAGGGACCTGGGACTCCACACCCCCCTGGGACCATAACATCACCCTCCAGGGAGGCCTCACAAACACCATGGCCTTGGGTCAGAAACCCAACCCCTGCAACACCCCCACCCACTGCATCTCCACCTCCTGTGGGACACAACATCCGCTGCAGCCTGCAGTGGGTGTTATTGGTGGTAAGTGTTGTCAATGGCCTATAAATGTGGTCAAAAACATGTTTGAATTTGGACCTGACATCACTATGTAATTCATGATATTTTTATTTGACCCTTCATAAAGAAAGTGCAAGACCTGGTGGTGTTGGTGATGTCAGGCCATCCCCAGCTCCACAACCTGGAACCATGGCTGCCTCTCTGCCACTTAAGTGAACAACACAAATTACATCAAACACCCATCCACCCCTACACAAGTCCCTGAGTAATGTTGTTTTTTGCCATTACAGGGCTTCCAGCTGTCACTGACATGCTGCAGGCACACAATACATAGTAACATAGTTTTTAAGGTTGAAGGAAGACTTTAAGTCCATCTAGTTCAACCCATAGCCTAACATGTTGATCCAGAGGAAGGCAAAAAAAAACCCATGTGGCAGCACTAGCTCCACATTGGGGAAAAAAATACCTTCCTGACTCCAGATATGGCAATCAGACTAATTCCCTGGGTCAACACCCGATCAAACAATCTAGTATATATAACTGGTAATATTATAGTTTTCAAGAAAGGCATCCAGGCCCTTCTTAAATGTTAGTAGTGAGTCACTCATTACAACATCATGTGGCAGAGAGTTCCATAGTCTCACTGCTCTTATAGTAAAGAATCCACATCTGTGATTATGATTAAACCTTCTTTCCTCCAGACGTAGAGGATGCCCCCTTGTCCCCGTCTCAGGCCTAAGAGTAAAGAGATCATTAGAAAGGTCTCTGTGCTGTCCCCTCATATATTTATACATTATTATAAGATCACCCCTAAGCCTTTGTTTTTCCAAGCTAAATAACCCCAAGTTTAATAACCTGTCTTGGTATTGCAGACCCCTCAGTCCTCTAATAACCTTGGTCGCTCTTCTCTGGACCCGTTCTAATTCAGCTATGTCTTTCTTATACAACGGAGACCAGAATTGTACACAGTATTCTAAGTGTGGTCGCACTAGTGGCTTGTATAGAGGTAAAATTATGCTCTCCTCATGAGCATCTATGCCTCTTTTAATGCATCCCATTATTTTATTTGCCTTTGCAGCAGCTGTCCTGACACTGTCCACTAAATGTGAGTTTGTCATCTACCCATACACCCAGGTCTTTTTCACTGACAGTTTTGCCCAGTGTTTTACAATTAAGCACATAATTATACCTTTTTTTTGTCTGCCCAAGTGCATGACCTTACATTTATCCCCATTAAAGCTCATTTGCCATTTATCAGCCCAAGCTTCTAGTTTACATAAATCCTCCTGTAATATAAAATTGTCCTACTCTGTATTGATTACCCTGCAGAGTTTAGTGTCATCTGCAAATATTGAGATTCTACTCTGTATACCCCCTACAAGGTCATTAATAAATATATTAAAAAGAAGCGGGCCCAACACTGACCCCTGTGGTAACCCACTGTTAACTGTGACCCATTCTGAGTGTGTTCCATTAATGACCACCCTTTGTTTCCTATCGCTTAACCAGTTTTTAACCCACTTACACATATTTTCCCCTATCCCCATTGCTTTCATTTTATGTATCAACCTTTTGTGTGGCACCGTGTCAAAAGCTTTTGAAAAGTCTATATACACCACGTCCACTGCATTTCTTTGGTCCAGTCCAGAACTTACTTCTTCATAGAAGCTTATCAGATTAGTTTCACAAGTACTGTCCCTTGTAAAACCATGTTGATATTGGGTCATGAGGTTATTTTTCTTCAGATACTCGAGTATAGCATCTCTTAGAAAACCCTCTAGGATTTTACCCACCATAGAGGTTAAGCTTACTGGCCTATAATTTCCAAGTTCAGTTTTTGTTCCCTTTTTGAAAATTGGCACCACATTTGCTATACGCCAGTCCTGTGGTACAGACCCTGTTATTATGGAATCTTTAAAGATTGCGGGAAATGATTATGGCCATCCAGGCAGCCCAGCCCACAATTGGCCCTAATCCCGAATTTCCACACCAATAATGTTGGCATTTGCCCTTTGTTAGTTCTCGGTCTATGTTGGACACATTTTTAAAGACTGTTGCCTTGTTGGCACCCTTATTTCTTAGGCCACGTTGGCCTCTTTTCTTATAGTGTTCCACATTGGGAAAGTGGGTAGTGTGTATTGGCTACACCTAAGCTGACAAAGGCTGTTTGTTCGTTTTGGTAATGTTTTAAAAAAGGATAGGCTATAATAAAATTGTGGCCAGCTAAATCCTGTGTCATGCTTTGTTGCAACACACACAGGGTAAGGTTTGGGAGGTTAAATTTTAGCAACAACACTGGGCCACGGTTTTTCAAGAGGTATCAGATGGCAAACATGTGACCTTACTGGACCATTACAACTGCCATGCACCCCTATATGACATAAATGTCTACTATATGACACCACAGTACCAAACACACACATACAAACATACTGGTGAACGTGACACAGATGTGGACGTAGTTGTGGGTTAACTAAATTAGGTTTATTTAACCAAAAAAGAAAATTGGCCCAAGCTGGGCATAAACAAAGTCTGTATGCCAATATTGTGCATTGGCTAGTAGCGCTCGTCTAGTTTCTGCTCCTCTGCTGGCTCAGACAATGGCTCCACCCCCTCATCTGCATAAACCCACCGCCTGGTGGAGGATTCGGCTCTGCAGGGCTGTCTTCGGGGGGGAGGTGGAGTATCATGATTTTGCCTACTGCTCACCATGCGTCTTGGGGACGCAGTGGGCCCGGGGGTTGTCTTCCGGGGGAAGGCCCAAGAGGCCCCACATCGCAGGGACCCATCTACGCCCACCTCCAGGACACGAAAGATGGCCCTCTCGGCGATGCCCCGTTGCTCTGGCTCCATGCGGGCCAGCATCTCGCTGGCGACGTACCCGATTCCAGAGCCAGGGGTCCTCTCCCGATCTAAGAAGACCTGTTTTGCCCAGGTACCCAGCTCCGTGTTTGGTGGAGCAGGTGTTCTTCGTCGTTGGATTCCAGAGCTGGGCCCTGGGCCCGGCCCCCCACCACTGGTCTCAGGCATCAGCCACATGTTGCTATGTAATTAAAGCTAGTACCACAACCACACACCCAACACAACATAGAGCCAATCTGACCAAGGCAAACACCAAAAGCCACAGAAGCAAAGTTTGGAAACCAAAAAAACAAAGAAGTAGACCAGTGCAGTATACTCACCTGAGACTCCACATTGATATGGCAAGTGACCAC
Organism: Allobates femoralis; assembly: GCA_033576535.1. Classification (NCBI taxonomy): domain Eukaryota; kingdom Metazoa; phylum Chordata; class Amphibia; order Anura; family Aromobatidae; genus Allobates; species Allobates femoralis. The sequence continues at coordinate 121,201,188 of JARQOC010000011.1, forward strand.
ACATAACACAACACAATCTGTGATAACAGCCACCACAAAACAGATACAAAAGAACACTGAAGAAGATTTGTGAACGAAAACAACAATGGTGCCTTATAGACCAGTGGTAAGAACAAGCTGTGTACATAGCTTACACAAACACAATTACCCACCTCCTGTGACGGGGCAGGGTCTTGGGCTGCACCCACAGCTGATTGCGGGCGGCACCTGCTGCACCGTGTTGCCCAAGGCCCCACCTGGTCCAAGGTGAAGGTGAGGAGGTTATAGTACCACAGACGTGGCCTAGGGACCTCCTCAGCTCAAGCTCTGGACCGGGCTTCCACCCACTTTTTGTGGCTCTTGGTGAACACGGTGCGCAGGCGTTGTATCTTCTCCGCAACCAGTGCCGCTGTCCAGTTGGTCGTGGGTTGGAGCCGGTTTGTCAGCTCCACCAGCGACCTGTAGGCTGCAGCTCTCGCTGCCTGGTCATGATATTCTGGCAGCGACACCCGCCACAGGCATTCATGTCCCTGGTACATGGTGAGGAGCTGTGTCACAAAATCATGATACCCAGCCATCTGCAAAACGAACATATAATCTTGTCATGCAAACAAATATACGGCCATCACAGGTGACACCCTACTCAGTGTGGCCACCCCATGTCCAGCAAGATTAATTACATGTGTTCTGATGGTCACCTTGGGTATGCAGAATCAGTATTGCCTTTAACATGTGTCCATACATGGGGCATGCAGGACATGCCTGGGGCTATATGTATTTAGAGCCACTGCAGGGAAATATGGCAAGGTCTGTAGTTGACAAATGGCACACATGGGCTTACAACCTACATTAAAACACACACTCATGAGATACACACATATTTATGTATAACCACAATGCTGTAGTACACATTGTCCTGGCGAGGATCTCCTGGAACATTATGTGTGCTACAGGACACGGAGTGTAGTTACGATGCGTAGACGTCGCTAAATACCCTTCGACAGGACGCTACATGAAGCTGTACATAAGGCGCCCTAACATCTGCCAACATATGGGTCTGCAGCACACAGAAACTAACGTACATGAGTGCACAATAACATATCCCCCCACTTACCGTCTGTCCAACAGAGTTCTTGTGATGAGACAATACTAGCACAATGCACATTGAAGTTACAGCATGGTTGGCGCTCCAGCACGTCCTTATTTAAACACAACATGACCAATCAAAAAAGCGCAATGGCGCATAATCATTGGTCGCACCTGCATACGCCCAGTCGGCTACGTCGATTACAAGACGCTGCTGCTGTCTGATTGGTTGGTTACCATACAGTTGTGGCCAAAAGTATTGACACCCCTGCAATTCTGTCAGATAATACTCAGTTTCTTCCTGAAAATGATTGCAATCAAAAATTTTTGGTATTATTATCTTCATTTAATTTGTCTTCAATGAAAAAACACAAAAGAGAATGAAGCAAAACATTGATCATTTCACACAAAACTCCAAAAACAGGCCAGACAAAAGTATCGGCACCCTCAGCCTAATACTTGGTTGCACAACCTTTAGCCAAAATAACTGCCATCAACCTCTTCCGGTAACCATCAATGAGTTTCTTACAATGCTCTGCTGGAATTTTAGACCATTCTTCTTTGGCAAACTGCTCCAGGTCCCTGATATTTGAAGGGTGCCTTCTCCAAACTGCCATTTTTACATCTCTCTACAGGTGTTCTGTGGGATTCAGGTCTGGACTCATTTTTGGCCACCTTAGAAGTCTCCAGTGCTTTCAAACCATTTTCTAGTCCTTTTTGAAGTGTGTTTTGGGTCATTGTCCTGCTGGAAGACCCATGACCTCTGAGCGAGACCCAGCTTTCTCACACTGGGCCCTACATTATGCTGCAAAATTTGTTGGTAGTCTTCAGACTTCATAATGCCATACAAACGGTCAAGCAGTCCAGTGCCAGAGGCAGCAAAGCAACCCCAAAACATCAGGGAACCTCCGCCATGTTTGACTGTAGGGACCGTGTTCTTTTCTTTGAATGCCTCTTTTTTTCTCCTGTAAACTCTATGTTGATGCCTTTGCCCAAAAAGCTCTACTTTTGTCTCATCTGACCAGAGAACATTCTTCCAAAACGTTTTAGGCTTTCTCAGGTATGTTTTGGCAACCTCCAGCCTGGCTTTTTTATGTCTCAGGCTAAGAAGTGGGGTCTTCCTGGGTCTCCTACCATACAGTCCCATTTCATTCAGACGCCGACGGATTGTACGGGTTGACACTGTTGTACCCTCGGACTGCAAGGCAGCTTGAACTTGTTAGGATGTTAGTCGAGGTTCTTTATCCACCATCCGCACAATCTTGCGCTGAAATCTCTCTTCAATTTTTCTTTTCCGTCCACATCTAGGGAGGTTAGCCACAGTGCCATGGGCTTTAAACTTCTTGATGACACTGCATACGGTAGACACAGGTACATTCAGGTCTTTGGAGATGGACTTGTAGCCTTGAGATTGCTCATGCTTCCTCACAATTTCGTTTCTCAAGTCCTCAGACAGTTCTTTGGTCTTCTTCTTCTTTCTTTTCTCCATGCTCAATGTGGTACACACAAGGACACAGGACAGAGCTTGAGTCAACGTTAATCCATGTCAACTGGCTGCAAGTGTGATTTAGTTATTGCCAACACCTGTTAGGTGCCACAGGTAAGTTACAGGTGCTGTTAATTACACAAATTAGAGAAGCATCACATGATTTTTCTAACAGTGCCAATATTTTTGTCCACCCCCTTTTCTATGTTTGGTGTGGAATTATATCCAATTTGGCTTTAGGACAATCCTTTTTGTGTTTTTTCATTGAAGACAAATTAAATGAAGATAATACTACCAAAGAATTTGTGATTGCAATCATTTCCAGGAAGAAACAGAGTATTATCTGACAGAATTGCAGGGGTGTCAATACTTTTGGCCACAACTGTATAAAAAGCGCTCACGACCGAGTTAGGCCACACTTGCTGCCCAGAGTCATGAAGAAAGTACTGATGTGCAAACATGAACTGTGATATGGCTGTGTTGTGTTTAAAGCACCTTACCATTACGGATCGTTATTGTGTAGTGTAGCTCACGCCCAAGTGGTTGGGTATGTAGTTAGTCTTGAAGTTGTTTTTGTAATTTCAATTGTGTACTGGCAAATGGATGCATGAGTGTTTTGTCAACCAAAATCCTATCCTCATTCACAAGCCATTTTGCCTTTGCCATACAGGATCATGTTTGAAGGATGCGTGTGTCTTTAGTTGCGGGGATCATCTGACTTGTGGCCACATAGTACTGTCGTTTACCACACACAATGGGACTTTTCTGGCCAAACTCAGATGTGGAGTGGGGCATGTGGCTTCAGCGAATGTCTGCCTCTGAAGATCCGGCGTTCACAACACATCAGGGATGTCTCTTGGACATGATGAGTATTCAATAGTCTGCTGCGTGGCGTGATATTTTGTGAATAACACACAAAAGCTGGGGTACGTGTATAATGTGTTTGTCTAGAATTGGTAACAACCATGATTTGATTAATGTGACCTATCTCTTTGCCCACACCTTGTGGTCAGACGTCAACATTATGGCCAGGTATTAGGGGGTATGCTCATGATGTGTTGCATTTGACAAGGGAGATGTATTTGTACAGGAGGGCCAGGGGGGTAGAATGACCGGGTTTGGTTGTCATCCAGTGCATTGTTGTGTTTGGGCCTTGAATGGTGCTCTATATATATGTGTGTGGGCTTATGAGCAAACTTGGGTAGGATGTGGTAAAGTGGCCAGGAGAAGTCTAGGGAAGGAGGGAAGGAGGTGGTGGTGTGTGTGGACGATGTGTGATGAAGCGTTCTTGTTGTAATGTTTCTTTTCCTCACATTTGCAGGGGTTGGTACGTGAGATCATCATGGAACCTGATGGAGATGCTATCGTTGCTCTTGCCTTGGTGGAAGAGGAATTGTGGCTGGAGGATAGATATGAGAGTTTGCGGGCTCACAGACCACGGCGTGTGTGGGCTCGGGATTGGCTTCTGCATCGGGAGACCTGGAGCCACATGTAGCTGGTCCGTGAGCTGGAGGATCAGAGTCCGCATGATTTCAGGAACTATCTCCGTATGTCCGAGGACTCTTTCACATTCCTGTTGGAACGCATAAGGCCATTGATAGCCCGACAGGACACTTTGATGCGTCGAGCTGTGCCACCTGAGGAGCGTTTGGCTGTAACTTTGCGGTTCGTGGCAACAGGTCGCTCAAGAACCGACCTGCAATACACTTCACGTGTATCACTGTCCCTGCTGAGCCGCCTGATCCCAGAGACGTGTGAGGCCATCTGGAGTAGTCTGCTGCCATCCTATATGCAGTTTCCAACAACCCCGCTCAATGGATGGATGTTGCCAGAGGGTTTGAGGACCGCTGGCAATTTCCAAACTGTGGAGGCGCATTAGATGGTAAGCACGTGAGGATCACTAAACCCCCAAACTCAGGGTCCTTGTACTACAGTTACAAAGGATATTGTAGTGTGGTCCTCATGGCCCTGGTGGACGCTAACTATGAGTTGCTCTACGTGGACGTTGGAATGAACGGGCGTATCTCAGATGGGGGTGTGTTCGCACACTGCTCCTTGGCCCAAGACCCAAGGACAAGTGGGCTGAACTTGCTCTTAAATGATGAGACAACCAATCATCGCAACTTTGCGTTTGTGACGGATGAAGCCTTCCCACTTCAGGCTCACCTGCTACGGCCATATCCCCAGAGGATGCTTACTTCTGAGCAGCGCATTTTCAATTACCGGCTATCCCAGGCCTGCTGTGTGGTTGAAAATGCGTTCAGGATCATGGCCTGCTGTGTGCTGCATAACTTCCTGCATCGTAGGGATCAGTCATCATACACGCCGGCAAGTTATGTGGATTCTGTGGACACCACAACAGGGGAGGTCCATCCCGGGGATTGGCGTGCTACCGACCATGGTGTGGCGCCACTCCGGCTGCTGAGCCAGGGTCAGAGTCAGCAGGATGCCAGGAACAGCAGAGATGCATACAGCTCCTACTTTATTGGCCCTGGGGCAGTGGCCTGGCAGCACCAGCAGGTGTAGGGTGGCTGGTGTTTTGAGGCAGCAACATGATGAGGAGGGTGGAGTCACCAGGGTGGCTGCACCATGGAGATTGTTCTTGTGTTTTGGTATGTGAACATGAGTTAGTTAGTGTTTTTGGTTTTTTTTTTGGTCTATTATTTCGCATCATGTTGCATTTCTTTGTGTGATGTGAACACTTGTGTTTTTGTTTATTTTGTGTGTGTTGTTATCTTTATTGTTTGTGTGCACAAAAATACAAACTAAAACAAAATATTACAAAAAAAAACCTGGTAGAAAGAAAGGAAAGGAAGAAAGCGCACCAATCTAAATGTAAATGTATAATTAGATCTTAGGTGGATGTAGATCGCACTCACCTTTTTTAGGTCTTGTTAACTTGCGTATCGGTCACTAGGGACCATTAAGTATCCAGGAGTAGATTTCCTCAGTATTCGGTATGCTGCAAATCCCTGGTAGCTAGTATGTAGCTCAGACTAAGTTACCATAGGAGTATAGATCCAATAGAGTTTTTACCAGGCTATTTGCGCTCCCAGAGGTCTATGACCCAAAACGTCTTGTAATTCATAAAGGGTTTTTATTATTTCTCAAGAAAAGCTTTTCTTGAGAAATAATAAAAACCCTTTATGAATTACAAGACGTTTTGGATCATAGACTTCTGGGAGTGCAAATGGCCTGGTAAAAACTCTCTAAAAAAAAAAAACCTTTGTGTGTCGTTACTTTTGAATCCAGGACAGTTGCACATAGCTTTATGCTGTGCACAGAGGAATGTGATCTGTAAAATGGTATTGATGGGTCAGTGCAGCATTGTGTGGTACTATCCAGTACACAGGTCCATTCCTTTGGGCCACACTGTATGGCGCATCTGTGTGTACATATCCATTATGATGTGTTTGGGCCACAGGGGAAGGTGTCCACACACATTGAGAAAGCAATGGTGTTTGTGGGGGATGTAGGTACAGTCCAGTACACACTCACAAACATGTGTACACACACATAGTTCAGTTCTGCCATGACAGCTGTGCCATGGCATGGACCAATGTAGGCACATATGGGCATAATGTTGTTTGCATGTTCCCACTATCAGCTACAGACACACACATAGCAAGCCATTGTGTAGTGTAAGCCACTGTCCAGGGCAAAACCGCTCCTGTGTGACGCTTGAGCGGCTCAAAAGTGTGTCACAGCAGCCACTTTCGACGACACAAGCGTGTATTCATCACAAACTCTGAAACAATGGCGTCAAGTATTAGCCAGCCTTCCAGCTCAGGCTGGACAATCATAATGCTATTGTGTTGTCCAATGAGCGTGTTTGGGGCGCAGTGTCAAACAATTTGGCACGCCTATGTTCTCGCCACGCTGAACATGTACGCCCACATTCCTTTGGGGATTGCGGCGTTTGAAGCGGCGAGGGGAATCGACCGAATGTTGCCCGCTGTTGTGGCGATTTCCGGGGCGAGACATAGCCTTAGGTTGAGGGCGAAATTGCGGCGTGTAAAAGCGCTATCGGCGATCTGAGGCAACCATGAAAAACGTGCACGGGCACATTAGATCGCCTCATATCGCCACCGAAAATTGCGGCGTGTAAAGGTACCCTTAAGGTACCGTCACACGCTGCAATTTTGCTAGCAATTTCACTGGCAATTTGCTGTTTGCAGTGAAATCATGGACACATTGTTCTATTTGTACACAGCAACAAAATAGAACAATGTGTCCATGATTTCACTTCAAACAGCAAATTGGCAGTGAAATTGCTAGCAAAATTGCCGCGTGTGACGGTACCTTTAGAGCTTTCTCGTCTGGAGACTGGATTCTGACCAACTGAGCAGGGCACATAAATTGGTAATTGGGTTCTCCTCAGTTACTGCTGTTTAGCCACAGTGGGGCTCAGAAGGAGGGGGTATTTGCATTTGGGAGCACAGATTTCACAGAATTTTATTTTTGTGGGTAGAATCCATCCCTTTTATACCAGTAATGTGGGAATCTTCAGTGACATGTGATGAACCTGATTTGGTTTGATTTTGTACAGGATAAATTATGGGTCTTTCTGGTAACATTTTGGGGTATATAACACTTTGCTTCCAGTATAAAGCTGGGATCACATTCTTGTGTTCTACTCTGAGCACTTACATTGACATTTCCAAATAAATCCCACAAACATGCGAGTCACAGGAAACCTTGATGGAACCATGCACTATAATGAGGCAAATGGAGTCACTTTGCAGTGGAATCCATCTATTTCGGCATGCACAGAACTGTAGCTGTCCATGCTAAAATGATGGGGCATTGCTGAAACGGAGACCAGACTCATAATAATGAATGGTTCCATTCGGGGTCTGGTTTGTGGTTTTAAGGATTTACATGGGAACCCCTACATAACTGCTCAGCGGAGAGCACAGGATACATGTGAACTGAAGCTTATTCAGATTTTTGGGAGGTAAAATAAACAAATAGCAGCGTGTGGTAATAGTGGTAAGTCAGATTAATATTTTGGGTCTTTATCATTTACAGTGATATCAGATTTATATACCGTAGTTTTTTTTTTAACCTTTTGCTAGTATCACGCAGTAGAAGTGTTTTTTTTATAATGAATAATTGTTTTAACCCCTTGATGAACAATGATGGCTATACCTGTCATGGCTTTGAACTGTCACTGCATGTAAACTGTCTTTTTGGTCAAGGAAATGCAGAAAATATCATCCTAAATTTACTACTAACATGAAGTCCAATATTTCATGAAAAATCAGTCTTGGAATCACTAGGATATGTTGAAGTGTTCCAGAGTTATAACCTCATAAAGTAACACTGGTCAGAATTGCAAAAATGAAGCTTGGTCCTTAAGGGGTTAAATAACCCAATTTTACACTCCTCAATTAATTTATCCAAGGCTACTTTCACATAACGATTTTTAGGGAGCCGATGCTGTCCGATATAAATCGGACAGCATCGGCTCTCTTCTGATGCCTGGAATCGGATGCCAAATAGGCATCCGATTCCGGTATTAATTCGTAGCCTTCGGGCTGAAAAAAAGAAAAAAAAAAAGTTAATGCTCACCTCTCCCCGAGCCCCCGCCGTCTTCCTGCAGGCTCCCGGTGGCTCCCGCTGTCTGCAGAGGTCTTCTTCTGCAGTATAGGACCTGCGGTGATGTCACAGTCACGTGACAGCAGGTTCCACCATGGTAACCCGTGGTCACATGACTGTGACATCACCGCAGGTCCTATACAGCAGAAGAAGACCTCTGCAGACAGCGGGAGCCACCAGGAGCCTGCAGGAAGACGGCGGGAGACGGCGGGGGCTCGGGGAGAGGTGAGCATAATTTTTTTTTTTTTTTAACCCCTTATTTTACAGTTAGGAGCTATTTTAGTGTACTGAGCATGCTCAGTACACTAAAATCGGGTCAGAGGAAACATCAGATGTTTCCTCGGACCCTTCTCCATAGGGCCCCATGTTAAATAGATCGGACTGAATCGGATGTGCACTAAATGCCATCCGATTTGGTCCGATTTGATTCTGTCAGATTTTATTTTCGGTGCAAAAATCGGAGTATGCTCCGATTTTTGCACCGATAAAAAAATCGGACAGAATCGGATCGGACCAAATCGGATGGCATTTAGTGCACATCGGATTCGGTCCGATGCCCATAGGGCTGCATGGGGCCCAAAATCGGTCCGATGCTGTCCGATTTTTATCGGACAGCATCGGATTTTAAAAATCCGTAGTGTGAAGGCAGCCTAAGGGTATAGTGAGCATATTGACATGACAAGTGTGTCACAAAATGTTATACTATTGGGTGGTGAAGGATTAATTATATTTTTACCACTAAAAAGTTGTTTTTTGCCCCAGATTGCCATTTTTCACAAGGGAAATAGATAAAACAGACCTCATAATATATTACACAATTTGTCCTGAATGTGGCAATACCTCACATGTGACTGTACAGAGCTGTTTGGCCACATAACAGGGAAGGAGCATCATTTGACTTTTGGATTTTCCTAGAATAATTTGCAGACTCCATTTGCAAAGCCCCTTAAGGTACCGTCAGACGGGGACATATCGCCGGCGATGTTGCCGGCAACCGAGGGGCGTGGCCAGGTTGCGGCGACATCGCCGGCGAGTTGCCGCGTGTGACAGGGCGATAATCAGGCGATGAATCGCCTGAGTAACATCGCCAGGTTTCCCAACCATGTCTACCCCTTTCTTTTAGATAGTTCTATTGCCATGTTCTGACGGATGTGAGATTAACGTGTGAGTCTCCTCCCCTAGCCTTTAAGTAGCTTCTCCTTCCACCAGATGGTGCTGCTGATAGAGTTTCACTTTATACCTGGAACTTGTGCTGTGCAGACCTGTTTGTTTATGCTGCTGAAGACCTTTCCTTTGAGGTTGCTGTACCCTGGTTCAGTCGAGGGAGGTAAGAGGGAATAGTGCAGGGCTGGTGGAGGAGTTATGGCTTAGGGTGGAGACCTGAACATTCTCCCCATCAGAGATACCTTCGGGGTCAGGTCAATTCAGGGTTCCCAGTCTAGGGACAGGCTAGTATTCCTCATCAACCTGCCCGTAACTGCCATTCTTTCGCCAGCATTTCCACTACACCATGACACTTAATGAGGCAGCAAAGATATTCCAGACTCTGTTTGGCCTCTGTTCATCGATGTCCTTCTTTTCAAAGGTGCACAAAACTGTTGTTGATTTCACATAAAAGGATGGAGACCGCTGGATTACAGGCCATACAGGAGTTCAAACTGACTCCCTCTGCCTCATGACATTGAATTTTTCATTGAAAATTTTGTCTGAATCAAGTTTTTCAGAGATTTACATGGAAACTCTGTTGTAAACACTAAGCATAGAGCAGAGAATAAATGTGAGACAAGCCTTACTGCAATCTTTCGGAGTCAGTACAAATAAATTAACAGCGGTTGCAGAATTGGCTTAAAGGGAACCTGTCACCTGATTTTAAGCCCCTACACTACCTCTAGCTGTCCCTACACCTTCCTAGCTGCTCCCTATCCCTTTCTTATCTAAAGTGTCCATATTAAACATGTGTAAATGAAGTATAAACTTACTGCAGTCCCCGTGGTTGGGGGACTGGGTAGGCGTGGCCACGCTGCCTTCATCACTCCTCCGTGCTGTAATGCACGCCCCACTGGGTGGCATTATTCTGGGTCCTCTCTGCCCCCTGCATTTGGAATCTCCCGCCCTCTGTGGTTAAGCGAGTTCAACAGTATGCCATTCGGGTTATGCAACGCACCAGGAATATTCCAGAGGCTGATGGAGTGTTGCCTAGGCCACAGAAACTTCGAGACTGTACTGCTGTACCTGGATGATGTTATAGTATACTCACAGACCTATGAAGATCACCTATAACATCTGAGTGAAGTGTTTGAGTCGTTGTCCAAGTATGGTATGAAGTTAAAACCGTCAAAATGTCACTTGCTGAAACCCAAAGTCCAGTACCTGGGACATGTGGTCAGTGCAGAAGGTGTAGCACCCGACCCGGACAAGGTCATAGTCATCAAGAACTGGCCAGCGCCAACCACCTTCAAAGAGGTACGTCAATTCTTAGGACTGGTCGGGTACTACAGAAGGTTTATCAAGGGCTACACGAAGATAGCAGTGCCCATGCAAGATCTCCTGGTAGGTTAATCCAAGAAAGGCAAAATCAGAGGTCCTCCGTTCCGGTGGGGATCAGAACAAGAACAGTCTTTCCAGAAATTGAAAGATGCCTTAACTGGAGAAGAGATCCTGACCTACCCAGATTATAATCTACCGTTCCTGTTATACACAGATTCAAGTAATGAAGGTTTAGGAGCAGGCCTAGCACAGAGACAGCAAGGCAAAGAGAAGGTGATAGCCTATGCCAGCAGAAAGCTCCGTCCAACAGAGAGGAACCCTGAAAATTACAGCTCTTTCAAGTTGGAGTTCCTGGCCCTGGTCTGGGCAATCACAGAACGTTTCAAGCACTACCTGGCGTCCTCCCCGTTCACAGCTTTCACTGACAACAATCCTCTAACCCACTTAAGAGACTGCAAAGCTGGGAGCCCTGGAGCAACATTGGATGGCAAGATTGTCAAACTATGACTTCACTGTCAAGTACCGGGCAGGTCACAAGAATGGCAACTCCGATTTCCTGTCAAGAATGCCTAATCTCCCAGAGGAAGGAGAAGACATAGATGAATTGGAAGAAATAGAATTGCCAGATTTCCACTGTACAAGTACAGCCTCATGTCATCAGGCCAGTCAAAGGCATAAAGAAAGAACCGTTAACCCGTTACCCCACCATGATTGGAAAGAAACTCAAGCCAATGACCCAGATGTTAGCTTAATCAAAGAGCTGATAGCCCAAGAACACTCCAGTCTGAGTTCAGATGCTTCACAAGATGCCAAACGCCTGTCGAAGGAGAAAGGAAAGTTATTCGTCTACCAAGGAAAGCTATGCTGACGTTACCTGAACCCCAGAACTCATGAACTTATCTGGCAGATAGTAGTTCCAAAAACAGATGTCAAAATGATCCTAGAAGCTTACCACGATGATGCAGGACACTTTGGTTGGAAGAAACTAGAGATGCTGTTAAAAGACCATTTCTACTGGGTCGGCATGAGAGGTTCTATTGAGAGATGGTGCAAGAACTGTGGACCGTGTCACCTGAGAAGGAAAGACCAGCAAAGTCAGAAGGCTCCGTTACAGCCAATCATTACCAAGAGACCTCTTGAAATAGTTGCTCTTGACCATGTGAAGTTAACCCCGAGTAGAACAGGTTACACTTATTTACTCACAATGAAGGCAAAAAATATGAGTCTGCACACATTGGAAGCAGCAGTGTGAACTGCGACCAATCCCCACCAAAAACATGAAAAACCAATGCAAAAACTGTATAAGAATCACACAAAAGGCGCTCTGCTGTAAAAATAAATAGCAAGTGCCGTGACAAAAACAGGGCCTTTTGGTTTATACGTTTTTGCAAAAACACGTACAATGAGCTGTCTCACCCACTTCACGGTAGGCCCTGGTAGAGACAGTCCTAACTCTGTCCCTAGATGCTACATTAAAAACCTGCCAGTGTGTACATACCTCTGGACAGGGTGCGGGAGAGCACAGGACAATCTCACCTTGTAAGGCTGTGTGGATGGCAGCTCTGTGTGCAGACTTCATAGGGGAGGGGCAGGTGCCTCCAATATCTGCTGTTACCAGCAGGGGTGAACATGAAGGCACAATGGTTGATAACTACTCAAGATTCCTCGTAGTAGTACCAGTCAAAGACTTTTGTCGCCCGCATGGGTATCCAGATCAAGTGCTAACAGATAAAGGACCAGCGTTCGAGTCAGAACTATTCCACGCATTCTTAGGATTATATGGATTAATGAGATAAGGACCACGCCGTATCATCCGCAAACAAATGGTCTGTGCGAAAAGATGAACAACATAGTCATCGATATGTTGAAGACTTTACTGCTCGATAAGAGAAATCAATGGCGAGAAAAGCTACCTGACCTTGTGGATGTCTACAACCACATACCTGTCAGTTCTACCAGCTATGCACCAGCCTATTTAATGTGAGCAAGACCAGGAAAATTACCAATTGACTTCGAAATGGGAACAGTAGAACCAACCCAAGATTCTTCAGATGAAGACTGGAATTACAACCGTCAAGAACAATACAGAAAAGTACAAGAAAGTGTTGAAAAGAACTTAAACCAAAGCAGAAGCAAACAAGAACATGATTTCAATAAACACGCTTCAGCAGAACCCTTAATATCAGGTGAATTAGTTTTCAAGAGGAAAAGAAACACAAACAAACTAGATGACAATTGGGAATCAGAACCCTACACCGTTATGCAGTCTAAATTTGATAACTCCAGAACTTGCATAATCAGTAAAGATCAAGGAAGAACAACTGCAACCGTATCAAGAGATGATTTAAAGAGATGTCCTGACCAGTTAAGACCACCACAAGTAACCTATCATTCAGTAATAAAAAGTAATTCATACTGAAATTGGAGATCTACCAGCAGACTGGCCCCAATACAATGGAGCAGTTATCATACCAGTCATTTCGTTCTATCAACCTGTAGAAAATCAAGTCCCAATTCAACCCATTCAAGAAGAACCAGAACCAATACCAGAACCAATGAGACCAGAAGAACCTGTTCAATTGCAAGAAGTGCAGCCTGTTATACCAGAACCAGAGATTCCTATTATTGGTGAATCTGCTAGTCTTAAAGTAAGACCAAGAATTCACAGACAGCTACCTGCATTACCAATCGAAAGAGAGATCAGTACACATGCAACACATAGTCCACGCAGATCATACCGCAGTACTCAAGGACAGGCCCCATCTAGATATGGAGAGTGGGTTTAAAATGTACAAAAACATAGTAGCTAGTAACTAAATGTAAATAAGTGACTCTAGTCCGCAAGTGTGAATAGTAGTGTATAGAAGGGTGGAGGAACTGGGCACAGCCCCAAGCATATCAAGTTGGGAATAGAAAGTGCCAGGGGTAGAGAAAGTAGGAAAGACCCGGCCTCCTAAGCAGAGACACCCATAGGGAATTTGTGTAAAGTTTAAAGTGTGTACCATATGTTTAAGCCATCAGAGACTTTACTGCTGGACTTTACCCTTTTTCCCATTTGTTTGAACCCGGACTACGGTCACAGGACTAGTGTGACAAAAACTGCTTTTCCTTCCCTTTTCCAGCCTGCGGCAGATGGACTAGTTATTATAATATTTTCAATTTGAGACTCTGTAAATACCAGTTATTAAATGTATAAATCTTTTGAAGTGTAAACAAAAACTTTTGCTCAGTCCGGGAGAACTGAGGTTAACTAGGGGGGAATCTGGCACCCTGTGCAGGTCACCATAGGATCCCTTGGGACATGGATGGATAGTACACAGCAAGCAGACCCCACTAACACACAACACCTTTCACCCCAGACCTGTAGGGGGAGCTCCACTGGTTGCCCCTATAAATACGGGTCTTGGAGGGAGAAACACCAGAGTGTGCAGTCACTACAGAACTATAAGCAGCTGAGTGAGCTGACCTGGTACTGGAGCCACGCTAGACCCATACCAGAGACACCTGAAACACTGGTAGACCCTTAGAATAGGGGTCACAGGAAAAGGAGAGAAGCAAGTACAAGAAGGGGCAGAGGAGTAATACCAACTCACCCTAACAGAGTTCCTGTCACTGGGTCCGAGCTACAAGGACACAGAATAGACCTTGCAGAGAAACCAGCACTACAAATAGAGGGTTTAGCTCCCCAGACACCCAAAGCACCACCAAATGAGAGCCCGGAGTCTAGGCCAGACAGGAATCCCACAGAAGTGCCCTCAGTGCAGCAAATCCGGGTGTGAAGAGACACACAGAAAGTGCAGTAACGGTTTGGTCGGGTTTCATACCTGCCAGCCTCCAGCAGAGTAAAGACACAAAGAAGCCTACAACCCTGCCTGCTGTGGAAAGTCCTGAAGTGTTTACCTCATGTGTACGTGTCCCTCCTTCCAACTACACCACACCTACCGCGCTACCCTATTCCCTCCTAACTCCATTAACTGCCCCGGGGAACCCCGCTCGTCCTGTAGGGAGCGGTTCCATCTAGCTGCCGCACATCACCCCGGAGGCCAAAGCAGTGGCGGTGCCATCACCGGACCCCTACAGGTGGCGTCATGACAGACACTTTTATTATTTTATAGCCATCATCATCCCCTTTCCCTTTTCATCTGCCTTCCCCCGGACCCACGGCCTCAGGCACCGCCACCTGTGACTACCCCCAGTGACCTGCGCCTGAGTGACCGAGTACCCCACGGGCCTGGGCCGGACAGCAATACCGAGCGAAATGCCCTGTCCATCCACAACAGCGGCAAATCGGTTGTCCGGCACTGTCAAACCAAGTTGTTATTCTTGCTCCCCTCCGGGGGGTCCTACCTTGACTTGGCGGTGGAACATTTGCAGGCTGTACATTACTATTCATGTCGATGTGCCTGAATTTAGCAAGGCTCTGCGGCAACATCACAGGGGTACCTTCTGATGTTGAACTCTCCTCCGGAGGGACAGGACAGAGACCGGATGGTTAATTGGCCCCCTAGGAGGGTAACTCCAGTTACTTCCCTCCGCCGTTGCCGGTCCAGAATGCTGTCCTTTCCGCTGAGGCACTTTCTGCTTGTGTCAGAGCGCAGGGTGGGGCTTATCTTCACGCTCTTTTTCTTTGTCATGCCCCCTCCTCTCCTGCTCTCCGTGTGACGTAGCAGGAATAACTGTGTGGTGCAGCACAAATTAAGACAGTCTCGAGGCGCCAGTAGACAGGTATGTGGCACAGCGATGACGCAGTTATGGCGCAGTAATGTCGGCCAGTTTCACAGTTCAATAAAGTTAATAACACAGTCCTTAGGCACACTTAATCCAATTTAACCAGATTTAAACATCAATTTTTGTATCACCCTCAGGGCTATGGGTTACTCAGGACAGGTCCTTATTCTCTGCTTACAGGTGGATGTCACGGTGGTGGCCGTGGACTGGTTCCGTGGTCCTGAAGGGAATGCAATTAAAAAGGGGATAAATGTAAATAGGGAAAAAGTTTGTCAGTGACGCCACCTGTGGGATGTGGCCAGATATGACCACCTCTGCTTGTCACAGCTCCAGGGGATGATGATGGGATGCAGCTAGGTGATAAGCCCTCCACAAGTAGGGCTAGGATGATCCTTTGGCCAGTGATAATAGTTGTTATTGGTGTAGTTGTGTGAGGTGATGATGGGGAGTGCACTTAATACTGACCGGTGACTTTCAGATCTCCATGCTGGTCTTCTCCTCAGATGCTGGTACCCTCAGCCATAAACCTTTAATAAAGACTCAATTCTTCAGTTTTAACCCCTTCACCCCCGGGCCTATTTTGACCCTAATGACCAGGCCATTTTTGTCAATTCTGACCAGTGTCCCTTTATGAGGTAATATCTCTGGAACGCTTCAACTGATCCTAGCGATTCTGAGATTGTTTTTTGTGACATATTGGGCTTCATGTTAGTATTAAATTTAGGTCGATCATTTTTGCGATTATTTGTGAAAAAATCAAAAATTTGGCAAAAACTTTGAAAATTTTGCAATTTTCAAATTATGAATTTTTATTCTGCTAAACCAGAGAGGTATGTGACACAAAATAGTTAATAAATAACATTTCCCACATGTCTACTTTACATCAGCACAATTTTGGAAAAAAATATTTTTGTTCGGAAGTTATAAGGGTTCAAAGTTCATCAGCAATTTTTCATTTTTACAGCAAAATTTACAAAACCATTTTTTTAGTGACCACATCACATTTGAAGTCCCTTTGAGGGGTTTACATGACAGAAAACACCCAAAAGTGACACCATTCCAAAAACTGCACCCCTCAAGCTACTCAAAACTACATTCAAGAAGATTATTAACCCTTCAGGTGCTTCACGGGAGCTAAAGCAAAGTGGAAGGAAAAAATGGTCATTTTAATTTTTCCAACATAAATGTTCTTTTAGCCTCAATTCTTTCATTTTCACATGGGCAACAGGATATAATGGATCCTAAAAATTGTTGGGCAATTTCTCCTGAGTACATCGATATCTCATATGTGGTCATAAACCACTGTTTGGGCTCACGGCAGGGCTCAGAAGGGAAGGAGCGCAATTTTACTTTTGGAGCTAATTTTCCATTTAAAGAGTCAAGTGGCGCTCCTTTCCTTCTGAGCCCTGCTGTGTGCCCAAACAGTGGTTTATGACCACATATGAGGTATCGGTGTACTCAGGAGAAATTGCCCAACAATTTTTAGGATCCATTTTATCCTGTTCCCCATGTGAA
This sequence comes from Allobates femoralis, assembly GCA_033576535.1. Taxonomy (NCBI): domain Eukaryota; kingdom Metazoa; phylum Chordata; class Amphibia; order Anura; family Aromobatidae; genus Allobates; species Allobates femoralis. Next base: position 121,218,070 of record JARQOC010000011.1, read on the forward strand.
AATGAAAAAATTTAGGCTAGAAGAACATTTTTGTTGAAAAAAAAAAGTACTTTTTCATTTTTACGGATGAATTTGTGAAACACCTGGGGGTTCAAAATGCTCACCACCCATCTAGATAAGTTCCCTGGGGTGTCTAGTTTCCAAAATGGGGTCACTTGTGGGGGAGCTCCAATGTGTAGGCACACACGGTCTCTCCAAACGCGACATGGTGTCCGCTAACAATTTGAGCTGATTTTTCAGTCAAATTGTTAGCGGACACCATGTTGCATTTGGAGAGCCCCTGTGTGCCTAAACATTGGAGCTCCCCCACAAGTGACCCAATTTTGGAAACTAGACCCCCCAGGGAACTTATCTAGATGGGTGGTGAGCATTTTGAACACCCCGGTGCTTCACAAAATAATCTAAAAATGAAAAAAGAAACTTTTTGTGGAAAAAAAAGTAATTATTCAATTTTACAGATGAATTTGTGAAGCACCTAGGGGTTCAAAATATTCACAACCCATCTAGATAAGTTCCTTGGGGAGTCTAGTTTCCAAAATGGGGTCACTTGTGGGGGAGCTCCAATGTGTAGGCACACAGGGTCTATCCAAACGGGACATGGTGTCCGCTAACAATTTGAGCTGATTTTTCAGTCAAATTGTTAGCGGACACCATGTTGCATTTGGAGAGCCCCTGTGTGCCTAAACATTGGAGCTCCCCCACAAGTGACCCAATTTTGGAAACTAGACCCCCCAGGGAACTTATCTAGATGGTTGGTGAGCATTTTGAACACCCCGGTGCTTCACAAAATAATCTAAAAATGAAAAAAGAAACTTTTTGTGGAAAAAAAAGTAATTATTCAATTTTACAGATGAATTTGTGAAGCACCTAGGGGTTCAAAATATTCACAACCCATCTAGATAAGTTCCTTGGGGAGTCTAGTTTCCAAAATGGGGTCACTTGTGGGGGAGCTCCAATGTGTAGGCACACAGGGTCTCTCCAAACGGGACATGGTGTCCGCTAACAATTTGAGCTGATTTTTCAGTCAAATTGTTAGCGGACACCATGTTGCATTTGGAGAGCCCCTGTGTGCCTAAACATTGGAGCTCCCCCACAAGTGACCCAATTTTGGAAACTAGACCCCCCAGGGAACTTATCTAGATGGGTGGTGAGCATTTTGAACACCCCGGTGCTTCACAAAATAATCTAAAAATGAAAAAAGAAACTTTTTGTGGAAAAAAAAGTAATTATTCAATTTTACAGATGAATTTGTGAAGCACCTAGGGGTTCAAAATATTCACAACCCATCTAGATAAGTTCCTTGGGGAGTCTAGTTTCCAAAATGGGGTCACTTGTGGGGGAGCTCCAATGTTTAGGCACAGAGGGGCTCTCCATACTCGACATGGTGTCCGCTAACTATTGGGATTGTTAGCGGACACCATGTCATGTATGGAGAGCCCCTGTGTGCCTAAACATTGGAGCTCCCCCACAATTGACCTCATTTTGGAAACTAGACCTCCCAAGGAATGCATCTAAATGCATAGTGAGCACTTTGCTTCACAAATTGATCCGTAAGAAGGAAAAAGTACTTTTTTTCCCCACAAATTTTCTTTTTTCATTTTTACGGATCAATTTGTGAAGTACCTGGGGGTTCAAAGTGTTCACTATGCATCTAAATACAGTGAAGCCCATTTTTATTTTTTTTCTAGGACTAATTCTAGAAAAAAAATGGCGTGGGGCTCCTCCATATTTTCGGTCCAGCCAGGTACAACTTGGCAGCTACAGACTGCCAGCAACCCCCAGCTGCCTCATTGTACCTGGCTGGCAACCAAAAATACAGCAAAGCCCATCTTTATTTTTTTTTCTAGGACTAATTCTAGAAAAAAAATGGTGTGGGGCTTCGCCATATTTTTGGTCCAGCCAGTTACAACTTGGCAGCTACGGAGTGCCACCAACCCCCAGCTGCCTTGTTGTACCTGGCTGGCAACCATAAATACAGCAATGCCCTTTATTTTTCTTCTAGAACTAATTCTAGAAAAAAAATGACGTGGGGCTCCGCCATATTTTTGGTCCAGCCAGGTACAACTAGGCAGCTGGGGGCTGGAATCCGCAGCATGGAGAGGCACAAGCATTCTGGGCCCCCCATGCTGCGAATTGCAGCCCGCAGCCGCCCCAGAAAATGGTGCATTGAAGCGCCATTTTCTGGCGCTGTACCCAGACTCTTCCAATTGCCCTGGTGTCGGTGGCAAACTGGGTATTAAAGGGGTTAATGCCAGATTTTTTTTGGCAGCTGGCACTAAGCCCGAGATTCATAATATAGGGCCAATGTTAGACTCGCCATTAGGAATCTCTGGTAAATAGTCAGAAAATACACACTGAGAAAAATCTTTTTATTTGAAAAAAATAACACAAACAAAATTCGGACTCCATCTTTATTATAAAGATCCAACGTAGTCCCACGACGCTCGATCGCTCCTACGTAGTCCATAACAAAGGTCCCACGACGTTCGATTGTCTCCGACATAGTCCACAACGAAGGTCCCACGACGCTCGATCGCCTTTGCTGTCAGATCGCTACTCTGGAGCCCGATCCGCCAGTATGGGGATCGAGCTGCAGAAAGTGATCTGACACCCCGGTCGCAGTGACCCACTATGTGCATCACTGTGCCTGGCTGCCAGATCGCTTCCCGCAGATCGATCCCCATGCAGAGGGCTGCAGAGAAGCGATCTGACAGCCCGGGCGCATTGGCCCACTATGTGCATCACTGCGCCCAGGCTGTCAGATCGCTTTCTGCAGCTCGATGCCCATGCATGGGGATCGAGCTGCGGAAAGCGATCTGGCAGCCCAGGCGCAGTGATGTACATAGTGGGTCACTGCGCCTGGGGTGTCATATCACATTCTGCAGCTTGATGCCCATGCAGGGAGTTCGGGCTGCAGAGCAGCGATCTAAGAGTCTGGGCGCAGTGACCCACTATGTGTATCAGCGCGCCCGGGCTGTCAGATTGCTTTCTGCAGCTCGATCCCCAGGATCCAGCTGCAGAAAGTGATCTGACAGCTCCAGCACAGTGATCCACAGTGATCACATAATGGTCACTGTGGATCACTATGCTGGAGCTGTCGATCACTTCCTGCAGCTAGATCCTCAGGATCCAGCTGTAGAAAGTGATCTGACAGCTCCAGCACAGTGATCCACAATGACCATTATGTGATCACTGTGGATCACTGTGCTGGAGCAGTCAGATCACTTCCTGCAGCTGAATCCTCAGGATCCAGCTGTAGAAAGTGATCTGGCAGCTCCAGCACAGAGCTGTCAGATCCCGGAGGAGGAGCGGGACGCAGCGGTGACAGAACGGAGCGCGGCCGCCGGAGGGATGAGTGGGAGAGGCGATCGCCGCTCCGGTGATCGGGGGGGCAGGAAGGGGGAAGTGGGGGGGCTGTCAGGAGATGTGGGGGGGCAGTCAGGAGGAGGCAGGCGGCAGGGACAGGAAGCGGGCGGCAGGAAAAGGAAGCGGGTCGGGGAAGAAAGATGAAGGGGGGGGCAGGAAAGAGAGATGGGGATCAGGGGGGGAGTGAGAGGATGACAGGGGAGAAGATCGGAGGGTAGGGATAGCAGCGGCAGGTAGGGAAACATGACAGGCGCGGTGATTTTCACTTTCACTTTTGAGCGCCAATCACCGTGCCTGTAGCCGGTAGGGGGAGGGGGGTGGGGGTGGGGCAAATCAACCCCCCCGGGCTATAGTGCATGTCTCCATGTACCTGCAGCTCAAGTGACAGGTCAGTGAGACCCTCACTCAAGCTGCAGTAGTGCAGACACGCCAGGACGTTGTACAACGTCCTATGTTGGGAATAGGTTAACCGGGTGTTTTACTCACTGCTCTTACTTTACAGTCACAGTATTATCTTACGGTGAGCACACCGGTAGCTGGTCAGCAGCTGATCTGGTTCACCAAGCACCCCCTTTCTTTAGGTCTTTCCTGGTCTCTCTCTCTCTTGACCTCTTGACCTCTCCCTCAGGGCCAGCAGTCACGGACTTCTCAGGGGATCCTCTCTCTCTCTGACCCCCAGGTCCTGTATGAGGCCTTTCCTGGTTTCCTTTTGGTCTGTTAAGATCCGGGCTTATAGACCCTTCACCTCACCGGTTAATCTATGGTCAGGGCTGTAGTCTTCAACCACTTTACAGGGCCAGTACCCTGTCCGTCGACCCAGTCCCTTAGTGATTCCGTAAGCCGGTCTTTCACCTTGGACTCCTTCTTCCTTACACCTGGTTGGTCTCTGAGGTATGTCAGTAATCACGGACCCGGTCAGCCTCTGTTGTCACCGGCCACCGGGTCCCAGTGTTACTTCTCAGTTGCCTCCAGTCTCCTGCAGCTCAGTCCTGAGCCCTCCTTCAGCTCTAACTCCACTCTGACTAACTGTCATTCTACTCTGAGGTAAACCTACTGTAGCTCCTCCCCCTCTCACAGGTGCCATTTAAGCTCTACCCACCACTCTGCTCATCCCCACTTCTCCTTTGCGTGGCATAAAGTCCTAGGTATAGAAATTTGGGGATGTGTTGGGTACTTATGGTTTTGGGTGAATGGCTTACCATTCCAGCTGCTGCACTTCTCTGTGGCTACCAGTCCGCAGGGGTGCCACAGCTGCAATCACTAGTAAGGGTTAAACAGCTATATAGAGTGTTAAACAATCAGGGGTGGTGCGTGGACCATCCCTGGTTGTGACAGCCAGAGCTCGGCTATTAATTTCACCAAGCTTCTGGTGGCAATCACGTAGGCACAGCTCCTTTACCTTCATCATGATGTAAGTATGGGTCATTTTGAAGAAGCCTTTTCCCAACCATAATGTAAACTTCAAATAACGTAAAGGGATTAAGAGATAGTTAGCTAACCGTTTGCAGTGTTCGTTGATTTTGGTACTATTAGGCTGTTTTGTAAGCAGGACAAGCAGGACTCCTGGAGCTGTTGTTCTTTGTAGGAAAACAGAACTATATAGACCACCCTTCCCATCCTTCGTAAGGAATGCCAGATCAGCATCCTACTACTATAGACAGTACGATCCATTAGTAATTTGTACAATGTCTGCTCTTATTATATATTGGGTTTTTCTTTTCCCTCATGTCCTTGTGCTCATTTAACTTCCAAAGTTGTCAATTTAAAAGAATAGCCTGCTACTTCACCTTTAATTGTAAATGGATTTAGTTAAAGTGGAAACATTTAAGAACCACAGCAACTCGGCCTCAAAGTAGAAAACCTTGTAAGGGTATGTGCACACTGGCCGGGTTAGGGTCGGTTTAGCTGTGTAAACCGCCGGTCGGTTTACATAAATTTTATCTAAATTTATGTTAATCCAAACCGGCGTTTGGATTAACATTAAAACCTATGTAAACCCACACCCGGTGTGCACACACCGGCGGTTTACACATGCTCATCTGTTGCTAACCCGCTGGGTTCCCAGCGGGTTAGCAACGAATGAGCATGTTCTATAAACCGGCTGGTTCTGCAGCGGCTGCAAGCAGAATCATGTGCTGCTTCCAGCCGCTGCAGAACCGCCGCCGTTAACCCGCTGTGCACCCGCCCGGCACCTGCCCGGCACCCGCCGCACATACCCGCCAGGAAGCCGGTGGACGGCTGCAGAGCTTCCTGGCGGGTCCGCCCAGCCGCCGCCGACCAACCCGCCGGCATATGTGCACATAGCCTAAAGCTACAGAATAGGATGGCCAAGTGCTAAGATGCATACTATATAACAGTCAGCAATAATCTGTTGACATAAACATCAGCACAAAAAGTGTGCCACGTGAGCTGCATCAAATGACTTTCCATGGATGAACAACTGCATGTAAAATTTATAAAACCATAATGAAGCACATTACCAAGCATTGGATGGAGAGGTGTAAAACTGTACTTCCATTTGATGCTGGAACACATGTTCTCTGGAGTGATAATTCACTTCTCTATTTGACACTCTAATAGAAAACTCAAGGTTTGAGAAATTAGACGGGAACATTACCTGCCTGGTTGTATCATGCTGACTGTAAAGTTTGGCACCAAGATAATGCTCTGTGGTTGTTTTCCAAGGTTGACCTAGGCCCCTCAGTTCCAATAAAGGAAAAAAGCTTTTTGGCATACCAAGATGTTTTTTGAGTTTCATGCCTCTACCTTTGTTGGGGAAGAGTCTATTCTTTTAACAGCAAGAATGTGCCCCTGTCTACAAACAAGGTCTTTAAAAGCATGATTGGTTTCATTTGATGTTGAAGATCTTCACTTGCCTGCACAAAGCCCTAACCTCAACCACATCAAATATCTTTTGGATGAACTAGAACAGAAATTATGAGCAAGGCTGTCTGACCAACAATAAATGTGTAACCACACAGCTCTTCTAGATGAATGTGCAAAAATTTCCACATGCTTTAAAAAGTCTTGTAGAAAGCCTGCAAAATAAAGTGTCAAATGTGTATCCAAATCCATATTAATTTCTATCCATTTCGTATGGGATGTCATAAAAATTCCTGCTGGTCAAATGTATAGATAGCTCAATACATTTTGTCCATATATACCATATATTGTATGTTAACTTTAAATTCTATATATTCTATATATATTTTTTTAAATGTGTATGATTGTCTGATTTTTATGCATACGCGATAACTCAGGAAAGCAAGTCCTATCTCTAAACTACTGCTCCTGACCCAACCTGTTCCTGTACAGTCCCTGATGGCACCTGCGCAGGCTGCAGTAACCCTAACCGCAAACTAGGAGATGGCAACCCAGACCAGGCTTCCTAAATAGTTCCTCATAGTTCCATAGGAGCCATAGAGAGATACAAAGCACTATAATCCTGATTAAGGAAGATTTGCAGAGATAGAAGAGATTCCGAAGTGAGAAAACATAAAACACAAATACAAAATGGAAAAAGTAAAGTATTTACTGCAAGAATTAATAGCTTCCTTTTACCTAATTATTGGCAGGAGAAAGGAGTAGGATAAGTAGATGTTACAGCAAAGATAATAAACCTAGCTGGTCTCTATCTGACTAGCTTAAATCTTTAAGAAACAATGTGGACACAGGTGCAAATAGGGTTTAACCTAATTTACTCAGATCGAATGTTGCAAAACAAGGAGCCTCTCACCTGATGGGACACAACCACCACAGTAGCTTTGATTTGTAAAGATAGCTGCTGCAGTCCTGATATCATCGATACTGATCATCAGACTGGAAGAAAGGTTAATGACCACACTGCTGTATCCAAGGATAAAGAAATCAAAATGGTATTCTTCAGAAACTGTGATTTATTTTCAACGTGTTTCAGAGAGCAACTCCTTGATCAGGAAAAATCACGTTTTTCCCCATTAAAACAAAAAACGTTTATACTCACCTCCCGTGTTGGCACTGTACCATCAGTATAGTCATTCCACTCATTCTCCCAGAGCTGCACCTAATTAGCTCCGACTTCACAGTCCCCGCCTTTGGACCTTAAAGTAATCAAGAGACAGTAAGGGCTATGGCTGCCTGCTCACTCATCTTGATTAATTGTACATCTAAAGGCAGGGACTGGGAAGCCTCAAGTGAGCCCACCGAGAGCGAGTGGAATGGCGAAACCAATTTGACAATGCCTCCAAGGTGAAGAGGTAAGTATAAGCGCTTTTATTTCAATGGAGCAAACATGGGGAATGAGAAAGTGTTGTTCAAGTAGTGGACAAACCCTTTAATGGCACTGAGCTTCAGTAATTCCATAAACACGAGGGTTGCTGTTTTTGAAATAAAGCAGTTTTATTTATCTAATGCAGGACATCATCTCTTACCTTGTTTTATTTCAGCAGTACCCTACATATTTGAGAATCTACATTTTTTGTAATTTATAGGAGAGGCCATGTAATCTCACACAGTGAAGTTTACTCTATATGTGCTTTTTAGGTTCGTCAAGCATTGTCGACCATGTTGAGATTGAAGGTATAACTGGAAGTTTGCCTTTTTATGGAATATCTGATCTTAAAGAAGTTTTAAGCTCTGTGATGAATGGAAAAACAAATCTATCTGAATGTCGACCCCTGAAAGTCTGAATTATTTGGAGGTGAGTACATTTACAAACAAATATTCCCAGGGGGCATTTATAATTATTGTTATTAGAGCCCTGTACAAAAGCACACTCTTGTGATTGGGTCTGGTACTCGTACAGGTTTTGTCACTTTTTTATTTCAACAGCGTTAAAGTTGTGCCGTATGGGGCTAATCTATTAAACATTTCTCAGGGCTCTTTCAAGTGTACATGCAATTTAATCCGATGTAAGATCGTAATGCACAGATTGGCCCCAGCTCTCACAACCCGAGCATGACCGCTTTATAGAATCCTCTAACCACTCCAATTATTTCACTGTTTAATGCATGTAAGAAGTATTGTAGGTGTTGAGTGCCAGAGGGTGAGTTGCTGCTGCCATATAACCCCCGGCACTCTACAGAGAATATTTTTCCCTGAATACATGTGTTCTCTAGTGCTGTGGAATGTTCGGTCCTCACTTGCAGGCAGCCATTTTCTTTCTCTGAAGACTTCACACATGAATCAGGGGACACCAAGTTCATTTCAAACAAGAGAAATTTACTTGACAGTCGAAACTCATCATATAGCAGCACAAAATAACAGGCACATACATTTCCCTTTCTTCTCTCCATAGCAATGTACACTTTCATACTATTGTTCTGTTCTCCTTGGGCTTTTCCCACTTGCACTGGCTCTGTCTGTCCAAGAGATTCCCAGCCCAGTCCACCAGCATGTCTAGGTTCTATACTTCTCCACCTGCTAATCCACCATCCATCAGGAAGGGGATCAGGTCACCAACACACCATTTACGAGCTTTGTGCTCCAGACATTACAGGAGTCCCATGATCAGTGGCCTAGTTCTATCCTCTCTTCTGCGTAATTTGAAAAAGTGCAAACGATGAGAGGGGATGCAATTTATTTTTCAGGACAGATGCTTTCAAGACTTATGGATGAGAACAGGAGTGGTTGTGAAGGGGGGTTGGGCTTCTCCTCCAAACCTCCTGTACCCGAGTGTGATAAGTGCAAGTCCTGGGATGACGTCTTGGCTATTCTGTGTCCTTCAAAGTGTGTGCCATCACCTTCTAAACACTTAAGTGGTAATAAACGTGCAGGTCTGGACCTGAATGCGAATGAGTATGTTTGGTTCTCCACTAAGAACATCAAGTGGATGTGTCTGTCTGGGACTCTGAGTTTGAAGGTTATCGGTCCATTTAGGGTGACGGCCATTGTTAACTCTATGACATATCTGTTGAAGCTACCCCCCAGTACTAGATTTTCTCAACGTATTTCACAGGTCGTTGCTAATGAAATGTGCCATGGCCAATGAGCCGACTGTTTCACTGCGAGCATCTAGCTGCGTTTTTTAAATACCTTGAGGTTCAGTAGTACTTAAAGGTGAACTACTTTAGTTCATGGATCAGCTTTAGGTTTCGTCTGAATAAGTCCAGTCATGAGGCTCCAGAGTTACCTCGTAGAGGAAGGGGTACTGTCATGTGTCTGTGGCATTTTTTGAGCTGTTTTTATTTTGGGTGTTATTTTCTTCAGTACGGCGAGGGTTAATGTTGTTCCTTCACTCGTAGTGCTAGGAAGGCTTGCGGCAGTGTGTTTCCACTCTGACCTCTCCTTAAGTAGCCATGTGATCCTTCAGCTGTTGTCAGTGATAGCTCATACTTACCTTGACCAGCCTGCTTTGAGCCCTGCTGTTTGAAGATCAGCCGACCTAGTGCCATTCCTTGTGCTGTTGTCAGGAGCAAAGCAGCACATTGTAAGTAGTTGAACTTTTGTGTTTTTACCTTTTTCCCTTTGCTTGGGAGAGGGGGTTTTATCCCAGGGTTTTCTCAGGAGATAGGGTAACGCTGGCTGCTAAAACCTCACCACCTTTTGGCATACTTCTGGAATAAGGGATAGCGCAGGGTCCCAGTTGTTAATTGACGGATCAGGCACCCCTTCCTCTGGAATTAGTATTTAACCATGTTTCTATCCATGACAACTTTTGAGGCAGCTCAATTGCCTTTAATAGGACTTGGACAGACTAGAAAACCTGGGCTGGAGGAATTTGAGCGGTCCATCTCAACCTTCATTTCTGGATTTGACCCAAAAATCCAGGCCAATTAAAAACCCTCTCAGCACTATCTATGCTGGAACCTGCTTTTCTAGGTCCTGTTTAGCTGCCACCTTACAATATGCACTTTTCGCACAGTGTTCCTGTTTCCTGAACAGGGCAAATATTACAATTGTGAGCTATCAATGGGGGTCTTCTGACTTGGACTTACAGGGCATTTAATAATAGTAGGTGAATAAGGTAAGTAGGTGAATTAACAATGTACTAATAGAAACATAATCTATTCTTACTCGGAATTAGTGAACTAAAATGGATTCAATATGGACATTTCCATTCAAACTAACTTAGTGGATTTACTATTCTGGCAATATTAACCGAAGGAAAAAATGTTTCACTTTTATTATCAACTGAAAATTGGCCAGCAAGGTCCTGAAGTACAATGCAGTCAGTGATAAGCCCCCGTCACACTAAGTGAGATTGCTAGCAAGATCGCTGCTAAGTCACAAATTTGGTGACGCAACAGCGACCTCGCCAGCGATCTTGCTATGTTTGACACTTAGGAGCGACCAGGCCCCTGCTGTGAGATCGCTGGTCATGTCAGATTCGCCTGGACCATTTTTTGATCGTTGGGGTCCCGCTGGGCAGCATGCATCGGTGTGTTTGACAGGGACAACGACCAACAATTCTCAATGCTACAGGTCTGAGGAACAGGTCTCAACGACCTACGTATCATTCCGGATCGTTGTTGCGTCGCTGGTGAGATCTCTGTTTGACATCTCACCAGCAATCCCAACAACGACGCACCAGCGATCCCTACCAGGTTGTATCGCTGTCAGGATCGCTGGCGCTGGTGTGACGGTACCCTTAGAGTCATCTCTATACGGCTACAAGGAGCCCCCAGTCCATGTGACAGATAAACCAGTCTACTCACCGGTAAAAACATGAGGACAAAAGTGGATTTAGCAAGACAAAAATTATCAATTTTATTTCAGTACACACTAGACCTTAGGTTTGCGCCTTCTGCTTTTTTATCCCCTCTAGACCTACAGCCTAAGTGTAGAGGTTTTATATACCGTATATACTCGTGTATAAGCCGACCCGTGTATAAGCCGACCCCCCTACTATTGCCCCCAAAATCTGGGAAAACCTATTGACTCGTGTATAAGCCGAGGGTGGACCCCAGCACAGGTATACAGCCCCCAGCAGTGTGGTATACAGGCCCCCGCAGTGGTGTACAGGCCTCCCCAGTGGTAGTATACAGCCCCCAGAAGTGTGGTATACAGCAGCTTCCCCAGTGGTACATACAGGCCCCAGCAGTGTTACAGCAGCCTCCCCAGTGGTATATACAGCAGCAGCCCCAGTGGTAGTATACAGCAGCCCCAGAGATATATACAGCAGCCCCAGAGGTATATACAGCAGCCCCAGAGGTAGTATACAGAAGCCCCAGAGGTAGTATACAGCAGCAGCCCGAGTAGTAGTATACAGCAGCAGCCCCAGTAGTAGTATACAGAAGCCCCAGTGGTAGTATACAGCAGCCCCAGTAGTAGTATACAGCAGCAGCCCCAGGGGGTATACAGAGCAGCAGCCCCAGGGGGTATACAGAGCAGCAGCCCCAGGGGGTATACAGAGCAGCAGCCCCAGGGGGTATACACAGCAGCAGCCCCAGGGGGTATACACAGCAGCAGCCCCAGGGGGTATACACAGCAGCAGCCCCAGGGGGTATACACAGCAGCAGCCCCAGGGGGTATACACAGCAGCAGCCCCAGGGGATATACACAGCAGCAGCCCCAGGGGGTATACACAGCAGCAGCCCCAGGGGGTATACAGAGCAGCAGCCCCAGGGGGTATACAGAGCAGCAGCCCCAGGGGGTATACAGAGCAGCAGCCCCAGGGGGTATACAGAGCAGCAGCCCCAGGGGGTATACACAGCAGCAGCCCCAGGGGGTAATACACAGCAGCAGCCCCAGGGGGTATACACAGCAGCAGCCCCAGGGGGTAATACACAGCAGCAGCCCCAGGGGGTATACACAGCAGCAGCCCCAGGGGGTATACACAGCAGCAGCCCCAGGGGGTAATACACAGCAGCAGCCCCAGGGGGTATACACAGCAGCAGCCCCAGAGGTATTATACAGGGGCTCCAGCTGTATACAGCAGCCCCAGCTGTATACAGCCCCCCCGTGGTATCCAGGGCCCCCCTTGCTGCAACCTGTAAAGGAAGACGTCCTTATATTTTTCGCTGCCGCCGCCGCTCCGCTGCTCGGTCACCGCGATGCTCCGGGTCTTCATGCATCCTGTTCCTTCGTCGGCGCTCGAACAATGACGTCATTTCCTGAGCGCCGGAGAAGGAACAGGAAGCATGAAGACCCGGAGCATCGCGGTGACCGAGCAGCGGAGCGGCGGCGGCAGCGATAAGTATAAGGACATCTTCCTTTACAGGTTGCAGCAAGGGGGGCCCTGGATACCACGGGGGGGCTGTATACAGCTGGGGCTGCTGTATACAGCTGGGGCTACCGTATATACCCCGTGTATAAGCCGAGGGGGGACTTTTCAGCACATTTTTTGTGCTGAAAAACTCGGCTTATACACGAGTATATACGGTATATGTAAATTATAGGCAAGCGCACTCACCTATAGTGTATCTTCATACAATGGCACATTGATCTCTTAGGATATGGTAAGGCTCCTATGGTATGCTGCTCCAGTCCAGGGGAAAGCGGAACTCTCAGCCGGGAGTCTGTGGATTGACTTCAGAAGTGTATTAGCCGGGCAGATGAGCGCTCCCACAACTCAATTTTATTGCAGCATGTGCATAAAACAGTGTAAAAATACAAAAATATATAAAAACTGAAATGACAGATCAACATAACACTAGGCACATACCAAACAAAGGTCAATAGCAGTGGTAAGTGTCATAATGAAGAGTTAGGGGACTCAGAATCATTTATGCATAAACTCTTAATTTGTAAATATTCATGTCATGTAGTGGGGACTCAATAATATAAATACATATAATGTAAGTAACTTTCCAATAGAATCAAATCCCACTAAATGAAAACACACATGATAACAAAATAGGGAAAAATGAAAGCAGCAACATATAGTAAAAGCAGTGGTCTAAATGCATAGCAGTGCATAGAAAAATATTAGAATCTGAGAGTCCTCAGTGGTTGATACCTTTTAATGGTTAACTGAAAAGATGGTAAGTGAAATAAGCTCTCGGGACAATATAGTCCCTTCATCAGGTTGATAATGACACAAATTCTGAAGACACATACATATATACATAAGCAGAGTGAGATAATGCAGTAAATTCGACAGGTGACGTAAAGCAGAGTCAGTCTTGGGAGGGGGAGAGGAACTGGGGAGGTAAAATAAAAATTCCGAGATAAGAGGAACAGACCAAACAATAATACAATGATAAGTGGTCTGTGGAGACATGAAAATTCCTCAGTGAGAAAGCTATCAATCCATGGGAGACAGTTCACATAAGGGTGGGTTCACATTTGCGGACCCCTCCGCAGTGTTTTGCGGAGGGGATCCGCAATGTGACTGCAGCGGCTGCGAGCTCCTATCTTTTATAATGGGAGCGCACGGTGCTGCGCTTGACCGCGCATGACCATGCGCACCCATTCACTCCCATATGTGATCTGTGCGCAGGCGGATGCCTGTGCACAAATCACACAGTCTCGTCCGCACCAGGGACGCGACATGTTGCATTCTTGGTGCGGACGAGACTGTGTGATTTGTGCGCAGGCGTCTGCCTGCGCACAGATCACATATGGGAGTGAATGGGTGCACACGGTCATGCGCGGTCAAGCGCAGCACCGTGCGCTCCCATTATAAAGATAGGAGCTTGCGGCCGCTGCAGTCACATTGCGGATCCCCTCCGCAGAACGCTGCGGAGGGGTCCGCAAATGTGAACCCAGCCTAAGAAGTGTCAAATGTTCATTGTCCTCTATCTGGGGTCTGTTGATAGATGTGATATCCCCAAATGCTCTGTTAATTGGTATAAAAATGCATGAATCCACGTGAGACATTCAATCCTGTTTTGAATGTGTCAAAGGTCGTTATCAATTTGTATTCCCAAATTCTTCTCTCTTTCTGAGATTTTAAGTTACTTTTTAAAATGGGCAGATTCATATCTATTATACTGTGGTCAGAGCTGCAAAAATACTTTGCTACAGGTAGGTCCATATGCCTTTCTTTTATTGTGTGGCAATGAGAATTAATTCTTGTTCTGAATTTTTGTCCTGGCTCACCTGTATACATGCCACCTGTTGGAAATTTGGTACGTATAATTAAATACACCACATTGCTTGTGGTGCAACTGAAGTTACTTGGGATCTTATAGTCCTGATCTGTCCTGGGAATCTTTATCTTGTCCGTTGTCATTATAAATAGACAGGTTTTGCACCTGTTCTGGTTGCAGGGAAAGGTTCCTGTAGCTACTGGAGACGATAGAGCGCTTCTGACGATGATGTTTTTTAGATTCAGAGGTTGTCTAAAACACAAGAGTAGGGCATCCGGAAATATTGATTTTAGTCGGGCATCTTTTTGTAGGAGTGTTTGCAGTTTCCGTGCAATTCTTCTTAGCACCTCCAGAATTGGATTGTAGTATGGGATTGAAATGGATAGCAGTGCATCAAGAGTCCTACCTAGAAATAAGCTTAGGCAATCATTGACGCTAAAATAACGTATCACTATGCAAAGTATCCAGATTCAGAGTTAAAGTGGCATAGAGCAAAAACAAGGGTCAGTGTCTTGGCCAGGCAGATAATGCACGTTTCGCGTCAATCCAGTGTTGGCTTCAGGCTATGAGTCTACTCACCAACAATAGATGAAAATGGAGGAGAACGTTGAACTATTCTACAATCAAATTAAGGAAGAAATCGATGAGACACAAAAAAAAACTAGACTTATTCACGGGAGACTTGAATGCCACGGGCCATAGGCCATGGCAGACATGGAACTGTTGTTATAAACCTTGGACTTGTTGAACAAAATGAGGCTAGAGGAAGATTTATTGACTTTTGTACAAGAAATCAATTGTCCATCATGAACACTGAATGGGGCCTATAAGAATTTGACTACCTATGTGTTCATCACAGAGGTTGAGTGTGGAAGTGATCATGAACTTTAGACAGCAAAGATGAGAGTCAGGTTTCACATACGGACTAGACAACAGGTTGTTTCTAACTTCAATTCGACCAACATACCTGAAGTTTTTTGGAATGGTCTGAACAACTGATTTCTGTCACTGAACACAGATAAGTGATCACTAAGGTGCTCAAGTGCTCGTTACTCGAATTGAATAGGACCAAAGCTTGGAGAGGCTCGATTCGAGTACCGAGTATAATGGATGTTTATGGGGAGCTATCAGACTGGAAAGGTGCATGGTTATTTGGCCCTTCCCAGTCGAAAAATAGCAGCCACCTCACCATTGGCTTATCCATTAGTTGCGCCAGTTCTGGTGTATCGCCCGTGCTCTTTCAGATTGTACTGGTGCAGTGAAAATTGGGGTTGATGTCAGTTGTGAATTGTCAGCTGTCATCAAACCTTGGTGTTGGTAATTGAGACCATCAGACACCCTTATTACTAACCCAGTAAGTGTAAAAATTAAAGACTACACAAAGGAAAAAATAGTTTATTTGAATATAAAGACTCCCCTACATTATCCGTCATTCACAAATTTATAAAAAATAAAGTGATGAAAATCCAACGTAATCCATGGTGCAATGAACCCTCAATGTTTCTCAAATCTGCACTCCAACCTATGGAGTCTATGGAGGTTCCCTAGGTAACGCCTAGTCAGCACTAGACCCGGTGAAGTCAGGATCACCTTTTGTGAGAAACTCTGGGTTTGGCGCTGACCAGGAGTGATATCTGAAATCTCTCCCAATCAGCACTGGACCCGGAGTTTCTAACATGCAGTGACATCAGTAACTCAGTGACATTACTGTGTGTGAGAAATTATGGGTATGGTACCGACTGGGCATGACGTCTGTATCACTACTGGTCTGTTATGTGACGTAAGTAGCTTACGTGATGTCACCGCACATAGAAAATTCTAGCGCTCACCTGCAGTGTTCTTTCTCTCAGTGAGGCTTCATAGGTTGGAGTACACATTTCGGGGAACATCATGGGACCATTATGTTTGATCTTCATGGCTTTTTTTAATTTAAATAAATCAAGCACTTGTGGAAGAGTCTGTTGTCAACTAAAGAACTTTCTCCTATGCGTGTTTTTTTTTTTTAACTTTAGACTTACCAGGTTAGTTATATGGGTGTCTGATAGCACCCTGATGCTCGACTGAGTAACAAGCAAAGAGTCGACTAAGGAGCAGTGCCAAGGATGCTCGCTCATCACTAATGGACACATATAAAGAATATTATTACTGAAGAAGTCAGGAAGACAATAAACGATGCAGAAGAGACCCCCACAGACATGGTTAACAAAAGAGACCCTAAAAATCATTATAGAAAGATGAATGGCAAAAGTAAAACGTAACCAACAGGACACAAAAAATATTAGTAAAAGACTAAAGCATTCAAGCATTCAAGAATAAACCATTCAAGCAGACAGAGAACTTGACCAAACTGAACCAAAAAGATATGTACAGAGCTAGAAAATGAACATCTGAAAGGCAAGACTAGTAAGGTATACCAAAAGGGCAACCAAGAGGAATGTTGAAAGACACCAACAGGAACAAACTAACTGAGCCAGAGCAGATGAAGGAAAGATGGAAAGTATTCACAGAGCACGTCTACTGCAGTGACTCAGTGATATGGTAAGAAACTGAGAATGAAAATGATACCAAACATCTTGAAGGATGAAGTTGTTGCTGCGATAAAGCTTTTGTCAAAGAAAAAAGCACCTGGATTTGACAATATTCCTATAGAGCTAATAAGGTCTTCTAAAGCAGTAGATGATGTCATCACATACCAGTGTTATCAGATATGGACTACTGGTAAATTACTGGACAAGATGAGTGTTTATTCCTATTCCCAAGAAGGGAGATGTTACCGACTGTGGAACCTATTGGACTATTGCCCTTACACCTCATGCCAGCAAAATCACCACTGAAGTTCCTACAGAGATAGCTACATCCTTACTTTGAAAAAAAGCTGCCAGAGAAACAGGATTCAGAAAAGGTATAGGAACCAGAGATGTAATTGCTGTCATGAGATGGTTAATGGAAAAGGCCAATGAATACAACAAAGAGATCTATTTGTGCTTCATCCACTACAGCAAAGCCTTTGACTGTGGTGATAACCAGAAACTTTGGAATACCATGAAGGATATGGATGTGCCAAACTATCTGATTGGCCTCATTAGGAACATTTACATCGACCAGGAGCAACAGTCTCAATGGAACATTTCTCTTCAAATTGTATGCAGAAGCTATTTTCATTAAGGCTGGTGTTGCCCAAAAATAAGAAGCAATCAAAATGTTTGTACTTGTCCAACAATCTTTTTTTAACTCAATAAGTTTTAATTGAAAAGATTTCCAACATAATATAATATACATCAACAACAATAAAGCCAAGGCTTATATGATTCGTGTTACAATTCAAACACAAAAGCCAACAAAGGAATATAGAAGTAGTTAACACAGTAAAAATTAAATGATTGAACTTGGGGAAGGGGTGTAGGGGTGGAGGGATGGGTGGGGGGGAAGAGGGGGGGGGAAAGGGGTGGTAGGGTCTGAGGCCGCCCAAGCCGAGTCACCAGAAAGCAACCACGTCTCCCGTCGGGACAGGGGTCGCCAAGGGGTGGGAGGCCCACAGGGTCCAAGCGTCACGCGTATGACCTCTGGTAGGAGCGTCGAGTGCCAGGTAATATTCCTGGTGAAATATGTAATTAGTGCAGTCCACCATTGCATGGAAGGAGGGAGGCGCATGTGACTTCCAACCCGCTGCGAAAGATATCCTGGCTGCTGTAAGGATGTGTGAGACCACTGGCCTACATCGAGTGGGGTAAATATATAGTCCTATACCGAGAACCACTAACTGGGGCTTCAAAGGGACCACAATTCCCGTAACGGAGCCAATTATGTTTCCGACCAGCTTCCAAAATGAAGCCACCTTTGGACACGTCCACCACATATGCACCAGCGTTCTCTTAAGGCCACACTGGCGCCAGCACAGTGGAGAGAGGTCGGGAGAGAATCTAGAGATCCTAGAGGGTGGGAGGTACCAGCGGAGATGGATCTTTTTAAGGATCTCCAGGTGGTTGATGCATCTAGATAATTTCTGGGAAAGTTTGGATGCATCCTCCCAGTCCTCCAGAGACCCCGAGAAACCCAATTCCTCCTCCCATCTGATCATATAGCTCAGTTTGGAGCCCAAGCCAGCGGTGACCAAGCCCCGATAAATCGAGGACAGACCCTTAGTCTTTGTAACGTCAGATAGAAGGAATCTCCTGAGGGACGAGGGGGACAGGGGGCCCCCCAGAGGGCGAGCCCTGCTCACCTCTGAGAGGAAGTGCTGGAGCCTCATGTATTGTAAAAAACCAGAGGACAATGATGGGAATCGCGCAACCAGGGACGAAAAGGAGATCAAGGAGTTCCCCGGAATGATATCTCTCAGCGTGGATAGTCCCTCCCTCTCCCACGCCCGGACCCCCAACTTCGGCAAGTGCGGGAGAAGGGCCCTCAAGGGGATCCTAGACAGGGGGAGGGAGGTCCAACCCGCCGGAGTCCCCCTCCAGCAGGCAAGCAACGAGCGAACCGTCGCCAGCCTGGGTTTACCATGCAGCGGTGCTAATGACTCCGCAGCTAGCAGGAGCCGCGGAGACCCACTGCCCAGGGATCTCTCCTCATTCTCAAACCATCTCCGGTCGGGCGACCCATTCCACCATATCTTTGCCTCCTCAAGAATGCAAGCCCTCTGGTAATCTCTGATAGAGGGAACCCCCATGCCCCCCGAGAAATGGGAAGACATAGGATCCTCCTAGCCACTCTAGGCCGCTTGGACGCCCAAATGTAAGCAGAGGTCAGGCGTTGAAGCTCAGCTAGCATCCGGCGGGGAAAAAGCAGGGGAACACACCGAAACGTGTAAATAAGTTTAGGAAGGATCATCATTTTATATGCCTGGGTCCGCGCAACCCACGACAAGGCACTCAGAGGATGTGACGTCAGGGCCCCAGAGATAGCGGCCTTCAAGGCAGCATAGTTTTTTTAAATCAGCTCATCTGATCTGCAGAGGGTTATACCCAAATAGGGAATACCCTCCGGATGCCACTTGAAGGGGAACGTGGCCTCCCAGCGTCGAATGTCTAGTTGGGAAACGTTAATTGGCAGTATCACTGATTTAGAGGCGTTTAGTTTGTACATCGAAACTGCGGCATAGTCTCGGAGGAGATCCACAACAGCTGGAAGGGAAGATTCAATGTCCGTACAGGAGATAATAATATCGTCCGCGTACAGACCCACCACATGGACTCCACGTCCAACCGTGATGCCCTGAATCCGTGGATGAGACCGAAGTGCAGCCGCCAGTGGTTCCACCGCCAGGGCAAAAATCACAGGTGACTAGGGACAGCACTGGCATGTACCATTCGTGATCTTAAAGTTACGAGAGATGAAACCCGAGAATGACACCCTAGCATTGGGGTTGGAGTAAAGCGACATTACTGCATTGAGGAACGGGCCATTCAGTCCGAATCTCTGCAATGTCGCCTCCAGGTACCCCCAGTGCACCCTGTCGAACGCCTTCTCAGCATCTAAGGACAGGAATGCACTGGGGGACCCCCCTTGTTCCGTCACTTGAATAAGGTCAATCATCCTCCGGGTCCCGTCCCTCGCTTGTCTGCCGGCAACAAATCCAACCTGATCCGGATTAACCAGCGCAGGGACCACCTTCGAGAGCCAGAAGTCTAGTGAAAATCTTCGTATCGCAGTTTAGGAGCGAGATAGGGCGGTAGCTTGCCGGTTGGTCTGGAGGTTTCCCGGGTTTGGGGATTGTTACAATTGTCGCCTCTAGAAAGTCAGGGGAGATAACACCGCGCTCCCGCCTGGAGTTGAATATCCTGAGCAGGTATGGAGCCAGGGCGGGCCCAAACGACTTGTAATATTCATTCGGGAACCCGTCTGGTCCCGGGGTCGAAAAGGATTTAGAATTTTCAATCACCTCAAGCACCTCATCTACCTTAAATGGTGCGTTCAACTGGTCTCTCCGATCTGCTGGGAGGGCCGGAAGATCCAGAGAGGCCAGGAATCCCTCGATGAGGTCTGGCGTGGGGCACGGCGTCACCCCGTCCTCCCTCAGGTTGTAGAGATTTTCATAATAGGATGCAAATTCATTTACTATGTCCTGAGGACTCCGGACCTCCACACCATCTTTCCGTCTAAGACTACCAATGGCCGCATTTGCTACTTTTTTCTTAATTCTCCCGGCCAACAGTGCCCCCGCCCTATCCCCGGCCTCATAGTACGTTAGTCTATTCCTTCAAAGTGCCTTCTCATGTCCCTCAAGCAAAGAGGCCCGTAGTTGAGTTCTGACGCAAAATATTTGGGAACAGAGAGAAGGGGAAGGAGCTAACTTATTCCTTTCCTCCAGAGCCCTGAGCTCCGTCATGAGGTTTGACCTCAACTGAGCCCCTGCTCTCTTGCGTCTGGCCGCTTGCTGCAAAAACAGCCCACGAAGGACCGCCTTGTGAGAGGCCCACAGCATCTTGTCCGTCACCTCTCCATTGTCATTATCAGCAAAGTAGTTGACTAGATGTTTCTCCATGTCGTCCACTAGATCTTTGTCTGACAACAAATTGACATTGAGCCTCCATTTGCGTGAGGTCAAAGGACATCTCCCCAAAAGGAGGTCCAGCGAGACCGGGGCATGGTCAGACCATGTGATATCTCCAATCTCCACACAGGCACAGGCCGACAGGGCGTCATCATTTACCAAAAAATAGTCTATTCTAGAGTATGACCTGTGCCTGTGGGAGAAAAAGGAGTAATCTCGCTCCGAGGCATGAAGATATCTCCATACGTCATGCAAATGACGGCAGACTGAGGAGGAACAGTCCAGTTGCCGGAGAGGGACCACGTTGAAATCCCCACAAATGACACAAAGGCCTCGGGAGAGCTGCCTGACCCTGCCTAGGTACTGACGGAGGTATTTGACTTGCAGTGAGTTAGGAGCATATATCGTGGAAAGCATCAAAGAGACCCCCGACACCACACACACCAAAATCAGATATCTGCCCTATGGGTCCACATGCGCCTCCACCAACTGAAACTGCACCGAGTTACGGATCAATATACAGACCCCTGCGTTTTTTGCTGGTCGCGTTGGCAAAGAAAGATCTCGAGAAATCTCTATGAGCGAGCCTGCAATTGTCCCCCTGTAGGAGGTATGTCTCCTGGAGGCACAGTATATCAGCTTTAGACCTGCGGGCCTCCCCCCAGAGAAATGATCGCTTTGCGGGGGAGTTAAGACCCTTCACGTTTAGAGTGACTATCTTTATAGACATAGCGAGCCGGGGATTTAGGAGTTAATGGGGGGTATAAGAGAGGGGAAGGGTAGGGAGGGAAGAGGGAAGATGGGAGAAAAGGACAAAAATAAATTCAACAAGAAAGAAAGACAAGTACAAAACACTTATGTGCGTGGGCAATCAGGCTCCGGCCTGAATGATGGGGGGGATGGAGGGGGGTAAATGGACCTCCCAGGCACCAATCCGTCAGGACCAGCCGGACGCCCGAAGGAGACACGAGGGATGATGTGCCCAGAGGTAACCCCCCCTCTTTCTGGTAAGGATACACTCAGAGTCCAGGAAAGCCTCCAGGCGAGACCTAAAGGGTTGAGAATGCGCAAAATAGGGTCTTATCTTTTTTAGACAGATGTGTGATGTTAATATTGGTATTGCTCACCTGATGTGGTTGTGTGGCACACAACCAGCGTAATCGCTCAGGAAAAAAACAGCTGCTGCAGGGACCGTACTTCCACAGGATGCGGTGCTCAAATCTCAGGTTGTTTTTCGGACGAAGTACCTTTATGTCCGCGTTGCTGTCAGAAAAGTATACCACCGACACGGGATGTCTAGGTATTAGAGATGATTTATTTCCTTATTTCCAACGCGTTTCGGAGCCACGTGCCGAGCTCCTTCCTCAGGGAATAACCTGGATATTCCCTGAGGAAGGAGCTCGGCACGTGGCTCCGAAACGCGTTGGTAATAAGGAAATAAATCATCTCTAATACCTAGACATCCCGTGTCGGTGGTATACTTTTCTGACAGCAGCGCGGACATAAAGGTACTTCGTCCGAAAAACAACCTGTGATCCAGGCGAGAGCATCACAGTGGTTAGACGGTAGAAGGCTCCTGACAGGACCATCCTCTTTGAAGTCATCATTCTCCACCTCTTCCGTTTGCCGCAGGAGAGTTGTTAGTGCGGGGTGACGATGTGGCGCTCGGAGGGCACAAGTTCCATTGTTTCAGGGCACGTCTCAGCTGGGTGGGGGAAGCAAACATCTGGCGTGACCCCTTATATTTGAAGTTAACTGAGACCGGTGTACCCCAGTTATATTGCAGACCTCTCTCCCTAAGGATCGCACACAGCGGAGCAAAGTCACGACGTCTGGCCGTCGTCCCCGGGGAAAGGTCAGGGAACACCTTGAACCCAGCATAGGGAGAGTCCATCTGAGGGGACTTTTGCATAGTTTGCAGCACTAGATCTCTGGTTGCAGTTTTAGAAAGAGTAACCAGGACGTCCCTGGGAAGGTCTTTAGGGAGTTGCACAGGTCTAGGAAGTCTATAGAGCTTTTCTATAACAATTTCGGTGGGGGAACATGTGGCAGCAGGTGAAGCAGAAAGTCAGAGGCCATCTTTGTGAGGTCCTCTTCCTCTCCAGAGTCTGTAATTCCCCTGATTTTAATATTGTTGCACCTGAGTTTATCTTCCACAGCACACATGCGATCCTGCATAGAGAAAACATCCTTTTCCAGGGCTTTGTGGTCAGTGACCAAAATGTTGTGTGCATCTGCATATTCCCCCATCTTGTGCTCAATATGCTTTGTGCAGCGTCCTAGTGTGGCCAGCTCCTCTTTCATTTCCCCCATGATCTGCTTTAAATCATCCTGTAGGGAGCTTCTCGGAACACCCAGCGACTCCTTCAGAGTAGCGTTTAGAATGTCTCTCATAGTGCTGTGGGTGATAGGGGCTTCCCTGTGATCAAGGTCTCCCCAGTCCCTTGGGCTGCGGGAGCCACAGTAGGAGGAAGCTGCCAGCTCAGCTGGCGCCATTTTAGGGGAGGGAGCGCGCTGCTGATCTTTGTGGAAGAAGTGTGTTACCTCCTGCTCCTCTCCCGGAGTCTGGGTGTGCCCCGCGGCATTCCCGGGGGTTCCCTGCTGTGAGTAGGCCGGTTAGAGGTGGTTAGAGGCGGTTATCTGCCGTTTGGGAGCCGGTGGGCGCCGTTATTTGCGGTCCCGCTCTGGAGCAGCTCCTTCAAGTGTCCGGCGCCATCTGCGTCCCTTGTCCAACAATCTTGAGTATGCAGATGACACAACATTGATATCAACAAGCATAGATGGACTTACCGTGGAGCGTCAAGAAGGAAAGCTCAAACATGGGACTCCTACTCAATACAAAGTAGACAAAGATGTTGACTACTGCCAGGTATTACTGGGACACATTTGAAATAGATGGCGACGAACTGGAAGTTGTAAATTACTTCAACCTACTCGGATCAATGATCGCTCAAGATGCAGCAAAGACTCCAGAAGGCAATAGGAGAATAGCGATGGGCAAATCAACAATGAAGTCACTGGACAAGGTCTTCAGCTTGAGGAATGTTTCAGTGGTGACAAAGACATAGCTCGTACATAGCCTGTCTTTTTGTGCAGTAATATATGGATGTGAAATCTGGACAATAAAAGAACAAGATAGAAAAAAGAATCGTGCCTTCGAAATATAGTGCTGGAGAAGGATGTTATCAATACCATGGATGGCAAAAAGAACAAACAAATACATTTTGGAACAAATCAAGCCAGGATCATTATGGTACAATTTGTCTACTTTAGACACATCATACAAAGAGAGCAAGCACTGGAAAAGCACATCATGGTTGAAGGAATAGAAGGAACAAATTGAAGAGGAACAACAGCAACCTTATGGCTTCATACTATCAAGAAAACGGCAGAGAAGATCCTAGTGGACCTATCTAGATACCCACAAGTTTAATCTTCCTAAAAAGCATTCATCCTTCAAGTGTCCACTGCTCGAGATTGAGCTGCAGGCTGTTGAATAATAAATCCATTTTACAATTCCAATGATTACTGTCAGGATGAACAGCTCTCTGGCACACCCCTTACAGTCAGGGCAAGCAGAGAATTGACCGAGCATAAGGATCTGAACGCAGCTGTTCTGCTATTATGCAGAATTTTAAGGCACTTGCCATGATGGGATGTATATATATTTTACTGGTTCCAACTAGGAATATATACAAGCCCTGGCAAAAATTGTGGAATCACCTGGCTCGGAGGATGTCCATTCAGTTGTTTAATTTTGTAGAAAAAAAATCAGATCATAGACATGGCACAAAACTAAAGTCATTTCAAATGGCAACTCTCTGCCTTGAAGAAACACTAAAATAAATCTTGAAAAAAAATATGTGCTAGCCAGTAAAGGTTACTTTTGTAGACCAAGCAGAGGGGAAAAATTATGGAATCACTCATTTCTAAGGTAAAAATTATGGAGACACCCTGTAAATTTCCATCTCCAAAACTAACACCTGCATCAAATAAGATCTGCTCGTTAGTCTGCATCTAAAAATTAGTGATCACACCATGGAGAGCTGTTGCACCAAGTGGACTGACATGAATCATGGCTCAAACATGCGAAATGTCAATAGAAACGAAGGAGAGGATTATCAAACTCTTAAACGAGGGTAAATCAACATGCAATGTTGCAAAAGATGTTTTTTGTTCACAGTCAGCTGTGTCAAAAATCTGGTCCAAATACAAACAACATGGAAGGTTGTTAAAGCGAAACATACTGGTAGACCAAGGAAGACATCTAAGCATCAAGACCGGAAACTTACAGCAGTATGTCTCCAAAACAAATGAGGAACGATTGGGAGGAAACTGGAGTCAATGTCTGAAGAAAACACCTAAAGGAAATGGCATTTACATACAAAAAAGCTAAACAAAAGCCATCATTAACACCTAAACAGAAAAAAACAAGGTTACACTGGGCTAAGGAAAAGCAATCGTGGACTGTGGATGACTGGATGAAAGTCATATTCAGTGATGAATCGCGAATCTGCATTCTGCAAGGTGATGATGCTAGAACTTTTGTTTGGTGTCGTTCCAATGAGATTTATAAAGATGACTGCCTGAAGAGAACATGCAAATTTCCACAGTCATTGATGATATGGGGCTGCATGTCAGGTAAAGACACTGGCGAGATGGCTGTCATTATATCTTCAATAAATGCCGAAGGTTACATTGATATTTTGGACACTTTTCTTATCCCATCATTTGAGAGGATGTTTGGGGATGATGAAATAATTTATCAAGATGATAATGCATCCTGCCATAGAGCAAAAACTGTGAAAACATTCCTTGAAAGAAGACACATAAGGTCAATGTCATGGCCTGCAAATCGTCCGGATCTCAATCCAATTGAAAATATTTGGTGGACGTTGAAGAAAATGGTCCATGACAAGGCTCCGACCTACAAAGCTGATCTGGCAACAGCAATCAGAAAAAGTTGGAGCCAGATTGATGATGAGTACGGTTTGTCACTCATTAAGTCCATGCCTCAGAGACTGCAAGCTGTTATAAAAGCCAGAGGTGGTGCAACAAAATACTAGTAATATATTTGAGTGTTGTTTTGTTTGTTTATTGTCATGATTCCATAATTTTTACCTCAGAATTGAGTGATTCCATAATTTTTTCCCCGCTTGGTCTACAAAAGTAACCGTTACTGGCTAGCATATTTTTATTTTCAAGATTTCTTTTAGTGTTTCTTCAAGGCAGAGAGTTGCCATTTGAAATTACTTTAGTTTTGTGCCATGTGTGTGATCTGATTTTTTTCTACAAAATTAAACAACTGAATGAACATCCTCCTAGCCAGGTGATTCCAAAATTTTTGCCAGAGGTTGTAAATACCTCGTTCCTGTCACTACTAAGCCCACAATAACACATACATATGCAAAATACGCTGCCATCACCAATTGTTAATCAGACCGATTGGACACCCGTTACTGGCAACATGAGGCTTACACAGAGTCGTGGGGTTTTTTGTTGTAGAACAAAATCACCAAAGCTTTTACATTTTCTATATTTAATCTGAAAGAATTGGTAGTGTTTGCAAAAATATACAACATTTTTTAAAAAAAAGGACAAAATACAATAAGTCATATAAAAATAAATGGGTAAATGTAACTTAGAGTTACTAAGACTTATGTCATGTGGTGACCTCTGCAAATTTTATGGAGGGATGAGACTCTGTAGAAATATGATTCGGCCTCACAGCTTTAGTTCTGTATCCTACTTATGGTCTGAATGAGTCACAAAGTGGTGGTTTTGGTTTTTATGAACACATCATAAACCTAGTGAGTTCCCATCTGGTGACCTCATACATGGGCTATCCCTGGGAGGTGCCCATACCTGTAAAAGTTATAGATTTCCAGTTTCCAAGAAAATATGGATATGGAGGGCACCGCAATTCATGACCAATGGAACAGGGGATCTACCAGTAATCCAAATAACACATAGATAAACCAATAAAAGAGGGATTACAATAAGGTGATACAATCCAGCAAATATATAGTACAAAATTGTAAATCTTTATTCAAGTGAAAGGACTACAAGAGAGAACAAATTATTATAGTGTGACTTGTTCTCTCTTGTAGTCCTTTCACTTGAATAAAGATTTACGATTTTGTACTATATATTTGCTGGGTTGTATCACCTTATTGTAATCCCTCTTTTCTTGGTTTATCTAGATTTCCAGTTTCCCTCATATCTTTGGCTGGGAAGATCAAAGGCAAAGAATATTAGCATCATGTCCCCCCTCACGAATTTACCTTTTGATAGACTGGAAACAATATGGCTGTGTGTAATGCATTAAGGATTTACTCAGGAATCTAAAAGTAATGGGAGAAAAGACACACTGAGACCTAGTTTTTAAAGGTAAACACGTCTGTATTGAACACATGTGGCAGAAAACAAACCTGAGATGCAGAAAAGTTAGCAAGTTTATCAAACATACAATAAACAAAAAAGTCTCTTGAAATAATTATTTAAAAATGGAGCCAAAAGGGAAAGTCTCTCAGAAGCAGCATACATAGGGAGATGCAAAATCCAGAAAGTCTTAGTTACACCCAGGCCTGGGAATGGTAGTCACAACGAACAAGTCTGAAACTTGCAGCAGTGCAGTGTAGTTAAAAAGAAAAGTCCAGCACAGTCCAGAAAACGACTGCACAATATAAAAGTGAGAAGCTGCAAAAGCTAACAATCACACAGGGGAAGCACTGAAGCAGGTGTGGTAGCATGATGTGAGACTGCTGACAATGGAAAAGCTGGAGTGGATTTGCAGGAGGAGGAACTCTTGAGAAACACAGGAAGCAGAAAGTCAGGAATTCCAACTGGATACTCAAGTAAGGCTAGAAGGTAGACTAAGGTTTATAAAGGCAGAGAAGAAAGTTCACATGAACAGGAACGAAGCAGCGGAAGTCAATTTGAAAAAGAGCAAAGATGCGCAAACTGTCAATAGAAGATACAGAGTCCAGACACTGTGAGTATCTAACTGGCAGAAACCCATTTGCAACAATTCTGGTGATCGCCCAGCAGAGCAAAACAGTGTTTTGCATTCCCCATGTTATATGGACTCAAAAAATGTAAGTTTCATAACTCTGCTATTAATGTGGTGCATGAAATTTGTCTTAATGTGTTTTAGCTGACAGAGCAAAGAATTTTGAGTCTTTGCTTCATATTTATTTCTCTTTGAAATGTTCTTATCTATCTTTATGGTTAAAAAAATGCATTCTTTAGGCTTCTATAATTACCCTAAGGGAAGGGGATCAGAGAGGGAAGTTGTATGCAGCTGCAATGTGTGTGTGAGGATTTACACAGCTCTAGGACAATGGGAAAACATATTTTTCTGATATGATCCTAAAAAATTACCATAAAATATATGTATATTTGGAAAAGTAAATGTGAACAAATAAAGATATAACTATAAAATGAACAGTTGCTATTTATGAAAAAATAAATTAAATAAAACAAAACACACCTTAGTGGTAGTGGTCAAAGAAAAAACAAAGACCTGTAACCATCTATACTGAAAACTTTTTAACCATCCAATGACAGTCATTTAAACAGTCAGTTTTCCACATATACTTCATTCACAAATTCTATCATATACTGTAGTGACCCTGTCACACACACTGAACATGTATCCCATCACTAATATGTATCGGTCACATAACACAGCACAGAGCAGTCTTATAAATATCCACACACAGAGAATTCTAATACATTGACATGAACAAAACACAAGAAAGTCATTCTATCACGAAGATATCAGCAGCATTATTATACTAGATTTTACAAATATAAACACCTGCATTATTAAGATATTTAGACTTTTAAAAGCTTTAAAATACTAACTAATAATGTGTCAAATTATGTTGTTTTTTACTTTTGTAGGGGGAAGCTGTAAGATTAGTGCGACAACTGCCCTTAAACCTTTCTACAGTTGATATCCAGGACACAATGCATCGTATGAAAAAACAGCTCAGCAGTAACCAAAAAGACTGTATCCATGGTCGGCCTTTTACCCATCACCTCTTAGACATTCCTGAATCAGATGGCTAACTTATTTTTAATAGAGATACTATTTTTTTTTAAATGGATACTTTGCTCAGTGGGTAAATGTTATTTGATGAAACCAGTCCAATGCAATTAAAAAGAGTTGTGGCATTTATTTTACAATACGGTGCCACTTAAAAACGTGTATCTCTACTTTCACATCAGCAATGTTTTTCAATCGCAGCAGATCCATCACTTTTGCCGCATCTGCCGCGTAACGGCTCACTTGTAGCAAGCCCAATACTTTCCCTATAGGACTTGTGGTCATTTGCGACACTTGCGGTTTTGCCGTATCCCACAAATCCGACACTTGCGGCAAAGGAAAAAAAACGCAAGTGCCGCACATGACTGCAAGACCCATAGGGAATTAAGTGGGCTTGCCGCATTGAGCTGTTACGCGGCAGTTGCGTCAAAACTGCTGGATCTGCCTCGATTGAAAAACATTGCTAGTTTGAATGCAGCCTTAGCTATATTTTGTTGAAGCAGTATTCTTCGCTTCTCTCTTCATAGCTACTGCTCTTCATAGTCATCAGGAAAGGATCAGAGTCTACACAGAATAATATCAGAATGGACAAGATGATTACCTCTGTAGGAATATAAGAAAAAAACTATATTGTCAGGCAGAAGTAACCAGCACCACAGATCAAGGGCAATACTAAAGTGGACATATGTTAACAGAACAAAAAAAAATGTAATTATATTTCCTTATGTTAAAAACATTGTAACATTGTTTTAAAACAGTCTTTCCGGAATTTTGGTCTAAAATGATTCATGGCATAACCTCCTTATGGTAAATTGGCACTCCAATGCAGAAAAATAGAAATATTTGTTTATTTTGCTGGCAAAAAACTGTTACAAGAAAAATAAATGAGTAATGTTTCGGCCTAATATTCGACCTTCATTGGACATTATAATAGAATAAAATAAATTACATATGTCATTTAACGTCAACAAGGTTCACAAAGTATCAAAGGAAATTGAACACCAACCATGTATATTTTTCTTGATATACAAAACATTGCCTCATATAAGGAGAGTCTCAAAAATTCACCAGAAAGCTGTATAGAAAAAAGTAAAAAAAAAAGTCAGAAAATTACCAAGAGAAAGAAACAACCTGAATGTAAGTAATAAGAGCAGAAATGAGACTTCAATAGTACATAGTGTCCAAATGAACTGAAATACATCTAAAGTTTATATCAGTCAATTATTCCCCATTTTCCTCTAAAGTTACGATGAAAAAAGAAGAGAAAGCTAAAAACCGAAATCATAAAGATCTTCACCAAGTCTGGGATGGCGCTGTGTATAGAAGGCACGTCCATGCTGGGAATAATGGCGCACTGAATGGAAATTCAATGTGGTATTTAATACTTGTGAAACCGGAAGTCAAAGTCCCGGTCATGTGACTGCGCATGTGAAGTTAAACAATTTGTATAGTGAAGACGGATCTTGTTGCCTAGATACCGGACATGCGCAAAGCATACTGGATATCTGTAATGTATTTATCTATGACACTATTATAGACTATATCCATAGGTGAGGCAACATATATTAGGATAAATGAATGTGGATAAGTATATCTCTATGTATTTAAGTAAACTATAACTTGTAATGAAATAAAAATACTCTATTGGAGAGACCAAAGACAGAGCACAAGAAACAAATGTGATAAGTTTACTTCCCCTTTTTAGCCAGATCTCAACATCTCTGATGGATGAAAATGGGGGGGGGGGAGAAGAAAACGAGAAGAAGAAAGAACAAATAGCACATTAATAACATTTCAGAACCAATATTTGCATATATGAATATTATTACCTATTTACAAAAACATGTGGTGTCATAAAGCATATTAAAACCCATAGAGGATAATGTCTGTAATTGAAAGTCACATGACCGGAACTTTGACTTCCGGTTTTGCTTGTGTTAAATACCACGCTGAATCTCCATTGAGCTCGATATTATTCCCAGCACAGACCTGCCTTCTATACACAGCGCCATCCCAGATTTGGTGAGTGCTTTATGGCTTTGGTTTTTAGCTCTCTCTTCTTTTTTCATTGTAAGTTTGGAATAACTTGGAGAATAATTGAGTAATATAAACTTTAGATGTAGTTTAGTTCATTTGGACTCTTTATCTATAGCGCTGTTGAAATCTCATATCTGCCCTTATTGCTTTCAATCAGTCCATTTCTTTCTCATGGTACTTTTCTGACATTTTTTTCTTTTTTCTATACAGCTTTCTGATTTCTGAGAATCTCCTTTTATGATGCAATGTTTTGTAAATCGAGAAAAATACATATGGTTGGTGTTCAATTTCCTTTGATAGTCTCTTGTGTAACATTTGTTCATGAAATTTTGTGAACCTTGTTGATGTTAAATTACATATGTAATGTATTTTTGTATTTTATTCTATTATAGTGTCTGATGAAGGCTGAATATTAGGCTACATTCACACTGTGCGTTTTTTATCTTTTTTTGCAGTGCCCTGCATAAAACGGATCACTTTAAATGACATCCCAGCAAAGTCTATGGGTTTTTATTTTTGACATTCATCCAGGGCACTTTGAAATTGATCTGTTTTTCACTTTTGGAGTGCTCCGTTTTATAAAAAGGGTCTGTCCATTTGTCTGGCATTTTTCTGATCTGCTTTTATCATAAGAGTCATTGTCTATGGGTGAAAAAGCACCACCCAAAAACGCACCCAAAAACAGATCAGAAACGGATGATCCGGTTTTGGGTGCATTTTTTTTACAGCTTCTGTTTTGCAGCTAAAAATTCACAAGAACAGAAGAGAAAAAAATGCACAGTCTGAATGTAGGCTTAGGCCAAAACGTTACACAATTATTTTTCTTGTAACATCATTTTGCCTGGAAAATAAATATTTCTGTTTTTCTGCATGGAGTGCCGAGTAACTTCTTTACATTGATTTTACAGGTTGGTACCTTTACTTAAGCACCCATATTAGAGTGCCGCAGACCTTAATTTTACTCCTTAAGGTATATAACTTCAAAAATGAAGCCTCTTTTTTTCAATTCTGTATTGGCACATCTATGCAATGTTTTTCTTACTTCATTAATTAAGCTGGTTTCAAGAAATAAACTTTTGAGCATTACAACTAGTGGTGTGTGTGAAGTTCCATCTTGAAATAATTATAACTTTGTAATTATATTCTATTATATTAACCAGTGATATTTAGAAAATAGTGATTGGTGAACTCGCCGATGTTCGGGTTCGGCGACTCACCTGGACTTTTTTTAAAGTCCAAGGTTGGGGCCCAATGTGACTCGAACTTGGACTTTAAAGTTATGAGATGTGCTGCGGAGCTGTAAAAAGAAAGCAGATAGTAACATACATAGTAACATAGTATTTAAGGTGGAAGGAAGACCTTAAGTCCATCTAGTTCAACCCATAGCCCTGTTGCTCCAGATGAAGGCAAAAAAAACCATGTGGCAACACAAAGCTCCACATTGGGGAAAAAAATTCCTTCCTGACTCCACATACGGCAATCAGACTAGTTCCCTGGATCAACGCCCTATGAAAAAATCTAGTATATGTAACCGGTAACATTATATTTTTCAAGAAAGGCATCTAGGCCTTCTTAAATTTTAGAAGTGACTCACTCATTACAACTTTCATGTGGCAGAGAGTTCCACAGTCTCACTGTCTTACAAGCAGTGATTAAACAGCATCATTGTGCTTACCAGCGTCCTGCCGCTTGTACTTCCAGGCCACTCACTAACTTACTGGATATTTACTGCAGACGGGCCCAATAGCCAATAACAGACACTGTCACAGATCATGGGCGTCTGTGATTGCCTGTTGGAGTAACCTAGAACATGCCCATACATTCTAGATGCTAGACTATATGGGCAATTTTCATGTTGCTCCAACAGAAATCACAGATGCTCATTCTCTGTGACAGCATCTGTGATTGGCTGTTGTGCCCCTCACCCATTGACTGACATCAAAGTACTTAAAAATAAAAACTGTTCAAAAATGACGTAGCGCTTCACTCCGTTTTTGATTTTAAGTGCACATAAAGTGGAGAGCTATGGGCTGCCACCCAAGCTGCCTGGCTTTACCTTGGCTGGCAATCAAAATACAGAGAAGCCCATTATTTTTTCAAATTATTCAAATAAATTATTTAAAAAAATGCATGAGCTTTGCCCTATTTTTAATTGCCAGCCAAGGTAAAACCCAGGCAGCTGGAAACTGGGATTCTTAATGTGGAAAGACCGAAGCGTTCTGGGCCCCCAAGCTGAAAATCACAGCCCACAGCCGCCCGTGAAAGTGGCACATTCTTTCATAGCGTGATTTTCAGGCACTTCACCCAGTTCCTCCAGCGGCCCAGGTGCCGGTGGCAAGCTGGGTAATAAAGGGGTCAATGCCAGCTTTGTATTGGCAGCTGGCACAAAGCCCAAGATATATAATGTCAGGCCAATATTAGACCCGCCCACTATCAATCTCTAGTAAACATTAAAAAAACAACACAGAGAAAAGATATTTTAATTGCATTAAAACACAAAAGACATCCCTGGTTCCCATTTTTAATAACCCAAAGCAAAACCTTCCATGATAAACCACAGGTCTGTCCCTCGTTGAACAAGTTCAGCTCTGCTACATGGCTGTGAGCAGACCACGTCTGTTCACAGTGACTGGCAGGCTCACATTGACACCTAGGTTCCGTTTGAAAGGTCATCACAGTTCACAGCTGAGCTCTGTGAGCTATGAACTTGGGTGACCCCAATGAACTGGATCATGGCACCCAGATTCCAGCCATCTCGCTCACTTACGGCTGTTTACTGGGTGCCATGATTAAAATTGGGTCCAGTCTGAGGGACGCCCGTGTCCCTTCCTAGGACAAACCTTAGAAATTAAGAATCACACAGAAGAAAAGAAGGGGTAAAGAAGGAAAAGAAGAAATAGATGGAGAAAGATTGGAAATGTTCGGGAAGGGATGATTAGCTGAGTAAGATTCACACTGATGAGAATATCTTGACACATAGTTGTGAAAATAGCTTCAATGATTGTGAAACAAACCACATGTCGATGGCATCAATCGTGTCTACACGCAAGAGCATAACGTTTCTCACTCCATATGAGACACCCAGGTCCTACAGTCTTGGGGCTCCTTGTACATAATCCAAGGCGCCCATAGGTTACAATGTCTCTCCACACTTTTTGCGTCAGGGAATGCCTGGGATGCCAACTCCCTAGCCTTCAGATGTCATTGAGTTCCGAGACCAGCTCCGATCGGGATGGCCGTCTGGTGCGTTTTCCCCACCTTGGGGATTAGCCATCGGGCTGCCGTCAAGAAATGACGTAATAGAGTTGATTTAAATTTTGAAATGGACATAGAGTGGAGGTTTAAGAGTGCCATTTTGACAGTAAGCTCCAGTGGCTGGACCGTCACTCTCGTGTAAAGGTCTGCCACTTCATGTCAAAATGGGGCAATCAATGAACATCTACACCATATGTGCAAGTATGAACCTCTATGACTCATGCAATGCCAGTGTAGCGCCCCACAGGGTCAGGCGTCACATCTGGGTATTACACTCGTAAAAGAAGTGTAATCTTCCCCAACTGCAAGGGGATGCTGGGATGGTGGGAAGGGACCCATTCCTGCACTCCCACACAGAGTAGTGGTGGGAGGTTACCCCCAGGGAGGGAGATATAGTCACCTCTAGGGGGAATTAGAGAGAGTTAGTCAGACAAGGGCGTATGGGAGTTAGTAGTAGTTGGAGTTGGAAAGGAGTCGAGGAGGAGTGTGGAGCGAGTCGGAAGGTTAACCCGGACAGCTCTACGCTGATCTGGAGGGAAGATGAGAGAGGATCCTGAGGCTCAGAGGATCCTGCGAAAGGGTGTCTGACGCGCGAGTCTGGGCCCTAAAGAGAAAGGGGGAAGCCCAGCATGGAGTGACCATACTCCAAGGAATTCCTCAGTCCACCACGGCAATGCCGGACCCAAGGAAACGGCCAGAGTCTACCTCTGAAGTCGTCAACAAGCTGCTGCAGTCTGTTCACCGGCTGTGGCACCCTGCCAGACGGAGCGGTCTGCCTGCTTCCTCACCATGAGGGAGGGGAACCCCAAATCTACCTTTAAGGAGCCATTGGGTATAGACACATCCTAGACGGGGAAGAAAGGACATGGGTTCGTCCAAACTAAGGTTTACCACGGATTCCTCCATACCACCTGGCATCCACTTACAGCCACCTGTAGAGCTACCTGTTTGATTAACATCTTGCTGAACTGTGGACTCTGTATTTTGCTGCTGACCATTTACAGTAAAGTACCCGGGAGAAAGTGACTTTGCCTTTGTGTCGTTATCTTCATCAACCTGTTTGCTTACAGGAACGCTGCCTGGAGGACCAGCTCCACCTGTAGGGAGCTTTACCATCCTTGCCGCAATACCATCGCCCTCCAGAGGACTGTGGGGGTGCTGGTGATCCCTCACCAGATACTACAGGTGGCATCACGTGACAATAACTCTTATCCCCTGTACATAACCCCTTATTGAAGTGTCACCCAGGCCACGGGCTCAGGCGCTGCCACCCGTGACATACCCGTGAAGCACCCACCGAGTCTGGTACCTGAGTACCCAGGGCCTAGGGCTCGACACCAGCACCTATCAGAGGCATCCGGGAAAATAGAGTGTATGTCAGCCGGGCATCTGTACTACCTCGCCACCACCTTATAGTTTCTCTCCTGCGACAATGCCATAAGAGAGGCCTTATATGTAGAAGTAAAGATTTTGTTTCAATCAAGAGAGGATAAACTTCTTTCAAGATAGTTCTCCCATCTCCGCACAAAGCTAAGCTGATCTGGTGTTTGTGTAATAATATGATCCTGAAAGATATCATATAGCACTGAGATGGCATGTGCGACGGGAACCTGACCATTGCATATAAGCTCGAACCTAGTCAGAGGCCTAGTGATATCTAAGAGTCATAAGGACCCAACATAACTACGAAATCTCGCATACACGAACCAAGCGTCTTTTGATGGCGGAGCTGTGGAAAAAAGGGCTGATATTGGTTTGACTCCAGTTGGGGTAATAAAATATCGGAGCGTCGGGTAGGATGACTTCTGCTTGGCGAGTAAGGAGGTATTATTCACATCCACGGGGAAGGCAGCATTACAATAAATAGGGATTAATGGGCCTGGATGAGTGATCAGTGAGAGATTATGATTCTGATTTTTAAAGGATGTGTATAGTTGCGTGACAAGAAAAGAGGATTCCTGAAACTTTGGGTGGGTAGAGGACCAGATCAACGCAAGAGGATTAAAGCTTAGACCTTCACATTCCCCTTCCACCCACCTCTTTCTGGCCCCCCTACAAAAGAGGTCCAAGAGACATTTATTCATTGCTGCGCAATGGTACAATAACGGGTTTGGTGACCCCATACCTCCGTGTTTTACTCTCCTCTGTAGTACCCCAAGGAAGATTCTAGGGCGTCCACAAGACCAAATGAACTGTGAGATTAGGCTTTTCAGTCTAGAGAAAAAGGCTGCTGGTAGATTGATGGGGATGGTTTGATAAAAATATAGAAGGCAGGGTAATAGGTGCATACGCACCGAGTGGATCCTCCCTAGCCAGGTCAGGGACAGTTTATGCCACTTGGCCAGGTCTGCATTCAACCGTGAAAGTAGAGTAATATAGTTCAGTTCATGAAGGGAGGAAAGATCTCGTGGAAGTCTGATCCCCAAATAGTTAATGAATTGTTTCCGCCAATCAAATGGAAATCTTGCTCTAATAGGGTGGTTACCACTCTGGGGAGAGATATGTTCATCATTTCAGATTTGCTTGTATTCATTTTAAAGTTGCTGAGGTGACCGAATTTTTGCAACTCTGATCGTATATTGGGAATACTAATCAGCGGATTGGTTATATATAAAATTAGATCATCCGCGAACAAGGCCAGTTTGTGCTCCTGTCTACCCACCCGCAGGCCTTGTTTAGAAGGATTGTTCCGGATGGCACATACCAGTGCCTCCATACATAATATATATATATATATTTATATATATATATATATATAGTAGAAAAAATTCCTTGCAGCACACAGCTATCACCAATGTTGCATAATGCTACAAGCCATGTGGTTGAGAAAAAAGTTTAAAAACGTACGTTTTTCTGAAAAAACTCAAAATCTTATCTTTTAATTCTGAAGTTCTTAGTACAAACATTGGCCAAGGTCTGTTTGCTCGTCGACTGCGACAAAGTGACTTCAGGCACGACGAGTCCTATGCTGACACCCAAGTCCCCCTTTTCCGCTCCCCCACCTCTCAGTGGGCAGACTCCATCTATACCCTCCATCACCTGTCTACGATGAGGGTGCAATTTGCAGCAGAGTATCTGCAACTCTATATAATATATAGCGAAAAAAAACTGCATAGCACTCACAGACCAGTGTGAACTGGTGCAAGCAGGGACACAGAGATATATATAGTAGAAAAAATTCCTTGCAGCACACAGCTATCACCAATGTTGCATAATGCTACAAGCCATGTGGTTGAGAAAAAAGTTTAAAAACTTACGTTTTTCTGAAAAAACTCAAAATCTTATCTTTTAATTCTGAAGTTCTTAGTACAAACATTGGCCAAGGTCTGTTTGCTCGTCGACTGCGACAAAGTGACTTCAGGCACGACGAGTCCTATGCTGACACCCAAGTCCCCCTTTTCCGCTCCCCCACCTCTCAGTGGGCAGACTCCATCTATACCCTCCATCACCTGTCTACGATGAGGGTGAAATTTGCAGGAGAGTATCTGCAACTCTATATAATATATAACGAAAAAAACTGCACAGCACTCACAGACCAGTGTGAACTGGTGCAAGCAGGGACACAGAGATATATATAGTAGAAAAAATTCCTTGCAGCACACAGCTATCACCAATGTTGCATAATGCTACAAGCCATGTGGTTGAGAAAAAAGTTTAAAAATTGCACCCTCATCGTAGACAGGTGATGGAGGGTATAGATGGAGTCTGCCCACTGAGAGGTGGGGGAGCGGAAAAGGGGGACTTGGGTGTCAGCATAGGACTCGTCGTGCCTGAAGTCACTTTGTCGCAGTCGACGAGCAAACAGACCTTGGCCAATGTTTGTACTAAGAACTTCAGAATTAAAAGATAAGATTTTGAGTTTTTTCAGAAAAACGTAAGTTTTTAAACTTTTTTCTCAACCACATGGCTTGTAGCATTATGCAACATTGGTGATAGCTGTGTGCTGCAAGGAATTTTTTCTACTATATATATCTCTGTGTCCCTGCTTGCACCAGTTCACACTGGTCTGTGAGTGCTGTGCAGTTTTTTTCGTTATATATATATATTTATATATATATATATATATATATATATATATATAGATAGCAATGCGGATAATGGACACCCCTGGCAGGGCCGGCTCCAGGTTTTTGTGGGCCCGGGCGAAACAGTCTCGGTGGGCCCCTTTAACACAATACTTTGATTCATGAATATAATATAGAAGCTGCAGGCTGTGTATATGTAATATAGAGGCTCCTGGGTGGGCTGTATATATAATATAGAGGCTGTTCAGGGTTGTATATATAATATGGAGACTGCGGGCTGTATATATAATATAGAGGCTGTGGGCTGTATATATTATTTGGAGGCTGTGTTGGGCTATATATACTATTTGGAAGTTTTGCTGGGCTGTATATATAATATAGAAGCTGTGCTGGACTATATATATTATTTTGAGGCTGTGCCGGGCTGTATATATTATTTGGAAGCTGTGGCAGCCCAGCATATAGTATATATAGCACAGCACAGCTTACATATAATACAGTATATACAGCACAACAGCAGTCTCCATATACCTCAACAGCATCCTCTGTATACAGCCAGCACAGCATCAGTATACAGCCTGCACAGACTCCGTATTCAGCCAGCACAGCCTCTGTATACCCCATCACAGCCTCTATATACCCCAGCACAGTCTCTATATACAGTCAGCACAGCCTTTATATACAGTCGGCACAGCTTCTATATACAGTCAGCACAGTCTCTATATACCCCAATACAGCCTCTATATACAGTCAGCACAGCCTCTATATACCCCAGCACAGCTTCTATATATAGTTAGCACAGCTTCTATATACAGTCAGCACAGCCTCTATATACCCTAGCACAGCCTTTATATACAGTCAGCACAGCCTCTATATACCCCAGCACAGCCTTTATATAGTCAGCACAGCTGCTATATACAGTCAGCACAGCCTCTATATACAGTCAGCACAGCCTCTATATACAGTCAGCACAGCTTCTTTATACAGTCAGCACAGCCTCTATATACAGTCAGCACAGCTTCTATATACAGTCAGCACAGACTCTATATATAGTCAACACAGATTCTATATACAGTCAGCACAGCCTCTATATACAGTCAGCACAGCCTCTATATACAGTCAGCACAGCCTCTATATACAGTCAGCACAACCTCTATAGACCCCAGCACAGCCTCTATATAGTCAGCACAGCCTCCATATACCCCAGCACAACTTCTATATGCAGTCAGCACAGCCTCTATATACCCTAGCACAGCCTTTATATACAGTCAGCACAGCCTCTTTATACCCCAGCCAGCCTTTATATACCCAGCACAGCCTCTATATACAGTCAGCACAGCTTCTATATACAGTCAGCACAGACTCTATATACAGTCAACACAGATTCTATATACAATCAGCACAGACTCTATATACAGTCAGCACAACCTCTATATACAGTAAGCACAGCCGCTATATACAGTCAGCACAGCTTCTATATACAGTCAGGACAGCTTCTATATACAGTCAGCACAGACTCTATATACAGTCAACACAGATTCTATATACAGTCAGGACAGCTTTTATATACAGTCAGCACAGACTCTATATACAGTCAACACAGATTCTATATACAGTCAACACAGCCTCTATATACAGTCAGCACAGCCCCTATATACCCCAGCACAGCATTTATATACAGTCAGCACAGCCTCTTTATACCCCAGCACAGCCTCTATATACTCCAGCACAGTCTCTATATACAGTCAGCACAGCCTCTATATACAGTCAGCACAGCTTCTACATACAGTCAGCACAGCCTCTATATACAGTCAGCACAGCTTCTATATACAGTCAGCACAGACTCTATATACAGTCAACACAGATTCTATATAGTCAGCACAGCCTCTATATACAGTCAGCACAACCTCTATATACCCCAACACAGCCTCTATATACATTCAACACAGCTTCTATATACAGTCAGCACATCCTCTATATACAGTAAGCACAGCCTCTATATACAGTCAGCACAGCATCTATATACCCAGCACAGCCTCTATATACAGTCAGCACAGCCTCTATATACAGTCAGCACAACCTCTATAGACCCCAGCACAGCCTCTATATAGTCAGCACAGCCTCTATATACAGTCAGCACAGCCTCTATATACCCCAGCACAGCTTCTATATGCAGTCAGCACAGCCACTACATACCCTAGCACAGCCTTTATATACAGTCAGCACAGCCTCTATATACCCCAGAACAGCCTTTATATACAGTCAACACAGCCTCTTTATACCCCAGCACAGCCTCTATATACCCCAGCACAGTCTCTATATACAGTCATTACAGCCTTTATATACAGTCAGCACAGCCGCTATATACAGTCAGCACAGCTTCTATATACAGTCAGCACAGCCTCTATATACAGTCAGCACAGCTTCTATATACAGTCAGCACAGCCTCTATATACAGTCAGCACAGCTTCTATATACAGTCAGCACAGACTCTATATACAGTCAACACAGATTCTATATACAGTCAGCACAGCCTCTATATAGAGTCAGCAAAGCCTCTATATACAGTCAGCACAACCTCTATAGACCCCAGCACAGCCTCTATATAGTAATCACAGCCTCTATATACAGTCAGCACAGCCTCTATATACCCCAGCACAGCTTCTATATGCAGTCAGCACAGCCTCTATATACCCTAGCACAGCCTTTATATACAGTCAGCACAGCCTTATATACCTAGAACAGCCTTTATACACAGTCAGCACAGCCTATTTATACCCAGCACAGTCTCTATATACAGTCATTACAGCCTTTATATACAGTCAGCACAGCCACTATATACAGTCAGCACAGCTTCTATATACAGTCAGTACAGCTTCTATATACAGTCAGCACAGCCTCTATATACAGTCAGCACAGCTTCTATATACAGTCAGCACAGCCTCTATGTACAGTCAGCACAGCTTCTATATACAGTCAGCACAGCCTCTATATACAGTCAGTACAGCTTCTATATACAGTCAGCACAGACTCTATATACAGTCAACACAGATTCTATATACAGTCAGCACAGCCTCTATATAGAGTCAGCAAAGCCTCTATATACAGTCAGCACAACCGCTATATACCCCAGCACAGCCTCTATATACAATCAGCACAGCCTTTATATACCCCAGCACAGCCTCTATATACAGTCAGCACAGCCGCTATATACAGTCAGCACAGATTCTATATACAGTCAACACAGCCTCTATATACAATCAGCACAACCGCTATATACCCCAGCATAGCCTCTATATACAGTCAGCTTAGCCTCTATATACAGTCAGTACAGTCTCTATATACCCCTAGCATAGCCTCTATATACAGTCAGCACAGACTCTATATACAGTCAGCACAACCTCTATATACAGTCAGCACAGCCTCTATATACAGTCAGTACAGCCTCTTTATACCCCAGCACAGCCTCTATATACAGTCAGCACAGACTCTATATACAGTCAGCACAGCCTCTATATACAGTCAGTGCAGCCTCTATATACTCCAGTACAGCCTCTATATATAGTCAGCACGGCCTCTATAAACAGTCAGGAGCACAGCCTCCATGGTACATATAATCCCCCAACCTGCTGCTCACAGTAGAAAAAAACAAATGATCATACACACCTTCCATTCACTCCCCCGGGACTGTGTCCTCCTCAGATTCTTCCCCACCACATCCTTATAGCAGCAGGCTCCCAGACTGTGGAGCTTCCTCTCCTTCCTCCTTTCCACAGCAGTGTGATGAGCTTGCAGGGTGATGACTCATCACTCCGCTACAGTAGGCAAAGGAGTCAGCGTATGGCTAATCTGCATCGCATGCAAATTAGCCATGTGCACTTGGAGCTCAGAGCACTCAGCTCCTTGCTGAGTCTGCCCTATGTTTCCCTTGTTCACAGGGCTGTCTGTCCCTAATGGGCCCCTGGCTATCAGGGCTGCCTGTCCCTGGCGGCCAGTGGGCCCCCCCCGAGCTGTTCAGGGCCCCGGCACTTGCCCAGATATACCGGGTGCTGACGCCTGCCCTGACCCCTGGCATGTGCCATTTTTTATAGAAAAAGGCTCTGACAAGGAACCATTAATCCTCAATCTAGCTGTCAGGCGTGTGTATAGGGCCTTAATGCAATGAAGCATTATCTCGTCGAGGCTGAGATGAGCGAGGGTAGAAAACATGACTCCCAGTGCACCATGTCAAATGCTTTCTCTGCGTCTATTGACAGGATGCACATGGGAGTCCCCCCTCTCCTGGCGGCATCCATCAGAATAATGAACCTAACTTTGTTGTCCCTGGCCTCTAGGCCAGGGACAAAACCTATCTGTTCTTTATGTATGACACTGGGTAACAAAGTTTTCAATCTATCTGCTATCATTTTAGCATATAGTTTGACGTTTAAATTTATTAGCGATATAGGTCAATACTATTACATAAGGAAGCTTTTTTTCTCCGTTTTATGAAAGACCACCATATGGGCCATCAGTGCATGGGCTGGAAATGAGCCTCCCGAGGAGACATCATTGTAGACCTCCAAAAGCGTGGGTCCCAGAAGGGTGGAAAATATTTTAAAGAAACCCGCAGTGTATCCATCAAGGCCAGGACTCTTCCCCGCCTTTACATTCTTAATCCCCTCTTCTACCTCTGTTAAGGATAGGTCACTTGACATTTGCTTACATATCGATTGTGAGAGAGAAGGCAGCCGTCATCTCTTTAGATAAGCTGTACATTTTTCCTGTAATACCTGTGTTGGGAGAGTCTCATAATGTCCCTTGAAACCGTACAGTGAAGAGCAGAATCTGCGGAAACCGTCTAATATCTCACTAGTTTTGTGCAGCTTTTTACCCTTGGCCCTGCAAATATAGGTGATAAGGGATTGTGGAGGATTCGGATGAAGAGCTTTAGCTAAGAGTTTCTAGTTATTGTTGCCAAGTAGGTAATATTTTGATCTGAGTTTGTCTCTAAAGGCTCAAACTTTGTGATCCAAGAAAGTGAGAAGTTTATGACAGGTATGGGTTGGGCAGGGAATGGGGATACAAGGGAATAGGACGGTCATTCGGGGGTGAGAGGACCAAAAGGGGACCTCCCAGACCACCAAGGCAAGCATATAACATTGAAAAAATAAAAAACTTGTGAGTCTATGTTTGAGTGCGCTAATGGTAACATATTGCATGGTGCACTCTGTCCACATGAAAAATGTGGTGAACAATCACACTTTAGAGAAAAGGTCGGTGCAGGTCATCTCCTCAGGTGGGTGATAGGTGACTGCTGACGACGCACTCCCTGTCATCTCGGAGGTGGAGGGGGCAGATGGGGATCCTGGGCCAATTCGGAAGGGCAAATTGTGGCAATCCAAGTGCAGAAAGTCTGCAGATCTCCCAATTTTTTAAATGAGGCTGACTTCCCATCCTTAGAGGCTATCAGTTGAAAAGGGAAGCCACAGCGATATGTGATATCTCTCTCCCTAAGGACTGTTAGGAGGGGACAAAGGCCCCTATGCTGTTGTAGCGTATGCCTGGCTAAGTCCTGTAGTAGCTGAACTGGGGAGTCCATAAAGATAATCGTTCCAGTTGTCGGGCAGCAGAAAATATGGCCTCTTTCACAGAATAAAAATGAACCCTGCAGATGACGTTGCGAGGTCTGGCATCAAGGGGTGGACATGGTGCCAATGCTCTGTGAACACGGTCTTATTCAATGTGGGGGCCCTGTTTTTCTCTTAGAATCTGTTGAAATTGTGCCGGGACCGTTTTGGCGAGATCCATGGGTAGGATCTTTTCTGGTAATCCCCTTATGCGCACATTATTGCGGCGATTGCGATTCTCTGCATCCTCCAGATTGTGTAACAACTCCTCCAAAATGGAGGAGTGTGACTGGAGAAGGGCCCTATGTGCCAGCATTTCATCTAAAACATTTTCTTGTGCTCTCTCCACCTCCTCCACTCTGGAGGTGAACTCAGTCTTTATAGCCTGCATCTCTGATCTATAAGCGGACTCAAGGCAACACACAAACTGCTCCAAGTTCCTTTTAGTGGGGAGATTCTTAAGGTATACACTTATTTCTCCTCCTGTGGCGTCCTCAGCAGGGGCTTGTAAATCTGTGTCTCCCTCCTGGGAGTCCTGGAGCTCTGCATAGCGATTTGCTCCTCCTCTTTCCCGCCGTTCAGTGCTCTGATGATATGGAGGCAGTGCCATCTTGGGAGTTAAGGGCTCAGACTGGGAGGCTGCGCTGGAGTTCAGGTGCCGATCAAT
The DNA here is from genome assembly GCA_033576535.1 of Allobates femoralis. Classification (NCBI taxonomy): domain Eukaryota; kingdom Metazoa; phylum Chordata; class Amphibia; order Anura; family Aromobatidae; genus Allobates; species Allobates femoralis. The sequence continues at coordinate 121,262,527 of JARQOC010000011.1, forward strand.
ACTGCCCTGCGGGCCGGGATCCTCACCCTCTGGACCTCCGGTGGTCTTCTTTGTCTAATTGTGATCCGGTGCTTAAATCAGAGGATCCGGGGTTTTCATCTGCATCTTCTTGCAAAAGTGCAACACAGTTCATCCTTTTTCTAAAATTATTCCTTGAAATAATAATAAAAAAAAAAGAAATGACTTGGGGCTTCGCCATATTTTTGGATGCCGGCCAGATACAGCAGGTAGGTACAAGCTGCTCCTTATCCCCAGCTGCTTAATTTTGCCGGGCTGAAAACCAGAAATATAGGGAAGCCATTTTTTTAAATTATTTCATTAAATAATTTTAAAAAATGACGTGGGGCTTCACCATATTTTTGGTTTCCAGCCAGGTACAATTAGGTAGCTGGAGGTTGGAATTCTCAGCACTGGGTGACCTAAGCTTTTTGGACCCCCTTTCCCGCCCCACTGCGAATTTCAGCCTGCAGCTGCATCATAAAATGACTCTTTCATAGAAGCGCCATTTTCTGGTGCTGTACGCTGACTTTTCCAGTTGCCCTGATGCCGGTGGTACACTGGGTAATAATGGAGTTATTGCCAGCTTTGTATTGGCAGTTGGCACTATGCCTGAGAGTCATAATGTCGGGCCAATGTTAGATCCGCCCACTATGAATCATTAGTAAACATTAAAAAAAGCAACACAGAAAAAATATTTAAAATTCCAATAAAACACAAGATAAAAGGAGATAGAAGAGCCAGGCTCTAAATCCTGCGCAGACCATTAAACATCAATCCAATGTCATTTGTTATTCTTTATTTCCACCAACGTGTTTCACAGCAGGACCTGCTGCATCAACAGTCTAACCATTGAGGGGTGATTACCATCCTAAAAAAAGATAAAACCCTATGTGCGCTCCCTTTTCTTTCTTTTAATAAAACACAAAAGACATCTCTGGTTCCCATCTTCAATAACCCAAAACAAAACCTCAAACGATAATCCACAGGTCTGTCCCTCGTCGAACATGTTCAGCTCTGCTACTTCGCTGTGAGTAGATTCACGTCTGTTCAGCGACTAGCAGGCTCACACTGACATCCGGGTGTGATCTGGGTGCCGTGAGAAAGGTCATCCCAGTTCGCAGCTGAGCCCACCGTCAGCTGTGAACTCGGGTGACCCTGATGAACTGCATAACGGCACCCAGTAAACAGCCGTAAGTGAACAATAGAAGTGCTCTCTTTATGGCTGGAATCAGCATGCTATGATGCAGTTCATCGGGATCACCGGAGTTCACAGCTGAGGCAGCTCAGCTGTGAATTGGGATGACCTTTCTTACGGCACCCAGGTGTCAGTGTAAGCCTATTACTAGTCGCTGTCAACAGATGTGTGTCTGCTCACAGCAATGTAACAGACTGAACATTTTCGCCAAGGGACAGACCTGTGGATTATCGTAGGAAGGTTTATGTTGGGTTATTGAAGATGGGAACCAGGTATGTCTTTTGTGTTTTTTTGCAAATATAATCTTTTTTCCGTTGGTTTTTTTTTAATGTTTACTAGAGATTCATAGTGGGTGGGTTTAACATTGACCCAACATTATGAATCTCGGGCTTAGTGCCAGCTGCCAATACAAAGCTGGCATTAACCCCTTTATTACCCAGCCTGCCACCCCAACCGGGGCAGCTGGAAGAACCAGTGCCTGAAAATGGCACTATAAAAGGATGCACCATTTTCAGGGAATGGCTGCGGGCTGCAATTTTCAGTACAGGGGCCCAGAACACTTGGGTCTTACCACACTGAGAATCCCAGGCCCCAACTCCCTGGTTTTTATCTTGGCTGGCAATCTAAAAGAGGGCAAAGCCCACACATTTTTTTAAAGTTATTTCTTTAAATAAATAAAAAAATAATGGGCCTCCCGGTATTTTGATTGCCAGCCAAGACATAGCCAGGAGCTGGGGTGGCAGCCCATAGCTGTCCACTTTATCTACACTGAGAATCATAAATAGAGCACAATGCCATGTAATTTTTTCATTATTATTTTTTTTTTTACAGCACTATGATGTCAGTCAATGGGTGAGGGTTACAACAGGCAATCACAGATACTGTGTCTGTGATTGGCTGTTAAAGTAACCTGAAAACTATCCTTACATTCTAGCATTTAGAATGCTGATGCTCTCACTGACTTTGGTATTGAGCCTGCGCTAGACGCGCATCTATATACGGCATGTACAGTAGTCTGCAGAAGTGTATTATCCTCAGTACCATACATATACAGTGCCTACAAGTAGTCTTCAACCCCCTGCAGATTTAGCTGGTTTGATAAGATGCCAATAAGTTAGAGCCTTCAAACTGCAAACGAGAGTAGGATTTATTAACAGAAGCATAAATCTTACAAACCAAAAAGTTATGTTGCTCAGTTGAATTTTTATAAATTTTAAACATAAAAGTGTGGGTCAATTATTATTCAACCCCTATGTTTAATATTTAGTGGAATAACCATTGTTTGCAATTACAGCTAATAATCGTCTTTTATAAGACCTGATCAGGCCGGCACATGTCTCTAGAGTTATCTTGGCCCACTCCTCCATGCAGATCTTCTCCAAGTTATCTAGGTTCTTTGGTGTCCTGTGGACTTTATCTTGAGCTCCTTCCACAAGTTTTCATTGGGTTAAGTCAGGAGACTGACAGCCACTCCAACACTTGATTTTTTCCCTCTTGAACCAGGCCTTGGTTTTCTTGGCTGTGTGCTTTGGGTCGTTGTCTTGTTGGAAGATGAAATTACGACCCATCTTAAGATCCTTCATGGAGGAGCGGAGGTTTTGGCCAAAATCTCCAGGTAGGCCGTGCTATCCATCTTCCCATGGATGCGGACCAGATGGCCAGGCCCCTTAGCTGAGAAACAGCCCCACAGCATGATGCTGCCACCACCATGCTTGACTGTAGGGATGGTATTCTTGGGGTCGTATGCAGTGCCATCCAGTCTCCAAACGTCACGTGTCTGGTTGGCACCAAAAATCTTGATCTTGGTCTCATCAGACCATAGAACCTTGAACCAGTCTGTATCAGAGTCCTCCAAGTGATCATGAGCAAACTGTAGATGAGACTTGACATGACGCTTAGAAAGTAAAGGTACCTTACGGGCTCGTCTGGAACGTAGACCATTGCGGTGGAGTACGTTACTTATGGTATTGACTGAAACCAATGTCCCCACTGCCATGAGATCTTCCCGAGCTCCTTCCTTGTTGTCCTTGGGTTAGCCTTGACTCTTCGGGCAAGCCTGGCCTCGGCACGGGAGGAAACTTTCAAAGGCTGTCCAGGCCGTGGAAAGCTAACAGTAGTTCCATAAGCCTTCCACTTCCGGATGATGCTCCCAACAGTGGAGACAGGTAGGCCCAACTCCTTGGAAAGGGTTTATGTACCCTTGCCAGCCTTGTGACCCTCCACGATCTTGTCTCTGATGGCCTTGGAATGCTCCTTTATCTTTCCCATGTTGACCATGTATGAGTGCTGTTCACAAGTTTGGGGAGGGTCTTAAATAGTCAGAAAAGGCTGGCAAAAGAGATAATTAATCCACACGTGTGAAGGTCATTGTTCTTTGTGCCTGAACTACTTCTTAATACTTTAGGGGGACCAAACAGAATTCTGGTGGTTTGAGGGGTTGAATAATAAATGACCCTCTGAATTAACTTTTAACGCTTTAAAAAAAAAATTTTTGTGGCACTGCATTTCCCACTTCCAGGCTGATCTACAGTCCAAATGTCACAATGCCAAGTTAATTCCGCATGTGTCAACCAGCTAAATCTGCAGGGGGTTGAAGGCTACTTGTAGGCACTGTATGGCGCATGTTGTGAAATGGATAAAAACTATTTTCAGGGTAAAGAACAACAAAGAGTCCTGAAAGGAATGATAGAACCCCCATCAAGCTCTGATCTCAACATCATCAAGCTTATGTGGGATTAATAGACAGATGATCTGTGGTTAGTTCTCAAAGGTTTTTTTTAATTAAAAAAACTTCCAATAAACAGTATTTTCAAACATTTTGTTCAAGTGTACATGGAATATATTCTGTTTATAAGATAAAAGGTGATCAAAACAAATATGATTTTTGCTTTCAACAAAATTTTATTGTGAAATAGAAACATAAAAGCGTACAAACAATTGTTAATCAATATAATGTGAGAAAAATAGGAACTAAAGCAAATAAAACAAATAAAGCAGCACCCTCACAGGGGGGTTCAGGATCATATAGCAAGGGGTTGTTACATACTTTATAATTTTGTGGTAAAAGAAGAGAAAATAAAAAATAAAATAAAGAGAAAAATGTTTCTTGAGTAGCAGGGAATAGGCATGTGTGGTGCCCCTGCGATCAGGAGGCCACATAGGGAAGTGCAGCCAGGTAGGAAGGAAGACAGTTTACACAAACACCTCACAGACATCCCACACACCACTAGGAGGCAGCACCAACCCGGAGCCCGGAACTCTAGGCGGGCAAGGGGTGGTGGGTTTAGAAAACCGTGGGTGGGACAGCATGTAGGTCAGGTGACAGACGGTAGAAATAGAGGAAGGAGAGGAGGAAGGGGTCAGTAGGCCGGAGTGAGCCGAGCAGCCAAGACACAGAGTAGGCCAGAGTAGGCTTAGCAGTACAGACCAGAAGTAGACCAGCAGCAGGCAGGGAAGCCACGACCGAGCTGAAAAGACAGGAGTAGGACACAGTGAGCCGAGCAGAAAGAAGGAAACACACGTTCTGGAGGAGTGGGGTTGATGCGATGCAGAATCCGAAGTGCCGTGAAACCACGGAGACAAAACACAGCCATAGCCAGCACCCCAGGAGTGTGGGGACAGAGAGGACCAAGCAGCACTGGGTCCTAGGAATACGGCAGCACTGACCAACTCCCAGCGGAGTAGCCTTCCATATTGAAACCAGAGTCACACGGGTCAGGAGGGAGCCTGATAGTGAGAGGAGAGGACTATTGGAGGCTAGGCTGAATGCAGAGTGTCGGCTCTGAAGGGGACCGAAGATTTACCCGGTTTCCCCAGATTCACTGACGGGGAGCTCCAATTCTAGGTTGCAGTTCCCACCCAAAGAACAGGCAGCTCAGTGGCGACCACAAGGACCCACAAGGGTCTGAGCTACCACTACACTGTCCGAGACACGAAGACAGAGAATAAAGCCTGGAAAGAACGATAGAGACAGTGAAGGGTCACAGAGTAACAACCTGGCTGCAGGGAGTAGAAAGGAACCCGGAGGGGAAAGACTGTAACCTGTGTAAGAACTGAACTGTAACTGGAACTGTTGTACTGAGAGAACTGCACAGTAAACACGATGAACCCTGCTTCTGACTCCCTTGTATGATTATCTGCAAACAGAACTCTAAGATGCCATTGCTCCCTTGCCCGTGACTAACTTCTTCCAGCAGGACAGCAGAAAGGTCCCACCTGGAGAGCCACAGCCTGTCAGCTCCGTACACTGCCTGGAAGAAGGCTGCAGCATCAGGAAAGTAAGTGAACTGCACCTGTTACAACAACATCATACACTTTAACCATCACTGCCCCGGGGAACCCAGCTCTACCCGTGGAGAGCTATTACCATCTACAGCTGCCTAACATCGTCCCCAGAGGTTGTGCAGCAGCGGTGGTCCCATTACTGACCACACACCGTGGGTGGCGTCACGACAAACATTTATCCCTTGTACATATCCCCTTTTACTTGTGTGGGCCCGGGACACGGTCCGGACCAGGACCTCTGTGACATCCCCAGCAGCGACCCGGTCCGGTACCGAGTACCCCATCCCAGTGGGCTCGACACATGGTCATAACGGTTCAACAGAGGTTAGCTTTTGAGGGGGGGGTAATTCTATGGGAATTGGGTGTGATGGTCTACGGTTGTTATCTCATTGGTCCGATCATCAGGGTGTTTCACGTTCTTTATAGAGCTTAGTGTTATTGTGTGTTTTACGTTGATAATGACATTACTCTGTGAAGGTCATGGTCTTCGTTTTTGGTTATCCATGGTTCCCATACAGCCCTGAAGAGGTCCATGGAGTCATTTCTGGTTGCCTCTATTTTCTCGAAGAGCATTATGGAGTGGATACGGCGCTTTACTTGTTCTAGTGATAACAATTTTGTGTTCCATTGTTTGGCTATGTGGTTTTTGGTGGCCATGGTTATGTAAGTAAGCAGATATGTTTTGTTACTTGCATTAGTCGCTTTGTCCCCAAAGAGTAGTACTGGTGGAGTGAGTGTGAGTTTGTTATCTATAGTGAAGTCGATTAACTTTATGATGTCATTCCAAAGAGATTTTACGGTGGGGCATGTCCACCATGTGTGGAGTGTGCCCCCTACTGTGTCACAGCCTCTGAAGCATCTGTCAGGTTTGGAGCTGTATATGTTGTGTAAGAAGCTGGGGACACGGTGCGTCCTGTGGAAAAGCTTAAAGGACATTTCGTTAGTGATACCTGATGGCTTCCCTTCATTATGCTTTTGTGACATCTGTACCATCTTTCTGGTGTGAGTGTGATTCCCAGGTCTAGTTCCCATTGCTCCAAAGCTTTTAGCTTACGACTATCCTTTGGGTGGTTGAGCGTAGTGTATATTTGGGATATTGATCCTTTGCCCAGGGGGTCATGCATACATTTTAGTTCAAATGCTGTCGCTTTTGGATGTGCTATATTTTTGAGTAGGGTATGTATTGTATGAAGTCGTATATTTGCTCTAGTCTGAAGGCTCTTTGGGTGGGATTTTATATCTTGTAATGAGTTTGTGCTTGGGCATAAGTGTCGAGTGGTTAAGGAGTTGTTGTAGTCTGCGTAAATTGTTTTGTTCCCACCATGTGTGGTTTTTGGAGGAAACCCTCGGTTAAAACATTGGTTGTTAAATAGCTCCAATAGTGGTGACGGGTGGGATTGGAGGGAGTATTGGAGTATAATGGATCGCCATAGTTGTAGGGTGTGGAGGGTGTATGGCGAGTACGTGTTTAGGTTTTTTGGTAGAGTCCCCATGGCCCAGAGAAGACCCCTCAAGGTGTATGGGGCTAGTTGTGAGTTCTCTATGTGGATCCGTAGGGGAGTGTTCTGCTCTGCGTGTATCATTGCCATTTGTGCCATTTGCGCTGCTCTCTAGTAATGTATGAAATTCGGCAGTGATACACTTCCTTTTGCTTTGTGTTTGTGTAAAGTCTGCGTGGATATGCGCGATCTCTTATGATTCCATATTGAATCGGGTAATTTGGGAGTGGAACGTTTTGAATATGGACTTTGGTATTGGTAGTGAGTGGAAGAGAGATAGGAATTGGGGTAGTGTGACCATCTTTATAGTGTGAACTCTCCTAAAAAGGAGGGGTT